>JAHWFO010004016.1:1276658-1439369 GCA_023313115.1 Rhysida immarginata | reverse complement strand
TATATTAATTTATTTCGAAAATTTTATTTGATGAATGCTGAATATACGGAATAGAATATCATTTGATTTTCTGGTATTTAATTATCGGTATTAGCCAAGCAAATATCTACGGCTGGTCCCCAATAAAGTAAACTATAAAAATTAAATTGGCCTTTAATGTAAATACAAAAATTCGATTTAAAAAAAAAAGTGACAAAAATAGTTTTAAATTCCAGTTTTCATTTATTTTTTTTTGATTTTTTGCCTTCTCGACCACTTTGTAAGAACATTATGATTACTCAAAAATAATTCTGGCAGACAAACGTGAATTTCGTTTAAAATACTTGTTAACAAGTTGAACCTTTCAAAGACCTTTCGATTAAGCTATTACTTGGCCCCCGCTGCAGATGATCACAGGAAGCGCTGGGTCAAGTTATAGATTTATATTTTAACTGTTTCAAGATGAGAGATGACGCCTATTTAAATTTTAAATCGCTATGCATTTATAAATAGAAATGCTGGAATTGTACATTCGCATAGACCTCACACTTTTTGGGGGGGGGGGGCCAGGCCATAATAAACCTTTATAACTCAATATTGGCTTATTAGAGCCAAACAATTCATTTACAATAATTATTAGTCTCAATGAGAGGAGTCCGTACATTCGATTTTATTGAGTTTGGTTCGCTGGTATGAACGCTACTAAAATTAATATCTCTAAAGAGGCTAAACCAATTGTCATAAAAAATACGTCAAGGCACAATTTAAGGTACCCTCTATCAGTGTATTAATTTCATTTGGTACTACTATTTGTCATTTCAGAGAAATTAGATGCAAAAAATTGATCACACAACCATATACTTATTGGGATTTTTTTTCCTTCAAAATTTCAATTTATGAGTTAAGTCGATATCAGAGGAAAAAAAATTGAGTTGGGGAAACGAATACATAGGCCATAAATCTTAGTGAGTGGTCGGCCAAAAATTAGATTTTATAAAAAAGATAAATTAAAACGAGCGGCTAATCCAAATGTTAAGACACAGATTCTCTTCAAACGGAAGAGAGAGTCAAGTTTACCGTTAAACAAATTAATTAAATAAAATTGTAAATTGAGTAACAACAGGTACTCATAAAGGTAGTGCGTCATCTATATCTAGCAGATTTTACCCGATGCTAATTCCTGTATTGTTTTCCAAATGGAGTTTTTGTATTTTAAAATGGTAAAAATTATCGGTGACATGAAAGACACAAAAGCTGAAAAAATTCCATTCATTACAATCGAATTTAGAAATAAATTCATAACACATTTACAATGTAAAATTACAAGAACCAAGATTTTGATAGACTGCAGTGATTTAAATTTAATTCCTGCAGGACCCAATTAAGCCCAACACCCTCCTAGAGTTAATCACTTTTCAACGTCTCGACACCAATCAATTTCTCGCGAAAATTCAATCATTAAATCCAACCGGAAAGAGCCCATCAACCTCGGGTATTCGGACAGGGCTTACGAAAGGACGGATCCCCGACATAATCAAATAAATCGCCGAGTTTGCTTTAATTTCTCCATGAGTGGGGAGTTTCATGCAGGCGAAAATATTTTCCAATTTTACAACAAAGTAATTGGCATTCCTTCTGTATAAGAGGGGCAATTCGGTGGTTCATCCCCACCTCCCCGATATTCGACCCACTCGACTGGAGGAGGAGAAACCACCCTCTACAAAGTAGAACAATTCCACGAAAACGGAAGTCGACCAAAAGAGAGGAATGAGAAATCCGTGACAAATGACACCCGATGGTGGTCAATGAGTGTAAAGATCAAAGTTTAATTAACTCACGAACGACAAAACGAGGTTTTCGTAGCTCTTCCTCAAAAGTCAACACAACGAAACGAGCTGACGCCAATTTGCCGGGAAAAACTCTTAAAGAAGTGACATAAAGCAGACAATTACGTTCAAAAAGATTAAATACAATTCAAAAGGCCCTCTTTTCCAGTTCCCCTACTCGAAACATTTCATTAGAGAACAACATCAGCATTATTCCTAAGTAAATACTACAAAATTTGTAATCCCTCCATTAGGCACTTCGATCCAAGAATGGACCAATTTGAGAAGAGTGCTTCAAAATGCCGGCTAGAGGGTTTCACATTTGCTGCAGGGTAACGGTAACAAACTTAAACTGAATGGTAATTAGTTCATGATAGAAGAATCAAGCACTAGAAACTTTAAGCTGAGATACCCAATCGATAAATTATCTATCTACAGGGTGAGTAAAAAGTCTATTGCACCCTTCTACCTACACAGAAAATTGAGACTTCCAAATCTGTTGCAGCCAATTTATAAGAAGTCGTAGGTGGGCTATCTGTTGATGACCTTCCGATGATCTGATTATGCAAATTAGAACATATACATAATTTTATCTCATAAACCGCAACAGATAGGGACCGATTTCCAATTACAAACTTGTTCCACAATTAATTATGAACACAATTAAAAAACCTCATTATAATCGGATCAATATATCACTAAAAATGAAACAGGTCTATCCTCATTAGCAGCACCATAGCACATGACATTGCAGAAAAATGAATTGCATGTGTGTGTCTGTGGCTTTTTTTATGCCAATTGAAAAGGAAGATGGCGCTGCAGTGAATGTGCATGCGTTCACCAAGTCGCTCCAATTCACCATAAGAAATAAACCCTATCTCTTCGGATATTTGTTTCGTTAAAAAAAAACAAAAAAACATGAAATTACAACTTGAATCCAATTTAAAAGTAACTTTTTATGTTTGTAACTTGTACAAATTCATTTTGAAAATACAATTCGCTGATACTGTTATTTTGATTATTTCGCAACTAAATGATAAATTGTACCGGTTACTAATTCGATGACCACAGCACAATATCTTGACGAGATATACAATATAAAATAAACAATAAATAAAAGAAATTCAGCATGAGTGAGATACTTTTTTTTTAAATTTTACTAAAACATTTTGTGCTCTTTTCCATTAGTTGGAGGTTTCAAATACAAGCAACCAAGCAAACGCCTCAGAGTAGTTTTAATTTATTTTTCAAGCGGATTGACACCAGCTTGAACATGCGCGCTTAGGTTTTAGTTCTACGATACAGGGACCAGACTACAAAGTGGACTTTTACCATCGATTTTATGGTACTAGAGTGCAGGACTTGCAAGATCTGCGGGCACGAATTATTAACCCCATCGTTAGTGTCCCTTCGAAAATGTTGCCGTGCACCTGGACCGAAATCGATTATGGACATCCTCCGTAACACCAAGGGAGCACATGTAGAAGTGTGTGAGTTTTCCCCCACAAACTTCGTCATATATAGAACATATAATTGCTATGTAATTAGCAAAGTACGCAATAAATACTTCGTTGTAACAAAATGAAATTAGGTCATTTCAAGCCAGACATCCTGTATATTCAGCCGATGATGAGGCAATTTTTATGTTATTGTGTTCATAATTGAAAGTGAAACAAGTTTATAATTGGAAATTGATTCCTATCTGTTATGGTTTATGAGATAAATTTTGTATATGTCCTAATTTGCATAATCAGACCATCGGAAGGTCACCATCCAAGACTTCCTGTTTCTTAACTACAACAGATTTGGGATATCTCCAGTTTCTGCTACAGACTTTTTAGTCACCCTTATTCATGTTAATGCATGATAATTTAAGTGGAGAATCTACAAAGTGAATTGGGAATCTTCTGGCCTTGCTGGACTTACCAAATTGAGATTGCCTTTTAGAATTTTAGAGACAAAGAAACTGCCCCAAGCCAACCTTTAAAAACAAGAGCCCGTAACGAGATTTAACACCATTCTATTACACAGACCTCATCCTCTAGCATCGATTTGCTTGCTGAACGTCGGTTAGGCGAATGTGACTTAAAGTTGGCAAAACGATGAAAAGGAAACTGCGTCAACTACCTTTACCTTTTCATTTCCTTCTTTATTTCCCTCAACCCCTTCTCTTCTCTGGTATTTCGCGTTAATATTATGTTTGCACCACTCACGCTTTTGGAAAACGGCCGCTGAATAAGCAATAACCCCTCAAGGAGAGAGCTCGTACGAGAAAAGAGGGGGGGGGTTACAGAGGGCGCCACTGCCGAAGTCGCCCGGAATCTCTTTCTCTCGCCATTCACTGCGACTCGACGACGACGAGCACGGACAAAGGAAGAGGTTATTCTACTCCGTGGGACAGATGCCGCTAATATTTCCCCCTACAGTGAGGGGGGTGCGTGTAGGAAAAGTAGGAGCCTCATCTCTGGAGAATGAGAGACAGTAGAGATATAAAGGGAGTGCTGGGTGCAGGGAGTAAAAGAGTGAAAGAAGGAAGGGGGCTTCATGGACTGGCAAATTGAGTTTCCTCCTTCATCACGAGAGTGCGCTCACGATGCCAGTGATCATCGGGTAATTGGCTTACGGGGGAAGAAGAGCTCTTCACGCCAACGCGATGGGCTTACCAAGGGTAGGGTGGGTGTTGGGAGGGACAAGATAGAAATGAAGATTCACACGCACGCCAAGTAAATAAATTGAAGACGCTTAAGATACATACACGGAAGAAGAAGAAGGGAAAAATATTTTTTTTTATATATATAAATCACACTCTTCCTTTGTGTGTGTTATATGCAATGATATCACAATCTTCAGTGGCTTGTTCTCATTTCGCATCCGGTTCGTTTCCTCCCTTTATTATTTATTTTTCTTCGCTATACATTCAAAATAGCAAAACAACAACATCAACGAAGTACCACTGAAAAAACACATCTTGAGAAAAAAATATTATTTTTTTGAACAAATCTTCAAAAATAAATAAAATTATTCTCAAAAATAAAAAGAAAAAAAATAAAACGCAAATAATAATTAAAAAAAAAAAAGCCATCTTCGGTAGACGACACAGCGAAAATTGACCAATGTTGCTTCCTGCCCTACCACGACGAGATGAAACAACAAACATATTTTGACTTCCGTTTCAGATCTAATGACATTTCCGGCTTCCGGCAAATAAACAATACGCGATTCTTAAGACCCACAACGCGCCCTTCTTCCATCTGGAATGCGTAAATAAAATATTTTCCAAAGGGCGGGGATTTGCTCCGCGGTTTGGCATTCACCTTCTTCAAAAACTTCCAATTTTTCCTTCTAAAGGAAGCGCGCGTCTTCTCAATTACGCATATAAAGCAGCGTGACTCAACAACAATTGCATATAAACGATATTTAAGCTATTACGTCAGATGATCGACAAGTTTCAAATAAGTATTTGTTAATATAAAAATTATTAATAATTTATTAAACTTCAACGTTATATAATCATAAAATTAAATAATAAAATAAATGTCACTGCTGTTGAATTTAATTTGGTTTTTGATCGGATTTCACAGAAACATGGAGTCTTTAAAATCTTTTGGTAAACAATTTGAAGATGCTCAATATTTTATTATTGACATAAATATTTCTTCAATATTGACAAAACTGTTTGTACCGACAACAAGAAGTACCTTTTTTTTTGGTGCTCATTTTCGGATGTTAGGAGGAGGTTAATTAAGATATATTGATCTTGGATTTGGTTTCAAAGAATCCACAGGAGTATTGAAGTCTTTAAAAACCTTTAAAAATCAGAGTTTGAAGATATTTTGTAATTAATGTTGACAAAGTTTTTCCTCTGAAAAACAGGAAATATTCTTTTTGGAGAGGAAATATGAACAATCTGATTTTGGAAGTTTTTGAAATCCACAAATTAACAAAATAGTTCTTTAAATTTTTTTTTGTGTGTGATAGACAAACAACACAGCGCACAAAAAAAAAAAAATTTTTTAACGTTAAGTGGTGATTCTTATGCTGAATCCGTATCTGATCTTAGTTTTTTTCTATCACCCACATATTTCTTGCTTATCAATGAAACATTTTCAGGGGTTGCTCTGAATTTTCCTAATCTTTCGCCAATCTAATCGCCAAAACTGAAATTTTTTCGCCAAGAAACTTGCTTTTTAACTTGGAGGATTTGACATCCAAATATCACATGCCTTTTCAAAATCACAATTCATCAATTCAGATCCATTAATGTTTATATTCATAAAATATTGAAGATGGCTTATTTTCAATTTATTTCTGTTTTTTGTTTTGATTAAATTTTGCTGTGAAAATCCTCTTTCAAAGTCAACTATTGAAATAGCAACGTTAATAATATACAGAGGTTCCAAATTGACGTATACACTCTTTGAAACGTTATAACTCAGCAACGAAATGAGATAGAAATATAAGGCTTGTTGTATTTTATTCCTTAAACTTCCTTAAGAGCGTACATGTTCAAAATGTCCATACAGTACACTTCCAACACCGACGTCGAACAGAGCGACATACCAATTGGATTGTAGCTAATGGAATATTATTGATGGAATGCTCAATCTGATCTCTTAATTCCGTCAGTATTTGCGGGTTTGTAGCGTACACCGTGTTCTTTAAAGTTCCCCAAAGGTAGAAGTCGAGAGGGGTTAAATTGGAGATCGAGGCGGGAACTCCGTAGCAGTTCCTCTTCGTCCTATCCATTTATGATTGTATGTGTGATCGAGGAAAGTTCTCATGTCGAAATGAAAGTGAGGTGGAGCCTAGTCTTGTTGGAAGTAAACCTCATTTCCATTCTCGAAGAGATCATTAAGACGTGGAATCATGTATCCGCTTATGTTCATCGAATGAATAAAGTCTCACCGCCATTTTGGTTTATAAACAAATGAACATCAATGAACGTGTTGCTATGCTTTTCCAGCGCCGTCTTGATCATACCTCAAACCTCATTTCTATCTCATTTCGTTGCTGAGCTATAACGTTTCAAAGAGTGTATACATTAATTTGGGACACACTGTATTTGCTATGTTGTTTAGAAGAAGAAGTCACAACGATTTTGAACATAATCCATGATATCAGTGGCAGTTATCTGTAATAAGGTCCTTTAGTTAGCAATTTAAATAAATTTTTATGTTCTTAAGACTAGCTATGTCTCCTTTCCAATATATGCAATTACTAAAATGCGAATGCAAAAATAGAATTGTCTCTTTTGCATCAGTTGTTGGAGAATTAACAAAAAAGTAGTTCGATTAATTTTTGCTTAAGAATAGCATCAGTATTTTCCCCAAATCTAAATTTTAATTGCCCCACTAATTTTCTGCCAAAGCATCTGCAAGCATCTTCAACTTTTTGTCTTGAGGCACAATTATAACCGAACGGCCTTTAAACAAGAAATTAATCTTCCCGAGGAAGGTAGAGGAAAGTAGCGGAAGCCCTGAGATCATCTATTTTTACCCTTTTATCTCACTTTTTAACCCTCCCTCCACAATTTTTTAGATCGAACTTAGTATTTAGAAAGTGTAAAAGAGCTCTATCTTCATTCGTTTCTCATCATTTCCGATCGAATGATACATGACATGCTATATGTTCCATAGCTCTAAAGACCAAGTAACTGGCACCCCCACAATTCCAACCCCATTCGGACAATTTGACTCAAACTTCATAGTAATGTTTATCTTGCTTAAAGGAATCTGCATACGGAATTTCACTCCTTTATATGCATAAATACGCGTAGACCTTTTGGCCCCCTCTAATTTCCGCCCCCGAAACTCCGACCCCAGTAGGCCAATCAAAACTAAACTAAATAGTGAAGGTGCACATGCCCATAGTAAGCTACATTCCGAATTTCAACCTGCTACCTCAAAAAATGCGTAAATTATAAAGGGAGCGGACAGACAGACGGACATTGTGAAAACAATAAGTAACTCCATTCTTCCGCTACTTAATAAAGCATAATTGTCTGAAGTGGTTTCAACTAAGTTCAAAAATTCTTGCCTGTGATAGCCTTCAAGAGATTCAGTCAATTGCTGAAATAGTTTCAGTGGCTGAGCCAATAATAGTTTCAGTGGCAAGATGCTGTTAAGATCAATTTTGGAGTTTTGAAAATTCTTGCATAAAATGGATAATTTTGAATGCAAAAATGTGAAACAAACACAATACGTAATTTCTTGTGTTCTTTAATAAGCCTTGTGGTTTTGAAGATGAGTCTTTACGTAAAACACCTATTAATGACTGAAAAATGCTAATAATGGCCTGGACAGATCCTTCAAAAGATAATCACCTTGTGTGAAATACTTGCTTAAAACGAATCAAACTTTCTGTTTCAGGCAATATGGCCTGGATTTTTTTTTCTAAATGTCCCATATTCTTTGGAGACTATTGAAAGTATTTATATACTGAATTTTACAGTTTCTTGAAATTTCAGTTCATATTGATTAGAATTTGCAACATCAGCAGCAGCCAAAGCCAATCTATGGGCAATGCAGTGAGCGCTTATAAGGACAAAATGATTTCAAACATGTTACAACACCTGTTTTCTTATCTAACATTACAGAGGCTTCAACATCTGTTTTCTAACTATACTACACAAAAATGTGATCAGATTTTTTTACGACGCTAATCCGAAACACAGCCGTGAAGAACCCGGAACAAATCCGAGCAACGTAATTTTTGACCATTAAATCTATCAATATCCAATTAATATATACTTATACTTTTTATTAAAAAAAGACACTTACTTATTACAAGGCAGTACACTGAAATCGGGGCTATCCCAGAAAAACGGGACGTTCTGGTCACTTTACACTACACACAGTAAGAAGGTTCAGCCCTTTTACTTTTAAAAATATTTCATTATAATTTCTGTCATATGTTAAGCAGTTAGATTTTCGAGCTGCTCAATGGATGAAAATTTTAATCATAAAACAAAATCGCCAACTGTCGAAAATTATCACCATCGAAAATTTCTAATCGCATTTAGCGACAATGGCGATCGGTAGCAAGACCCCTGATTTTAAATAATTCAAAGTTTGGGGGCCTGATAAATGCCCTTGTGTCCCAAAAATATGGATATTTAAACATTGCAGCCACTTCTCTACACACCCATTACTTTAACATTGCACTCTCCATGTGCATAACTTGGAAACGTGACGTGATAGAAAAAAAATCTAAAAGCAGATTCGGATTCAGCATACACAAAAAAAAACAAGGCAAATTCATTCAAAAAGTTTTTTATCGTTTTGTAAATAAATTGTTTGGATCCGAAGAGCCATTTTGTAGTTATTAATGAACCCTAACAGAAAATATTACAACCATTTTTTCAATTGGTTCATGTTTTTGTTAAGCTATTCTATTTTTTTGTATGGGAGGCTTTTGTCACCGAAAAGGGCTCGACCGTCAAAAAAACGTAGTGTGTATTTTATAAGGTATGTAATATATCAAATTCTGAATTCTTTTTTTTTTTTAAATAAATGTTTTAAATGGCTTTTTTTTTCTTTTATTAAACTAAAGTGATGCACTTTTTTAAGTGGAGCCGGGAAAGATAGGTTCGAAAATTTCTCTCTATTTGTGTGACATCAATGACGTGACTTAAAGAAAAATTCCTTATTTATTTTTTTCCAATTAGTGGCAATACTAAAAACAACACTGAAGACATTGTCAAACTGACATCTTATATTTGACGAGAACTGTAAGAGTTCGATAATTTCATAAATAAGATTTAAAAATTTTTAAATGATTGAACTCGTGAAAACGACATGTTGACCGAATTAATTAATTAATCTTTGATAAAAGAAGTAAATAATTAAAATGTCTTTTAAAATGCATATGCAGCTGTAATTTTCATATCTAATGAGTATCTAAATTCTGCCCATTAAATTTCTAAAAAAAAAAAAAAAAAATTATCATTTGGCTTATTCAAAATTACTCTTTAATAAATTTTCAGTAATACTGCCGCTACACGAAAATAGAACGGCCAGAACATCGGACTTAAGCAGAAGATTAGGGTTTCAAAAGATCTAATGTTACTTTCATGACCTATCATTTTCATACACAATCGAAAATGAAAATTTAATTGGGTAAGCCCAGTTCATCTTTAGTTGGATAAAATATAAATTCATTAAATCCAAGTAAACTTCTACCCTATCGAATTTGTTTAAAAGTTAGAACGCCAATTATGCTTTTGGTCAATGTCACTCCATTTGTTGATCTCTGCAATGGAACACAATTGATATGCCAGTCATTCAAAGAACATTTAGTAGAAGCAGAAGTCAATGACGATGGTAACATATTACACACCTATGTATTTGGAGTGCTAATTCTTTAGCGAGTGAATGGTGGGTAAATTCAAATAAAGAATAAATATTATTTTTAAAGGGAATGAATTAGTTGGTTATTTTTATAATTTAGTGTGATAAGTATTTTTGTTTAAAATAAATTTATATGTTACATACAATAACCTCTAGTTTCACCCAAAAAATTTATTCATTTTTATATGGGATTCTTCTCATGCTTTCTCACTAAATGGAAAACAAAAAAAAATAACAAAACGCGCTTTCTAGTTGAACAATTACATTATAACCCCGATTCCAATTAATCTCTTCAGAAGGAAACTGCTGAAGAAACCTACCATTTTTCTAAACAAAATACAATTTTAAGTCTTCAAAAACAAAAAGGAAAAAATATTTTAATACGTAAAAAAAAAAATAATAAAATCGAAACGGAGAGGCGAAGGATCGTCTTCTCCCGTTCCGTTCTCACGAGGATTGTGAGCTCTTGCGAGAAGATGCCGTTTCGAGCGCTCCGAGCATCAAAAAAAAAAAAAAAAAAATAAAAAATGAGAGAGGGCGATGAATTTGGTGGAAAAAAATAAAAAAAAAAGTTAAAAAAATGGGTACCCAACAGATAATAAAGAGGTCGTCACCGTTAGAAAAAAGGAAGAAAAATAGCAAACGATAAAGACAAAGAACGGAAAACGAGAAAGTAAAGAGAAATAAACTCAACGGAAATGAAAAACTCGAGAGATTAGCAAATAACTATCACTTAACTGTCTGACTTTGTCTTCTTTTTCCCATCTCCTTAATACTTACCGTTTCTCGATTAGGTTTCATATGGAACCTTTCTTTTTTTAACATTTCAGTAAAACGTTTCTTACGCTTTAATTAATGCAAATACATAAACACGCCGGACAAAAAAAACCAAAAATATAATCCTGGAACGTAAAACTCATAATAATGAAACTGCTTGCTGATCAATGTATATATCCGTGGAGTACTTTTTTGTACTTTGTTTTCAGATTGAATAATGCGTCGTAGAGAAGACTACTGAATAATGAGTGACAAAAAGGAGCTACTGTTTTTGATCGAGGACGTGATCATATCAAGAAAGATATAACAAAAGTTTCTTGGCGTGTCCACGCCTATAATGGTTTTTAAACAACCACTAAGCGGAAAATCGATTATGAAAGCAAGTGACCGTGAGCATCTGATCCGATTACCAACTACAACAGTTTCCAAACTCGTCAAGAACTACTGCAACAGTAAAATGGTATGGCCACTTCTTCAAGGATGAATTATGCACCATTTTAAGTATACAGCCTAGGTACATCCAGAAAAAAAAATCGATGGACATCATAGCCACCACTCCATCGAAGACCGCAGATGCACGTTATAGTCTGATGAATCACGATTATGCGAAAAACTTCAAACCAGAATATGCCCAAAGAGTAGTGCACAAAGCGGTAAAGTTTTATGTGGCAGTAATGAATTTCAAGTATCGAAGATGAAATTTTAGTAAATAAAGAGATGTTACCATTTGTCCAGGTTCTAAAAGAATAAGGCCAAATTATGGATCTATTTCAATATGATAGCTGTGCTGCTCTAAAATTGTGAACAATTAGTGTCAAGAGCACAAACAACTTCCACATCTCATCTGGCCGACCAACATATCAGTCAGAAAATTTGAGAAATGTTGCAATAGATTGTGAACACGATAAACAATATGGGCTGAATTTGGCAGTTCTGAAGAACTCAGTTGGCCATGGAATTTGCCAAACTCGACATGAACAGGCTCCTCAATTATACTGATAGCATTGCCCAGATAAAAAAAACAAAACAAAAAACAAACAGTTGAGGCAAGAGGTGATGTAACTCCATATTATGAAATAAAGGGAGCACCCGGAATTTTTGTCAGGTGTGTTTAAGTCCATAGATATTACACGTGCAATTATTTTCTTATTCATTAAATTAGATAAGATAAACATTGAACCTACCATGGAAGAGAACTCCAACATGGAAATGCTGTCGTCGGAAACAGCCAACCAAATTGCCGACTGGTCAGTAGTCTTCAACTGTAAAAGTAAAACAAACAATCATTTTAACATTTCAGCTTAATATGCATGTTAAAGGTAAATACCCCAAACAATTTTAACCCCTTCTCATCATGACAGGACAGCATATAATGGAAAACTACAGAAAAAAATTGGCGATAACTTCCAATAGTCAGCAATTTCTTTCAGATCAAAAGCAGATTTTTATTTTTTATATTAATATACTGAATCCGTTAACATCGCAACGTTATGAAACTCTCCTCAAATAAATAAATCTCATCCTAACCATCCTCCCCTTTAATTTCTTTTACTCCTCTTGGCAATTCCATTTGGACACACAGTCGATGTATTTATGGATTCGTTTCACATTTCTCCCTTCTTCTTCATCCTTTCCTCTTCGTCGCACACACTTTCGCCGAATTTCCATCGTCGCTCCTCCTCCTTCATTCTTTCTTTCTCTTTTATCCGTTATTATTTCCCCCGCCCCCCAAAAAACTTTTCTTCTTCAATTTTCCTTCTTTCTTCTTTGAACTCATCACCCCCACACACAAAATGACACACACACACACACACACACACACACACACAAGAACAAGTGTTAACCATCGGCAACGGAAGTGGTTCACCTCTTCGCATGCGCAATGCCTCTTCTTCTCTTCCTCCCACCCGTCTCCACGGCAACCGAATTCGATCAAGTCCAAAGTGGCTTTTCATTTGAGGAACTCGGCAAACCTATTTCTGACTCCCAACTCCAGCAATTTTTTCCCAGTCTCTTCCCTCCCTCCCTTCCCGAACGAAGATCTCCTCCCTCTACATAGAGCGCAACGTCCAACTATCTATCCGAGGCTTTCTTCAGAAAATAGGGAGACAAAAAATAAAGATAATTCCGATAAACGAAAAACAGGCTTATGAACAGAAAAACATAAACAGCTTCCATAAACTTGTGCGATTTTCATAGCATTTATTCTCATTCAAAACAAAGTCTCCCTTTCATCCAAGACTCTTCCTATTTCTGCATCTTCATCAAAGCGATTTACAAAATTTATAGAAAATTCTAGATTACGCACGGATAAGCGGATTGTTTTAATTTTGGTTAGTCGCATGACAAGTGACAGGTCCCAGAGGCAAACTTTAGGAAGACTGGCATATAGTTGCCCGAGGCCGTCTTCGGCCATGGGCTAAGTACATTTGTTGCTATGTCAACGGGTAAATGGACAAAGCAAATAATTAATTCCAGGTTAAGTTCTAACAGCAATTGTAAACTACAGTGTCCAGTCATATTATTTTGACCAATAACCTTGTAGCTGACAAATAACCATTCATAAGGTGATGAAAAGGTTCTACAGTCATCTGTAATATGCAGACGGCAAAGTAACCCGGAGTTGGTGTAAATTCCTTGACGGAAGATCCATTCATCTGAAGTGTCGATCGAGATGATCCCATAGTTTTTTAACTGGATTCAGATCTGGGAGAGCTCGATGGCCAGAATAGTAAATTGAAGCCTTCGGCGTGCTCTTAGCATCATTAACAGTTAATTCTGGTTCAGCATGTCGTTTCGTCTTGGTGATAGATACTGTCGTGCTTATGGAACATGTTCAACATGCATAGCAGTATGTAACGGCAACGATCGAGAGGTGACATTTACGTTCATAATGCCATCAAAGTGTTATCAAGGAACCAAATCATGCCACGACTATAACAATTCTGATTATGCCCACCAGCCTGCCTTCTGTCAGAGTTTTTTTCCGCTGAAGTTTGACGCCGAATATGCCAAAAGTATACAACGAACCATACAACACCGTTACCCCCAGGGGCATCCAATAACTATCTAATATCCAAGATAAATTATCTTAAAAAGGTCCAAAGACGTCTGCCAGACCCTCCTGGACCTTTATATTCGTAGTAGCAACAATTGAAGTTTTATGGACATCTAAATTCATATATGGCTGGGGATATCTATTGGATTCGATATTATAACATCATGATTATTACGTGATTTCGATATCCTCAAATCGTTATGTGTTGTATGGGACGTTGCAACTCGGTCAGAACCTAATCCCGACATTGCCGCGCCAACTTAAAGCACTTTTGTTTTTTTGCGATGAACAGGCGTCATCTTGTGTGCTGGCATTAAGCATCTAGTTCAGAATCCACTACCAACGCACTTCGCTGGACTGTTTCGGAGAGCATTCTGTTGACCCCATGGTTCATTTCGACGGTCAGTTGTTGAACAATAGCGCGTCGTTTGATCCTTCACCTCTGGGATCAATGGTACTTGGGGCTTAACAACTGGTAGGTCAGGTCGTCACAGCTGTTCCATGACATTACATAGTTTCAGCATGATACCTTGGACGATGTGTAATATAATACGTTAAGGGCGTTCCATGGCTGCATTGTGGAGGTCATTACTATAATAAGACTGGACCCTGTATTACTCAAAAAACGACCTAATTAATCAGGAACGAACTCCTGTAAAAAATAAAAACCTCAAGAAAAATTTGCAACACAGTGACCTTTATCCCTTCCTAAATCTCGGGAATAGTGGATAGCCAGTTTATGAATGCTGTATGATCATTAAAGAATTTTATATTTAAAACGATCGTTGGCAAGTATAAATTAATTAGGCAAGAATTAATAAAACTGTCTAATAACAGATAACACTTGTATATCTGTCAAAATACGCGATACGAGCCGGGTTACCTATTATCTAATCAATACAGATAAAAAGCTCTAATACAATAAATTAATTCGGTTCGCAATGATAGATCCACTCCGCAAACATAATTGTGTACTCCGCGTCATGTTCGTGTATGCACACAAATACTGTTCAGGTGAACCCAAAACAACGCTCAACGCTCATCAACTATAATAGCAACAGCAAATGATAATAATTTGACCTACAATAGGGAGGGAGATCCCCTCTAATAACAAATCCGAATGCAAACAAATAAAAGGGATTTCTTTTTTAAAGAGTGACGTCAAAGCGTTCCATTTGGAGGCTTGCCAAGCGTGGCGGCTGCTCGACACACACACACACACACACACACACACACACACACACACACACACACTCCTCAACATGCAAAAATAAATAAATAAAAAAAATTCCCCGTTAATAATAAACCCCTTCTCGGTTTGGCAAAAATGATTTGATAATGTGGGGCAAATAACTGTGGTTGGTAATTGAGGTCAATCCTTTCTCTTCAATAACCATTAACTGTGAGCGCCATACTGGTTTTTTCTATAGTAAAAAAAAGAAGGCTGCGATTACGGCTAAATGACTGCGAGTTCAAATGGGAAACACTGTAATAGAAGTTAAATGCGTACCCAACCATAACAACTCCGTTATTAAACCAAAAACAAACCCCGAACTCTCTAAATAAAGCTCAACAGTCAACAAGTCTCTTAACGAAGATCTAAAATTAAATTGTAGCCTTCGAAATAGCGCTCTTGCGAAAATTCCGCTTTCGTCATTGTTTTCCTATCCTCTATATGATTACCTCATTTCAATAATTTACAATTACTAGTGTATTTGTTTTTATTTCTACTGTCCAAATATACTAGTTCGCGGCTCGAATCCCGCTATTGCATTTGTTTACGTTTTTATTTTTGGGTTTGGAACCCTGGTACTTTTCCCAACATATAACCTTACAAGAAAAATTAATAATTAATAAAATACAGCATACCAGGTTGTATAAAAGACGTTTAAAATTGCCTAAAATCATAAGCAAATATTCATAGAGAGATTCCAAATACTCTGATTCACCTATGTTGATAAATTGAATTCTGAATTCTATGAGCAGTTTTGGCCTAATTAAGATCCCATGCCATTCGATGCACCTCTCAAAGTCTGCAGAAAAAACGATTCCCGAAGTTTACAACTATTGACTTGGAATCTAATAAATCAAAGTAGTACAACTACAAATCTTTATACTCCCAATCTTTTATTTCAAGGCAGCTTTGGATTCGAGTCCCTTAGCTGATGGGACCATTTCTATTGACATTCTTTAATATGCTTAGAACTGTAAAACAAAATTGTAAATAAAATCACAGTTTACAATTTATTTTTTCGTAAAAAAAAAATCTTTAAAGGTTATTTTTATTTTCTTTATTTTTTTTAAATCTGCACTAATCAAAATAATGTTAACAGGTGCATTAAGATAAAAGCTCTAGTACATTTGCCGTTTGTAGCACATAATTTCTTTGGAATCCACATGCCTTCGCGTACGCATTTAGTACCAATTGGTTTGGTTTTGTTTTGTTTGGTATTAACGTCCTTTTCAACTGCCATAATCATTTCAGGACGGCGTTATAGGAGCCGCAAATTTTGCCTCGCAAGGGTTTTTAACGTGCAGCCGGCAAACGACTACACGGGACCAACGGCTTTACATCCCTTCCGAAGGAAGTGCATGATCTCAGGATTTTTCCCCCTGAAAAAATGCTCGTCGTCCTCGGCCGGGGTCGAACCCGCGTCCTCGTAGTACCAATTGAAATATTTATTATTGAGTGTAAGATAATGAACTGTATAAACCATTATTTACCTTATCGAGTAGCAGTCCTTGATTGGACAATAGTTAATATCCTACGGGATGACTTCCTTAAATAATAATAATAATAATAATAATAATAATAATAATAATAATAATAATAATAATAATAAGTGTAACAACAACAGGGAAAGAGACCTTAAGATATACTGAAGACCAAAAAGCTCAGTGTTGTCCCCCAACAGGCATACGACCAATACGGGGTTAATGAAAAAACATTTAAAAGTAAATAAGACAATTAAAAAGCCAACATTAAAAAGCAATAAAAGCAGAACGAAAAACTTAATTTAACCAAGCAATACAGCTAACAAACCAAACAAGTCTAGGCTCAAATAGGCCAGAGTCGAGGAGAAGAAAAAAAAAACCAAAGAAAAAAAAACCCCATCCCAACAACTGGACAGAGGACATTGACATAAGACCTAAAAAAAAGATATTAAGAAAAGAAAACGAACATATGACAAGGACCAACAGATCAAACGAAAAAAAAATACGAGACGTAGCCTTCAAATCACTATTTAATAACATTGGTTCACTATTTAATAATATTAAGTCACTACTAAAATTAAACTCAAATTTAATTTAATAAAATTTAAAATGACTATAATTGAAAAAAAAAATTAATCAATTAAAAAAAAATATTAGGTTTGAGTCTGCAACGATTATAAAAATGTGATATTTTGAAGCCAACATCTAAAAACTTGTAGTTCGTTCTAAAAATTTTTGTAGCCAATGAGAGTCCATGCCGTGCTGAGGCTTTAGTGAACCTGAAGCCGATACTTCCAAGAATTTTAGGCGCATCTATTCTCCCCATTATAATGTGCTTCAAGATTCTATTAAGCGCTATATCGGCAAGAGCCTCAATGGAAACTTCAATCTGGGAGTAAGTATTTTTAGTAGAGGCAGTTGTTATCAAAGGCTAAAGGTTCACCTCGGGAATTATAGAATTGTGAGAAAAACCTCTTTAGTTTTCCTTCAAGTCGTAAAGTTAAGTAATTATGCCTCGAGACCAAATTTCTATTCCGTAGCAGAATTTAGGGATAACCAGCATATTAAACAGCACTTTAAAAGTATTAAAATCATGAAAAAAAATGTTCAACCTAGATAATAAACCAAGTCTGGAAGATATATCAGTCAATAACAAGCGTACATGGTTATTAAACGTTCCAGAACTATCGAATATCAAACCAAGATCTCTCATAACGCTAACCTGTGTAATACTCTTAGATGCAAGATGATAATTAAAGTACAATGGATTATCCTTTTTCGTACAAGACATAACAGCTGTTTTTGTCACATTAATATTAAGCATAATTCGCCTAAACCACTCGTTTAACTTTGCAATTTGGCTCTGAAGAATTAGAGACTCATCATTGGAATCTATTCGACGAAAAAGCTTGAGATCGTCTGCATAATAATAATAATAATAATAATAATAATAATAATAATAATAATAATAAATAAAAGCCTGTCAATTCACTGCACAAAAAAAATTACTGTCATTCAAAACACAAAAACCTGTCAACATTGATACTTATACAAAATCTAACATTATTTCTTTGATATTCATTCCATATGCATTCGGATATATATATATACTTAATTTGACCTAAGCTATATGAATGCATATAAATAAAATAAATATAAATAAAACCAGAAGGAAAAGATCCCATCAGGTATGGGACTCGAACCCGAGCCTCCATTGAGAGTCTATATACTTACCTCTGTACAAATTGAGAGAATCAAAAATCGACAGTTTTTGAATATTTAAAATATGTACACATTGGTTATAAACTTTAAGAACATTTTCTCTGCAAATTAAATGGGAAATTAATTGAAAGAAAACTGCTCATAAGATTTTTTAAAATCAAAATCGGCGGCTCAGATTAAGTAGAACCTTTTCTGTTCATAAACTAACGGATTATTAAAATGAGTTGCTAAATAGTATATAGGCTACATTAATTAACCCGATAGCGTGAGCCTTTAGGTCACGTACTTTGAAAGGCGTGGCAATAATGGTAAACGTCAACATCTCACCTCTCGGATATAAAATGTACTGTTAACGGCTGACTTCCAAAACCAGCTTTCTCCAAAATTAAGAGTTTTATGGTTAACTGTTGTTTGTCCTGTAAAAAAAGGTGTGTGAAAATAATTTTACACTTTTTCTAGTTCAATCAATAATTAATATCAGTGAAGAAAAAAGCTTTTGGAAATCAGTCCTTCAGTTAAAAATCGATTAGTCTAAGTATCTTTATCGACTTTTATATCACTCGGTTATGACATTTTTCTTTATAACAGATTAATCTATCAACTCTATTAAAACTAATTTCAGATTCGTTGCTATAGATTTGGGAAGACTAATTTCGGAAAAAAAAATATTTGGCAACAAGGGTACCTCAACTTCACCTTGTTACAACAAAGAAATATCAATTTTGATGGAAATAAAAAAAGATTTTAAATTTAAAATGTTTACATTGCAACAGCAAAGCAACGACAAACATATAAACATAAATAAAGACAAATAAGGAAGTAAAAATGACCTCTTTAATTCAGTAATCACCAAATGATTTAGGTTTATTTTTATTAACAATCAATAAATCATAATCGCAATAAATCTCCCTTTGAAGGAGTAGCATCTGTTGGCTTTTCCTGGATTGCGGTTCATCTTTTGAACACCATCAACGTCATCGAAATGCCCGTTCCATTGCAAATATTTCAGGGCAACCTCCAGTTCCTTCTTTTCCAATGAAAGCCGATTTAAAGTTGTTTTCCCTTTCCCTATAGTCCTATCGGAACATCAATTTCCCGGAAAGGACATAAGAGGCATCGTTTTGACGGAAGAAATTTTATTTAAAGAAAAATGAGCGACGATGGAGCCTTTTGGGTACATGGTCCTCAAAAGTATTAAAAAAATATTTTTTATTTATTTATTTATGCATCGAGTTTATCCCCCCCCCCCCCAAACACACACACAAAACTCATTCCGCAATGAGAATCTCGTTAGCTCTTAAGGAACTTGATGGATTCGAGCAGCAGAGTAGATGGATTCAGCGGCGATCGAATCCAAGTTCGTTCCCATTTCTTCTTTCACAATCTTAACGACCACGGATAGCTTGTTGGGGAAAGAGCGGAGGGGTGTTGAGCAAGGGGTAGGGGAAAGACCGCGTGCGCCTTCATCCGGATTATATGGCGTTCAGGTGTCAAGAAAGGAGCGAAAAGAAGAAAAAAAAAGTGTGGAGAAGGGAAAAGGAAGTCAAACGCTCCACTGGAATATTCAACTAACTCTTTTTCAAACGCGTCTCGTTAAATCGATATCTAAGAATAGAATGAAGCTTTGGGAAAAAGCGATGAGAGAAAAGCGAGAGAATGATAGATAGAAAAAAAAAAACACTTCAAATTTGCATTTTATAAAGTCCAGAATTGATTTGTTCTTTCTCAATCCGAGAAGGGAAGAAATCCATTTTACATAATCAAAAACCTAATTACAAAACGATTTATTCGATCGCACCAATATGAGCCTTCTCCTTAAATGGCGCAACGTTAAAGTTCGGTGTAAACAGGACATCAAAGCTTATTTTGTGCAGAGGATTTCCAAATAAGAACTCCGGAATTGTCAGAAAAACCCGGCACGTGACGGGTCTCGGGGGCGTCGGATTTATAAAGGTCCATATACGTCACGTTTCTTATTTAAATTACATCACAGCAGCAGCAGCTGCTTCGACACTTTATAAGCTCTTTTGCAATGACGAACCCTATAACTGGAAAAAATATACAAAAAAAGAGAGGCGTGTCTTTTCGCTTTAATACCACCACAGAGAATAAGGGTCTTTAATACAAAATTTAGGTAATACTTAAAAAGAAATCTTATCTTTATAATAGAACTGTCCAATACTTAAAGAGTGAAATATCTACAGACCACTCTCATTTGCATACACATTTGTTTTCAAGATGCCCAAGCAAAGACAATTTTCTGCTCAGAAAATTGCTCTTAAATGGAAATTAAAAGTACAAGGTCAATAAGTAGTTAAAATTGCACAGAAACTAAACTCTTTCTCAAAGATCCATCTTCCATCCAAAAACCAGAAACCGTCTAAGAGTCACTTCTTGTAGAGATGATCGCATAATTTATCGACTTGCTAGGCTGCCAGGCTCGACTGGGCTAGAAAGCACATCAAGATGTATGGATTCAGGTGTTGTTTATTCCTGAAAAGAAGTTCAATCTTGATGGACCTGAGAGAGACATCATTGGAATGATTTGAGGAAAGAACCCCGAGAATTCTACAGAAGTCAGCAATACAATGATCATTAATGTTTTGGGCTTGCTTTGACTTTGTCAATATGCAATCACATCACAATCTAATTTGCAAGTCATTTGTCAAATTAAAACAAGCATACTTTGTTTCTCTAAGGATGTAGGGGTGGAGGGAGTTGTTAAATTTTCTGACCTGAAGGGATTTTTAAAAGATATTAATTAGCTGCCAACAAACTTCCCGCGCTAGAGCGCATTGTTATTTGTTTCAAGTGGCAAGTGCCTTCATTTTTGCCCACTCCTCTGGAAATCTGCTCGACGATGAGCACGATTGCTTCCCGGGTTGCCGTGGCGACGGAAGACGCCCGGGTGAGAGGATAGAGTGAGAGAGAGCCGCGTAATGAAATTAAAGGCGCCCTTTCGCTTTTCTACCGGGAGCTACAAAGATGGGGTGGTGGGAACGAGCGGGAGGGGTAGAGTAGCCTGGGCTCGAGAAACCCTTAAATCGTGTTTTGACGAGCCAATGGGGCGATCATTAGTCGTTAGGCTTAAAACTTTTACGTGGGTGGTTTGGTCACCAACAAGAGGCTAAAAGGTGAGGGAGGGGGTATATGAATTTCCTTGGTTGCCGCTATCCAAGATGGGGGCGCGACTTTTATGCTCAAGCGGGTGTGTTATCGATATGCGTGTGCTGTTCGTTTCCCATTTTACGCGTAGACATAAGCATTCATGAAATTTAATTAAGAATCCTACTCAATCTTGGCAAAGGCGCCTTTCCAAACTTCTCCCAATCGCTAAATGCCGAAATGAGTTGGCGGGGAAGAAAAGACCCAAAAATAAAAAGGAAGGTAAACACTTGCGTCAGATAAAAAGACCGAGACGGCCTTGGCCGGGATAAAAGTCAGGGGGATGGAAGAAACCTTCCAATAATTGTCAAGCACGTGGAGCACATTGCCGCGGGAGGAGTCCTCGTGACATGATCTCATCCCTGAAGACGCTCCCTTCAAATCGGAAACAAAGCTCTTCCTTTGTTGCCTCGTCACCTTCAACAAGAAATTAAGTCATTCACAAACAAGTTCCTAAATGAACACATCAATTCATTTTACTAAACACACATGGGGATTAAATTATATTTGACGTTACAAAACGCACTGCAAAACGAGAACACTGTTTAAATAATTAAATATAATGTTACAAATCTGTAGCAGATTAATGTCATCTTCATCGTCCATGGTAGAAAGCACACGAAGAGCCTCTTCTCCTTAGCGTTCACTTTTATCATTCCCTCTCTTCCTGTTTACTTTGAGAAATCCATTAAGAAAACAAAAGGAAGAACACACAATGAACATCAAAGTGGGTGTTAAAAGGGTAAAGAAACAAGATTATTATGATAACAATGGCTCAATATCTCAAGCAAAACAACGTTTAAAGCGCCAATGGCAAACGGTTAAAGAGAAAATGAGGCACAATATGATATACATGTCAGATTGAAGTTTAAAACTAATAAAATTAAATCTTTCAATTGCAGCATTTTGTCAAAATATTGCAAATTATACAAGTCCTGACAGACCAAACATGTAAACGAAATTAACAAGTCCAGGAGACTTTCTACAACTTTCTGGAATGTTAGAGTTGTAATTTTCATTTAGAGCAGCTGTCAACTCAGATATTGCTGGACAAAGTTAATGCTATAACTCATCCCATAATTGTTCTACTGGATTAGATCGAGATTCTTCTTCCAGTCCCAGAGTTGGCGTTTGTGGGGTACCAAGTGGGAGGGTCGCCCCAAATCCTCTCTTGAGGGGGTCTCGCGTTTCAGACCTGATTACTGTTTGCGGTAGCATACCAAACGAGATACCGATACTCTAGCCCCGCACGGTCATGGTAGTCCCCATGTACAGTTAACGCCGCTTCTGTCCACGCCCAATTCACCAAGGGGGGTTCAGTTGTGGCCGAGAGAATTGTCATGATAATAAAGCAAATGGACCATGCCAAATTGACCCCAGATTATATGCAGCGCAATTTTGCTAGAATGTCCAGGTAAACTTCGCAATCCATAGTTTCCTTCACATGTACCTAAGGCCATTCCAAGAAAAGACCGCCCTCACCATAGGCCACGATCACCAAATCTGACATTGACACAGTAGACGTGTCCGAAAGCGCTAAGACGAAGGTCTTGTCGAAACTGGAGAGTGAGGGCATAAATGCTTGCGTTTTTCTCTTTACTAACTAACAGGCTTGGAATACCAAGGAACTCCTTAAAAGGCTGATCTCCTGCCAATTTCAAATAGATCCAGTGGTTACTTAACATCCTCAACACCGAAAAGATAAAAGAGGAATATAAAAGATAGACACATTAATCTCAGGCATGTTAAGTCTGCTGGCCATTCTCCGTAGCCATGTAATAGCATCAACAGAGGAGCTGTGCACACTTTAACCTTCGTTATCTTACGCTGCTGGGTAGCAGCTCTTCCATGATATTCATCTGTTCCAACTCCCGCCGAAGAGTCCTGCTACCAGAATCAAAGCGATTATTCAGAACTTTCACTAAGACACTTGAAGCTCCCAAGCGACAGACCAATCTTTTTGAAGTTGGATAATAACTCTAACAACCTCCTCATCACAAAATATGCTGCTTGCCCTTATTACTTACGGCTGAAAATAATTTGCTTCCTTTCTTTAATCTTATGCATTGCATCTGTGCAAAGTTGTGACGTAGCGCCCAGGCCTTCTCTGCGCTGTTTCAAAGTTGTTGCTATATCACGCTTCCACTTTAAATAACATTAATTAACCCAGATGACTTGGGTAGTTTATCATTCCAGAAATACCACGAACTAATACGGTTTAGAAAGAAGGAATTCCCGACCTGCGACCTGGATGCCTGTCCTATCAGTGGACTTCCAAGTTTGACTAATTTGCAGTTTTTAGGACATTTGGAGACAGCTTTGTTGTACCATGTCCGCAGTGGCACAGTGTTGGTGGATGTAGCGTCTCGCAGCTTTCCTTTCTTAAATTCTTCAATGACATTAATAAGATTCAAGATTTAAGCCCTTTAATAAACAAATTAATTCAAAACGATCGCTTCTTTAACTTTATAGCAAGACCTACCCCAATATTTGCAATATCCTTTTTTAAAGGATTTTTCCTTAACGACAAAAGAACCCAACGTGCATTGTATCGATTTTAGATAGAAAGAGCTCGCGGGATCGATTCCTACTTCAATGGAGATTAAGGAAGAATGCAAGACTTTTAAGCAAGCCTATAGTGGCTTTCCTCGTCCTTACCCATTAAAACAACCGCAACATCAAATGGGTAAAATCGAATCGAAACGCGATCGTTAAATTTTTTTTTAATAAGCGTAAAATCCGTCAAAGAAGGATCGTAAACGGATTAACGTGAAGTGATGAAGACATCAAAACATCTGGCAAATTAAAAATAAAAAACAAACAAACATTCAAAACCCACCATGTTTCACTACACGCATTCAATCCCTCGACATCTAATTTTCTCGGGAAGGAAACCAGCCGAGGTTACACATACAGGAAATCGAGAGACGAAACCGAGCCAACAATCTTTCGTAACCAAAGCATCGAACCCGGTAATTTCCTCGAAGAGACCTGCCTTTCTCCTTAACTCCTTTCCCCTTCAACTTCTCAAGAAAAGAAAACAAAACGAAATGCAAATACAACATTTCCTCGGATCTGCTTGGCGAGCAGACGCAAATGGAGCAACAGATGTCGGGTGCAACCGCAGCGATTACCCACCCGATGGTCGTTCGTCGCCCTCCCCGGTGGGGGATCAATCGCTTCGGGATAGGGGGTAGAGGGGTTACAAGGCAGTGAAAGCAGCAAATTAGGCCTATGACCTCAAGAAGAAAAGGAGCAAATTTCAACCATAATAAATAGGCAGCAGATGATCATATGAGCATGAACCCAAAGCACCCGAGAATCTTTCGATCCCTAAGGTTTATCCAACATAAAAAAATGCAGCAGCTTATAAACTCGCATAACATAGCAATCAATTAATCTCTCTCTCTCTCTCTCTCTCTCTCTCTCTCTCTCTCTCTCTCTCTCTACAGCTCAGAATGACGTCATCGTTAAATCGGACAAACAGACGCCTCATTAGCATAGCAAATAGTTTAGTTAATTTAGATGCAATTTTTTCTTTATTGATTCATTAAATAATTCATTTTAACAATCGCATTTTGTTACAATCTAAACATAAAGCTCAAGAGCTTGTTTGCTTTCTATGCATTTCGTTTTCATAAGAGGCAGTACAAATTGACAATATTTAACTTGGGGTTGAATAGTTATCATTAGGGCTCGGATGTTAAGGCAAAATGCCATATTTGCACATTTTTGTCCTTTTTAATGTGCATATGCCATAAAGCCTTTTATTAAACAATTTATTAATGTCAATGGCGCATTTTAGAAGAAATGCTTCTATTTTTATGAAAGAATCAATAAAAGCCAGTTGAGAATGCGTAGTACTGCAAAACAAAACGAAGTTAATTAAAAGCATCGTTACTGTATTCGCGAAGTCGGTCGTTCTGTTGCCAATGTTTCTCGAATTTTTTGATTTTGACTTCAGATTAGGACAGACCATCAAAATGTAAGCAAACATTATAATAGGCACACAAGTCTTATCTATTTGGGAACATGATCAAAATTTCCCAACATTTTGATTCCGCGACCCGGCTCGAAGGACCAAAGTGTTAATTTTAACCACCATGTTCCCGAATAGATAGGGCATGTGTACCTATTATAACGTTTACTTACTTTTTGATGCTCAATCCGAATCTGAAGTCAAAATAAAAAAAAATTCGAAAGAAATTGGCAACAGAACGACCGACTTCGCAAAATCTAGGAATTTTTCATCAAATCATTCAGATTCAAGTACAAAGTGGACTGCCATCAAACAAAACAGAAAAGGTGATTTCTGGAAATCCTGATTCAAAAATGATAAAAATATCGCTAAGATTCGTGCAGGAGAGTGACAATGAAATAGAGATAAATGCATTATATTATTTTATCTTGCTCCTGTGTCATTAGTGGATGTAAAAAGAAATTTTTCCATTTTAAAAAATGTCTTTAATAATAATCGGCAAACTTTCAGTTTTGAATATTTCACCAAAAAATATTTGGTAATCACATAATAATAATGATGATGATAGAGGAACCGAGAGATTGTGAATATTAGTAATATTAAGGAAGAGAAACCAACCTCTTCTCCGCAAAACTAAATATTAGCGGTATGCGCCTTGCAGCCATCAATCAGTGGAATACAGATAATATAAACTATATATGATTTAAAAGTAACCAGCGAGTTGCGGGTTCGAATCCCGCCAAGGGCATGGATGTGTGTGTTTGTCTATTTTCATCATCATCCTTTCATCCCATACGGCTAGTCTCCTGGAAGAGGGAGATGCGAGCTGGAAATCCAATCCAATACGATTTAAAAACAGTAATTCAAACAATGGCATAAACAATGAGCAAACAGAGTTAAGTACGTAATCAAAGCCAGCTAGATAAACAGGCCCTGACCATAGCCACCTAAAGAACTGTTCATCAGAGTCTACAACTCAGTTGCAAAAATATACAGTCACTAGACAATATCAATACATCTTTATTTTTGATGTCATTTTGCTCAAAAAATAGCGGGAAAATATGAACTGAAAAGAATGTAATAGATTTCGGATATGTAGAAATCGTTTTAAAAAGAACATCAACAAAATTCATCCATTCCTATTGTTACAACAGAACATTAAACATACTTTTAGTCCTTCAAAAATTTCCGATCACCCAGACTGCTGTTTCAAAATTTTCCAATCACCCCTCAAAAATGGGAAAGTTTTAGCTGACTGCAACTTAAGTTGCATTTTTAAGTTGTAGCAAGCTTAATCAGCCAACTTGCATGCAAAAAAAAATTCTCAGCTTCCCTGCGATGTTTTGGGGACTCAAATCACATGCTACAACAAAATGGGGCGAGGTAAAACAACCAGTAATGAAATACGCAATTTGATTGTTGACAAGCACTTACAGAACTATTCTGCTCGCAAAGTAACTACTGAATTAAATATATGTCGAAGTGTAGTTGTTGAAATCATTAAAAAATGGAGAGAAACAGGAAACTCTTCCGCAGCTAAGCAAATTGGTCGACCACGGAAAACATCAAAAGTGCAAGACAAACTTCTCCCAAGAATATTACAGGGCAAACAGCATGTCACCACATCTGAAATCACAATTGATTAGTGTGAAACAACAGGTGTAGATGTCTCAAGTGCTGCTACAAGGCGATATCTGAAGGAACAAAGTTACGGATTTTATACTGCAAAAGTCAAACCTCTACTGTCACATCTCCAAATGGTAAAAAAGCTGAATTGAGCTAAACAACATCTTCAGTGAACTTCAGAAACGTGGAAAAGTATCATCTTCAGTGACGAGTCTAAATTTACAGTTTATGGTGAAGAAGATAAACGTGTTTTTCATGAGAAAGATGAAACATATAAGCCAAAATGCTTAAGTACAAGTGTCAAATTCTCTGACACACTGATGGCATGGGGTTGTATGAGTGCAAGACGAGTTGGCCAATTGAAATTCATTGAAAGGACGGTTAATGCTCACGAGTATCAGGATATATTGGAGGAATGTTTTCGTGGCCAGAATTAAATCATAACGGTCAAGCAGTGATTCAACAGGATGGTTCAGCACCAGACAGTGCTCGAACAACTATAGAACAATCATGGCGTGCTTTTCAAGCTCATGAAGTTGAACGGCTTAAAAATTGGCCACTCATGAAGTTGAACAGTCCCGATTTATCACCAATCGAAAATCTATAGCATATTCTGAAAAAATGGGTCCGACGGAAGAAACCACGGATCTGAGAGGAATTAAAAGCTACCCTGACCTATCCCTGTGTGAAAATATCTTCTGGCCAATATGGAAAATTAATTTCCAACATGCCATATCGTTTGCATGCAGTAATTTCTGCTAAAGGTGTAAATACTAAGTACTGATTGGAAATTTTTGAAACGGCAGTCTGGGTGATTGGATATTTTTGAAGGACTAAAATTATGTTTAATGTTTTGTTGTAACAATATGAATGGATCGATTTTGTTGATTTTTTTTTAAAACTATTTCTACATATCCGAAATTCTATTGCATTCTTTTCAGTTCATATTTTCCCGTTATTTTTTGAGCAAAATAACATCAAAAATAAAGATGTATTGAAATTGTCTAGTGATTGTATATTTTTGCAACTGAGTTGTATTTATCTAGCTGGCTTTGGTACGTAATCGAGGCTAACGAGAAAAACAAGCTCCGGCACTGAAAGGTCGCCTGACCTAGATAGAACTAACAACAATGTTACCTTTTACATGCATTTCGAGTTTTTAGTACCTTAACATCCGAACCCTGGTTATCATGCAGTTTTGTGACGCTACGACATTGTTTACGATACCAATTCTTAAGAGTGAAAACATTCTTACATGCATAAACTGCCACGGATAAACTAAAACTGCTTGCCCATGATAGATCTGGGGCCGCCAGTTCGACTCTTTCGATTCATTTGATGATATTTCTTTTCTTTCGATTTTATAAAATTTTATTATTACCAACACATGATATCATGTTAGGTGACATGTTCCTTCTATTTAAGTCTCGCTTTAAGTTTTCTTCACTCTACATTTGACTACGCAAATTTAGACATTCCACAGTTTTGAATTAATGTTGAATTTTTGCGAAGCTTATTTAAACAAAACAATTATTTAATAGACTCTCATTGTTTCAACATGTTAAAAAGGAACATTAACAACACGGCGCGATCTCTCAGTGCGGTTGCTAAGTTACTAGACATGACTGATATAAAATTACCTGGGACTGTTACAAAAACAACCCTCCAGTTTTAAAGAAAGAATTTGGTTTCAGTTTTCCAATGAGAACAATAACGCTATTAATGTTATGTTTTTTCATTACTCTTCGTAGTCATATTCACTTACAGATATTTCATAATTAGTTGACATACCCGGCATTGCTCAGGCTTTTTATTTTGACGGCATTTTGCATTCTGTTTGAAACAATTGTGAATACTTAAGAGATAGACAGAGAATTAATAGAAACAAGTGTCAATATTGGACTAATTGAAAATAATATTTTAAAATGATTTTAAAAACATTTCAAAGGATTTTTGTGCCTGGATTAGATTTGCTCAGAAAATTCGACATATAAGGATTCCATAATAGCTCACAGATATCTATATATACATTCAGAATTCTAACCAATGCTATACCCACAAATAGGCAGTATTCCAATTTATGGTATTAAAAAAAAAGGTGCAAAAATTACCGTAATCATAGAAAGGAAAAAAAACTAAGGAAAAGAAGAAAATTAGAAAAATAAGAAGTTTTGCTTTTATCAGTGGATTCCAAGAAGAAACTGATGGACGCTTGCTTAAAAAACAAAGAAAACTAAAGTATCCATGACAACCAGTCTGAAAGCACCTAAAAGCTTTATAATTCTTCCTAACAACAAGATTATTACCAAAGCATTAGATAAAATTGCCCTCCTAAAAAATTGCATTAGTTTCAGTTTTCAAATGAGAACAATAATGCTCTGCTTTTTTCATTACTCTTCATAGCCATATTAACTTTCAGATATTTCAGAATTAGCTGATATACCCGGCGTTGCTCAGGCTTTTTATTTTGACGACATTCCGCATTCGGAATATGAATTAACTGTGATTACTTAAGAAACAGGCATAGAATTAATATAACACAAATGTCAATACTGGAAAGAAACTGAAAATAATATTTGAATTTTTTTTTTCAGAAACATTTCAAATGATTTTGTGCCCGCACAGGATTTGCTAACACATTCAAATTTTCTATAATAACAGAATTCTAACCACTATTACCGCCAAAAATACGTATTATTCCACCATATGGTAACTTCCCGTAATCATAGAAAGAAAAAATCTAGAAATTAAAGAAAATAAGGGTTTTTGCTTTTAGCAGCGGATACCAAGAAGAAACTAATGATCATTTGCTTAAAAAACAAAGAAAACTAAAGTATCTATGACAACCAGTCTAAAAGCACATGAAATCTTAATAATTCTTCCTAACAACAAGATCATTGCCAAAGCAGTAGATAAAATTGCCCCAACAAAAAAAAAAAAAAAAAAAAAAAAATCAACCTCAAGTCTAGCCATAAAAGCACCAAAAATTTCTAGGAAGCGACAAAGACAGGAAACCGAGCCACGTGGAGATATGAACTGAAATGTAATTCAAGAGACCATGTTTAGGTAGGTTAAGAAAAAAACGAAAGAATGTAAGTTCTATAAGAAAAATCTGTACGACAAATCACTTTATCTTCGCCAGCGCATCCAAACAATACAAAATTTTACATTTCGCCAAACATGTCTATATATGATTAATTCTTAAATTCACTAGAACAGGCTAAAAAACAAGATTTTAGTTTAAATTTAAATCGAAGGTTTCAAATATTTTATTATTTCTTCACTAATATAATTATCTAAAACTAGCAGAGGACCCAGCGTTGCTCGGGATAATTATATTTGCAGGTAAGCAGAACGATCTCCAGAAGTTAAATTATAACTCCAAATTGGTTAAATAATAACCCAATCAATACAACACAGAGCGAAGGGGCTATCCATTCTAAGAAAAATACGAAAAACAGGAATTCTAGGTGACATAGCGGGACTTTTTTTACCTCTTGAAGTCCATCTTCACCACCGGGGAACATAATTGGATACTTTAGACCCAAGTTTTTCTTGCCCTAGACGTAGAAGCTCTTATACCTTCTTGCTGTATGCGAAACTCCCGTTGTTCAGATGTTTCCAATGCCCGTATAGATTTTTCTATTTTAGCTCCAGAGTTTCTCTGACCATTACTCGCTCTTTCTCTTTTCTTTCCAGGCACATAATTTTTTGCTAGTCGTCTGGATGTTTGATTGGGAGTTCAAGGGAGACACGTGTGACTCTTTTTTCTCCTCAATAGACGCTGCGTTATTTATGGCCTCTCACTGCATTATCATTTTATGCTCATTATTAATAATTCTTGGAAACGAATATTCAATCATCGCATTATCATTGTATCAGTTTTCAAAATATTCTCGTTCACATACAATATAGTCAAAATGTATTTTTATGAAATGTTTGGATCTGCTGTGCTACCAAATAAGCTAGGTGATAACCCCGGCGTGGCTGTTTGTTTTTTTGATTAAATTTTGAAATATCTTAAAAACAAACACATGAAAACGCTTAGAATTAATATGAAAATTCGAAAAAAATTTTTTTTAAAGGCTCACAAAGGATGCACTTCTCCAGATATGCCACTGCTATACTCTGTCCAACGAAAGTTGGAGTGGGCACGTCCAGTTACACTTCAATTGTTAGACATTGTTGATTCTACTTTGGCAACAATGTCTAACAATTGAAATAGGAAGTTTAACTGGACACGCCCACTCCAATTTTCGTTGGATAGAGTATAGTCTAAATAATTTCTTAGTCACGTAATCTTACTTTAGATGTACACTTGATGTTGTTACCATTCCCTTTCTTCTCTCGATGTCTTGAAGCAAAACTTGGCCATTCATCACTTTGTGTAGTATAGTGGTCGCCGGTTCTTCCATTTACTTGCTTACCATTAGCTCAATACAGCAGGGTGCTAAAGGAGTGCTTCCTCTGTCGTCTTTCCACTCTTTCTCAATAGTCTGCTAACTCTCCATTATCTCCAATTACTGATCATTTTTAAGTTTCTCAAGAAATTGTTAAATATTAAGAACTCTTTTCTAAGAAAAGCCTGAATAACAGGAATTCTATGCATTGTTACAAATTGAAACTTATCTATATTGCACAAACTTTGCCTTGCATTGTTGGTCATGAGAAATATATTGTTGATCCTTGCATAGTGTTGGTACATTGCGTGTTGACACCATTGTTGATACCTATGGTTGCACAAACTTTTCCTTGCATTATTGGCCATGAGATATACGGTATATTGTTGGTCCGTGCAGAGTGTTTGTGAATTGCGTGTTGATACCATTGTTGATAAGCATTATTGCATAAACTTTGTCTTGCATTGTTGGTCATGAGATATTTCTCATTAATATACCTTGCCATAACCATGAATATCGATTTTTTATCAATAATTATTATTTTTTTCGAAATCTGAGGTAGACAGTGGCCTTCCTCAAGCTTTGAAGGTCAAGTATGCAAAATTTCATCAAGATCGGAATAAAATTGTATAACAAAAACAAACAAACAAACATCCTTCTTTATATATATATATAGACTAGAAGAGGTACCCGGCGTTGCCCGGGATAATTACACTTGCACAAACTTTTCCTTTCATTGTTAGTCATGAGATATTGATTGTTGATCCCTGCCTTGTGTTGGTGCATTGCGTGTTGATACCATTGTTGATACCTATTGTTGCACAAACTTTGCCTTGCATTGTTGGTCATGAGATATTTCTCATTAATATGCCCTGCCATAACCATGAATATCGATTTTTTATCGATAATTATTATTTTTCCGAAATCTGAGGTAGACAGTGACCTTCCTCATGCTTTGAAGGTCATGTATACGAAATTTCATCAAGATCGGAATAAAACTGTAGATTTGTATAAAAAACGTACAGACAGACCCACCCACTCACAAACATCCTTCTTTATATATATAGGGGATTGTTTAATCTTATGTTATTTTGTAATTTCATTGCTGTTCCCAATTATTCTTTGAATGGCTGAAAATACAAAAAGACCAAGTCCACTTTCAATAAATTGTGGATAAACACCAATTCTGGACCAGCACCAAATTTTAGGACAAGAAAAATAATATTTTCTAGAAACAATAACACGCATCTCTTTGTGTAAATCATGATTCCTTATTTTTTTTTAATAATAAAATAATAGCTTAAACTCTAAATTAATATGACTTCGTCTAAGTTAATGCTGCTGAAGATAGCCTAACTATGGAAATATTATGGAAATACGTATACATGAATAATAAATCATTTAACTCTTGAGTAAAAATTATCACCTTTTGAGAGTCAAGTATACCTTGGATCCTTTTGATTAAACTCTTCAAGGTACACAAAACAATCAAACGCTTATGCTTGAAGTTGCAATATTCCCGACAAGTAGATTTTCGGTTTCCCAATGCCAACTCTATTAATTCGATCGATTTTACTTTCTTGTAATAGAGAAAGTTTTGAAATCGTCAAAAAATTCGACCTCGAGACTCTTTTGATGAATCTCACGTCTTAAACCTCCATAAGTTCAAAAAACATATGTTTGGAAAAATGTGTGTGTGAACATAATAACTCAAAAACGTAACAAGCTAGATGGATGAAATCTGATATCTCGTCGTTGTCAAACCAATAAATGGTATATGCCAAAAGTAAACTTTTGAGATATTGAAAAAAAGAAGTTCTGTAAAATTTTGTATGAAAGTGAATTTTAAATAAAGTGGTCATGGTTCGTCGTATAGTGGTTATAAGCATATAGGAGTTCTTTATATGCAAGTTTGGTTACTGAACTAGTTGCAAGGGTCAAAATATTGAAACTTCAAAAAAGTGCACATAGCAGATATTAGTTTGACAACGACGATATGCTCTTCACACCAAAATTGTAGATCTGTATCAACTTTTAGACCGATCCCTGAAGTGATATTTTATCTAAATAAAGTGTAAACAAATAAAATTAAGTATAGACGTTTATAAGACATTCAGGTTGGATATCCATCTTAGATTTTAACAATCGGTATTTGTTCGTTTGTTGGAAACAATGAAGGTTTCATTCACCAACCTCATTTTGTGCGATTCTCGGACTAATTCATGATTCTTTGTAAGACTGTTTGGTCCGATTGGTTACGACGCGATGACTACATGCGCAAGATGATATTCTTTTCGCTTTCGAATTTCAAATGCCCTATGTAACAATGGAAAAAATGTCCCATTATTGTAGGCTATGAACGGCTCATCAAGCAATAAAACAATTCTTTTATGCGGTTTGTAGCGACAATAAAAATCTAAGCAAGTTATATCATTCCTTCCAACTTAAAATATTTTTCGAGGTCAACGCTTCTCGTAAATAAATCAGATTCTTGAAGAAATACTAAATCGCCGTAAGTGTCTGCAGAGTCGTCCATCTTGCTTCAACCAATTGCACATGCGTTAATTTTTATTCGACAGATAATCCTCGGACAATCTCGATTCAAACGGTGATCAAATGTGATACTTAATCCGAGAATTTTGTCATGGCGAATTCGAAAAGTATCACTCAAAGCTGATTCGAGTGTTAATCCTTGGTGGTGAATATGGCCGGAAGGAATCTGGGCAATCCGTGGCCCGATTTGAAGCAAACCTGATTCATTTATTTTGCAAGTTAGCCCATTTCAGGGGTACTTTATTTCAACGTTTTTGCACTTTGGTGAACCGTTTAAATACAAGAAAGTCTAGGGAAGAACTCTCCCGATTTTTTCATAAGCGTTCATATCCATATTCAAAAATTGCAAAATGACATCGAAACAAAAAGCCCGATGATATTGCCAGGCATATCATCTACTGTTTCATTAAAGCTGGATTCCCGTTCATCCGTTCCATCTGTAGCTTACAATATGAATTCCTGTAAAGCTCGTTTGCCTTAAATCTGGCTTTGGTGAAATTCAATTTCAATCGGGGGAACGTAGCAGAACAAATAGACGAGAAGATCGATAGTACAATTAACCTTTCCAGGATATAAAAGCCATAAAATATTCACAATATTAAAAATTTTGTTTACGGAATTTCCACACAGCAGCGATTGATTCAAATTAAATCGTCAGTAGGCCACAGGACATATTCAAAAATTCATAAGTAAATACCTAATTACATATACATGAGAAAAACGCTATATCAACAATGGTCTAAAATTAAAACAGTCTATGAGCGCATATTCGTGATTCCACCTGTACATTAAACCGGAACAAAGCGTGAATCTAATTAAATCGTCCTGTTTGACTAAACACATCAACACAGAGACAGGGAGTCGCAACTGGAGTTGAGCGCTCGCCACCGGGGACCGAGCGGAAACAGAATCCGACAGACAGGTTCAAAACCAATTTTCCTGGAAAAAAGGAAGGAGAAAAAAAAAGATAGCAAAAATCTTAGAAAAGTGATGTCGGGAATTTTATTCCAGCACGTGTCCTCCTTCCTCCCTCCTTTTCGAGCGAGCGGAGAAAATGTCACGACGGAAGGATTAAAAGAGAAAGAGAAAATTTTTTTCCCCTTCGTCTTGGTTGTTTCATCTCCTTCTCCAACTCCTCCTTCCCAACTTATTTTCTCCTCCAGAGAGAGAGAGAGAGAGACGATGGAAAAGTTCGCCCTATAAATTTCCTCGCAGCGGACGCCACTCTAAACAACACGGCGAGCGCCCCATCCTCCCTTCGAGTCCGGAGCCGCATTCATCACGTCAAGTGACAGGACTCATCGGAGGCGCCACACGGACCCCCGCGAGCGAAAACCAACCGCCACCGTCGCCATCCCTCCTCTTTCCTTCTCCTTCTTCTATTCATTTCCACCAAAAGAATAAAAAAAAGCGAATTCATCGCGAAGGGAGGAAGAAACAACAAAAACCGGTTTAGCATTTCACCTTCGAAAATCTCTCTTCAGAGGAGCTCAAGTGCGACAGGAGAGAATGCCTTTCAACAAGTTCCTCCGATCGCTTTTTCTTTCTTTCTCTCTCTCTTTTCTCTTTTTTTATTTCATTGCTCCTTTTCCTCTTTTCGCTCCGATATACGTAAGGAAATTAATCACTCGAAAACCGTTTATGACAAATGGAGGAAGACATGGAAATGTCAACCGCCTGGGAATGGAATCTTCGCCCACACATAGACGACGTTCCACTTCTCGTCTCCCAACAACCGATTTAAATAAAAAGGAAAATTCCACATTCAATCATATTTCTTAAAATCATGCAGTAATAATTACGATACGTGTTTACAATTAAGACGATACCAAGAGAGACCACTCTCCAACTCATTAAGTTTCCTCATTAAAATAAAATGTCAAACAAGCATTTCTTTGAAAAAATAAATAAACAAACAAATGCATATAAAATGAAATCGAGACGAAAGTGAGCCAAAAGAAAATGACTATCACTATTTGTTGTAAAAAACTGATAAAATATGTTTTTTTTAGAACAACAAATCTAATGATAACAAGACTAGCTACATGAATATGATCAATAAGAATACAGAATTGGGTCGCCAATAACACAATATTTATTAATAGGAATAATATAATGGTAAATGACAAGGGGGTCTTTAATTTAATTGTATAATATATTGGTAAATGGGCCATTTAATTGGGTCTTTATGCCATTATCGAGGGTCTTGAATAAATTTAGATTACACAATATCTTGCAGCATTTTTAAAATTTCAAAAGGTGTTTAACTATACAGGATGGATACAAAAATGAGACCCCTCTCTTATTTTCGTAACCGAAGCAGATATGTCAATTTTGATTTTATTTATTTAGCGTATGGCGCTACACACCAACTAATGCAGTGTGTCAGGAGATCACGTTAAAGTGATTGTTTGACAGCCGATTTTTTCTAGTTCTTTAACTAGAGTTATGAAATGATGAAATGATGATAATAATGAGAATGGACAAACAAACACAAACATCCATGCCCTCGGCGGATTTCGAACCCGCGACTCGCTGGTTTCGAGAGCGGAAAGACCTGCGCCTTAACCCTATCGGCCACCGAGCCGGCTGTCAATTTTGATGAATCCAATGAATAGGAAGTTGTGGGTGACCTATCCCATGGTGCACATTTCATCATCCTAAATATTCAAATTAGGATACATTCAAATCCTATCTTAAAAACCGTAACAGATAAACAAAAAATTCCAATCGAAGACTTGTTCAGCATGGAATTCCGAACAAAACAAAAAACAAAAAATTCCAAAATCCGATGAACGTATCATCAACAATCACATGTTGAATTTATTAGTTACCTTCCTATGCACTTCATAAAGACATCTGAATGTTCAATATGCAGATCAAGAAATTACCAAAAATTACCATAATAACATTCACTTTCATGAAAAGCAATTATGATTAATTTCGGAGTAAAATTATTTATGCACTGTGGCTGTTTGTAAGTTCAAATATTTGTGATTGTTCATCAGAAGTCTTCAACTGGAATTTTCGTGTATCTGTTACAGTTTTTAAGATAGCAATTGAATGTGTCCTAATTTGCATATTTGGGATGATGAAAACTGCGCCATGAGATAGGTCATCCACCACTTCCTATTCATTGGATTCATCGAAATTGACATATCTGCTTCGGTTAAGAAAATAAAAAAAAAAAGGGGGGGGGGGCCCCGCCCTCATTTTTGTATCCACCCTCTATAATAAAAGGATAGTATAATAAATTATTATTATTAAGAAATTATAATATTTTAAGGTTAATAATATTGTTGTAGAATAAAATGTTTAATTTGTTTAAGAAGATATCTGATTCCAGGTCTAATTGATTTATTAGATGAGTCATTGTAATTTTTGGCTTTAAAAATTCCAATGTTTTCTACAATGCTGAAGATTTTTTGTATTTATTAAGATTATCATTGTTACATCGATGTTATTATATTCATGGCCAGTTTGAAGATTTACCATTTGCATTTTCATGGAATCAATATTATTATTTAAAACTAATATTATATTTTCTGTCCGTTCTTCCAATGTAAAATCTATTACATGAAATGCAATTTAATTTATAAGTTCCGCTATTGCCATACATGTTAATGGGACCTTTTTTGGGTGTTTAAAAATGTTTTAATTGTATTATTGGTATTTAGTTCTGAATTACAAAACTTTGTAATTCTATAGATTTGTTTGCCAAAGTATGTGAATGTTATTCATGGGGAATTTTATTTTTATTCTATAGATTTTATGTATTTTATTTTATTTTATTTTTATGTATTTTATTTTTATTTTTATGTATTAGTTCCTCTTAATAGACAGTAAATTTCTTAAGAGCCGAAAATTGTGTAAGAAAAAATATTGTGTATCAAGAGTAATTGATCATATTGCTTGTTTTCGTTAGATTTGTGTGATTAATGTAATGTTGTTATTCTAAAAATAATACTTTGTCAGTGTCTTGCAACAAATAGCGATAGTCGATCAACTCGCTTTAGATCAATTTGGTCTTAAAACACTTCCATATCAAAACCAAAAATACAACCGACAAAACAGTCATACTCAATTTCTCAAAACTCTTCATATGACTCATCATACAGGCGATAAATTGGGAGTTATAGGAAAGACAAATCATTTCCTCAGATTGTTTTCATGTCAGCCAGTTACTCAACACAACGCAAGCAACGGCGTCATGCAATCGCAATTTCTTTCCTTTTTTTTAAGTTTAGTTTTAAAATCCCAATATAAAAATACATGAATAATTAAAAATATCTACATATCTAATCCCAATACTACTATTATTATCGGTACTATAACCCGAAGGTCCCTGGTTTGAGTCCAGGCCGTGGAATTTTCTTTACTATTTTCAATATTTAATTATTAACATTCGGAGAAATGGCGTTAAAAATTACTCCTAGATACATTTTCCAGTTATTATTATAATAAAATTTTGGTCATCCTTTATCTGATAAAGACGAATTGTCGAAACACTATGCTTCCAAAAAATATTATAAAAGAATCCACTTTTCACGTAACAAATAATAATTTTATTCTTGAAAAGACTACAGTTCAAACATGCCTCCTTGCTAAAATATTTTCCGGATAAATTATTCATGTAATTTCGTTAGATAAACATTTTTTTATATGATTAATTTGTCCAGAAAATTCTTTATCCAAGGTATGTTTATAAATGTAGTCTTCCCAAGATTAAACTTATTATTTGTTAGTTGAGAAGTGATGTCTTTTATGCATAATTTTGTTGCAAATAAAAATATTTTCTCAATTTTAATTGGTGTGTTGTTGCTGTTGTATACATAAATCAATATATCATTAAAAACTGTGAATCTTATAATTAAAGAGGCAAAGAAATGATGCAACGAGTTTTCTACAATAGAATTCATCGACTTCTATCGATCTGCATGGATCTTAGATCTTTTCGCAATCATTCTAAAATGTTAAATTTTCTAGAAGGTGTGGATAATGTCAAAACAACGGCCAATGAGCTTCTTAGGACAAAGTAACGTTTTGCAATGGTCAATGGTCGCAGATCTTTAAATTCATCATGCGGTTCTTATTATTTCCTGACTGGCTGATTTATATATGTATACGATTATAATTATCTTTGTCACCTGACGAAGGTCAACATAGCTGCTAAAATGCATATTCATCAAAGTCAACGATTTCTATTGTGAAAAAGTGGTTTCTTTATTTTCGCCGCCTCTTTAAATATACATCGATATTGTTGTTCTTATGTAATTAACTTGATTTTCAGAGCATTACATCAATTCATTTACGAAAAACCCTCGTCTTAAACAATTTCAAAATTTTTTTATTAAGTTCTTAAAAACGTATTTGAAGAGCACCATACATTTATGAAAGACTCCAGCGTCTATAGTTCCGAAGCGCTTCAACAACCCTGAAGGCTTGAGCTCATCAAGGTTTCCCTATGAAACGTTATTACTTAATGCGAAATAAGGCAAACACAAACGAGGAAGGTGATTATAAATGCAGAAAACGAAAAATGCACAATAAACATGCAAACCACAGGAAAAGTCAATTAATCTATACAAGAAAACGCTGCAAAAGGAGAACATCCAGAAAGACAGAAAAGTGCAACCACAACAAAGCTAAGAGGCTTATGAAAACTGTTAAATTTAAAATAGGCCAAGAGAATCCTCCTATTTAAAACAAAAATATTCCGCCAACCTTTTCCTAGCAAGCATCTTAATTAACTAATTAATTAATTAATTAAATTAATGCGTTTTCATTAAGTTCTCAGGTGGCGGGTGCGATCGATGACAACTTCAACGGATGCCAGCAAAAGCAAAATAAAATTCTGCTCTAATTACACCCAAAGCGTCAGTTCCTTTTGTTCTTTCACAATCCTTCTATTTATATTATAACAACAACAACAATGCAAAAATCTAAACCAAACAAACAGAATTAGATTCAAAACCTGGCTTCGTTCGACACGTTATGTGAATCACCAAATGTCACCAGCGCAAAAAAAACGCTAACGCAAATGAATCATCATTTAAAAAAAAGAAAAAAACAAACAAAAACGATTCCGTAATGTTCGTTGACAATCGATACTGATAAAAAAATAAATAAAATAAAATACATACATATATAAAAATTAAAAAAAAAAATCAACAAAAAGCAAAACATGAACTTGTTCCAATAGAATAAAAAGATAACGGCGAATACCGCCTTCGGATCCAAGTCAAAATAAAAACTGAAAACGCTGCCGGGAGGAAAAAGTGAATAAAAACCTAAGAAGTGTCAGTGACCGATTCGGTATTTGGGTCCATCATTTAGATCAAAACTGACCTATTAAATAAGAAACCCCTGCAATATATAAAGTGTTGATATTCAAATTTAAAACAAAAATAACTGATCAAACAAAATATCGCGCTGTTCTCGACGACCTCGCAAATTATCTTAACCGAATTCCTACTCGACCTAATTTACCAACTCTCCATTTTATTTCAAATTTGTTTAAGAATCCATCAGACATTCTAAACGCCTTCAAAATCGAACTTCAAATCCAATCATTCACTTGGCGGGAAAAAAAAATCCGTTAACGCCACTCATTCGGCAGCATTCAATGACTAGCGACACCTGGTGACAGGAAATGCAACAAAATCAACTTAACCTTCTCAAATAAAGCAGCGACTCTTAACTTGTCTCAACCTCTCGAGTGATGACCGTTCGTGTACTATCAAATTGGTAAAATACACCCGAAACCCCATTTTCGTCAAAATGTTTTCTCACCTTTAAAGTATTCAATAGTTAATCTAGGAAATGGCGCTCTTGTCACTGGCTAATCCATTAATAATGGGGTGAAGCTGGCACACGCCATCGATTAACACACAGACACGCCACTCGCCCTCTCGTTCCTGAAAACAGAAATCAATCATCGAAAACGAAATGAGAGAAGTCTCTCTCTCTCTTTCTCCTTTTCCCCTTTTTCATTATCCATCCTTCAATTTCAAAAACGATTATCCAGTAATTTGACACGTGCGAGAACACAAAACGATTTTTTTTCCTTCCTCTTCTTCCTTTCCTCTTTTAATTTCAAATTTATTAAATTGCATAATAGCTTCGCCTTTCCAGATTTTAACGTAACTTTCATACGCCAAACACTTTCTTTCATCGATTATCAATGCCTCCTTTAATCTCTACATCACCATTAAGTAATACCCAGCCGACTTGTACAAATCAAAAACTTAAAAAATCACAAAACGTTCCTAAGACCCACTCAAGACTTCCCCTTTTCGTTCCGTGTTAATCTTTTCATTTCAATCTACTTTCCCATTGACTGTTGCTAAGGCCACCGACTCATTTGAATAACAATAAAACATTTAAATTCGTACACGTGCTGCTGCCTTGTGCTTTTCAAAATGCCATCATCATCATCGTCATCATCATCGTGCTTCCACAAAATCGCTTCACGAACACCTCTACACAGGAAACGCCTGAGAACACGTATGACCATTAAAAAAAATCCCCTTCAAACTAAACTACAGGGTGATCCAAGAGTCCCTAATACAACCTTTTATTTCCAAAACCGACAGGAAATATAATTATCTCAGTAAACCAAGTGAAATGGATACGAGGACCTATATTTACTGGTGCCGCAGAGAGTATTAGGGCGAAGGTCCTCTGCTTCTCAAGATCATCAAATTTTTTTCTTGTGTTAGAATCCCACAGTTTACTTGGATGTTTATTTATTCTTTCTAACCCCTACTAACAACCTCCAATTCGCATTTAGCCAGCGTGGAGGCTTATTGGTCAATTTTTCTTCAAATTAACTAAAGAAAAATTTTGGGGGAGACCTCATCCTGGAGTGGCTAAATGACGGTTGTAAATCGGGTACATGGCAAATCTTAGTCATCAACTTCAAAATCCACCATTTTGTGACACATCAAACAACGGGAAAGTTTTTTTAGAAAAATTCATTCCATTTGCCCGATCTATCGTATTTTGGAAGCTATTATCACTGAAAGTTAGATTAGCTCCAGGCGCATAGTCCTTTTACCAGACATTTACACAAACACATCAGCGGAGATTTTTGTCGCAACATTCAGACTATCTGAATTTCCTCTGCGTAAAGAAAATTAATTCCTCAGAAAGAAGTGAAAGGATCTCTGAGGCCAAACATCTGGAATCTGGATCAAGCCATAATGAGACAGCATCATCAAAATAAGAGAATCTGTCAAATTCGACCTAAAGGGAAGAAAGGCAGAACCCCCTCAACATTTCCAATTACCGTTCACAATTAAGGGTAAGGGTGAGTGGGTACGAATGAGACAAAAAAGATTTCTTAATTTTTTCTAGTTTTGTAAATTGTTTCAGAAAACATTAAATTCCAACATGTATTAATGTCGGTCTTTGGTATTCTAAAAAAAAAAAAAAAATATAACAGAACAGGATGTATGTACATTTGATTAAGAAATGCCATTTGGACATATTGGAACAAGTTTTTTAATATTTGCTGCAATTCAGTCACAAAAAAAGAAATTAGTTACAACTATACTTTGCCAAATCTATTTCAAAGAAAACTTATGGCCCATACCGTTCCTCCACTATTATAAAAATAACGGGAGATGACAACTTCAGAACAACACTGGTTTTGTAGAATTTACAACTATCAGCTTCCTTTTTCAGGAATGTAGCCTGTGTTTCTCAAGTTCCCTGTTACCTGTGCCCCCCAATCCATATTATTGCTGAAATATTTAACTCTACTAAAACCTTCCATAAAGAGCAGTCATTTTGAGTAAATCTTATAATTGAGGATCTGATGAACAAATCCAGACTTGTCCCGAAATTAAAATTCTACAGGAGACAATAAAAACTAAAGAGTGTACATGTAGAGAGGGACCGTTCAAGAATTAACGGAATATGCAGGTATATTCTTTACAGAAATGTGATTACCTAATGGGCTTTAATTCTGGTTACCCTTATTTATACTAAGATATTCATTAAACAAAACTGGACTATTCCGGTTCTAATTGAAAACGATGGACAACTTAGAATTTGATTGCAATGCCTGTGGACACATCCACTTTTGAAACAAAATAGACGTAAGGCGTAGGATTATAGTTTTCATCAATAATTTAACATCTGAAGTAAGGCGTAGGATTAAAACCTCACGGACTAATCTTGAGCTATTCTTTAAGAAATTAATCTCCCGAGAACGTATAGGAAAGAAGCGGAAACCCTGACTTCAAATACCAGGTAGATCACTTGATCCTCTCTCAGTGGGCCAAACAAAGTAGTGAAGTAGGGCATGCCTTTGGTAAGCTACATTCCGAGTTTCATCGTTGTAATTAAAATAAATATGTGGAAAATAAAAATATGAAGGGGACGAACAGACAGACGGACACTGTTGAATCAATAAGTGTTCCGCTACTTAAAAGAATATATTTTTATCATTAATGTCTAGTTCACAACAGTCACATCTCTCTCCGCATCATCATCATCAGATTTGTCGAACATCGTTGTCGGTGTCTTGAGTCATCACCTCGACTGGTGCACGAGCCTGAAAAATATTGTTTTTGTACCAGTGAAGCTCGGGGTGTGCAGACTAGTGTACTTTTCAATGTGAACGAAAACCCTTTTGTTACGTACTGTATCTGTTTTTTTTTTTTTTGGTTGGACAAAAACGTTTCCGATTGCAAATCTAAACTTCATGGTAATTTTTGAAGGAGTTTCGTACAGTTTTGAAAGAAAATGTTTGCTAGAATCGAAAGACATGATCTTCATGGGTAGGAAACCAAAAAAAAAAAGTCATATCGGAAATCGAGTGGACAACTCCGGATGTGTTGGCCAGCTCCCATCAAGCAATCCTTAAAAACATGCATGAGTTTGAATTAGAAAATAGGAACTCACTTTGGGATCTCCAAAGCCAACATGTGCTTCCAATTTCTAGAGGGCTAAAGACAAAGATGTTTAATATAGTGACTGAAAATAAAAATAAAACCTGCGGTCCCCATATCCTACCCTACCTTCAATAAAAAGCTATCAAAATTCCAATGACGATAGCTTCTAAATCGAAACAGACAGGCAAAATCCGACAGGACTTAGTACTCGTTGTTTGATACGTCACAAAACCCAATTTCCATCCGGGTTCGTTATGCACCCAAATACGTAAGTCTCCATATCCCTTTCACACTAATCTACTCAAATGTTTAATTTCCCTCTCAGTTTTGAATATAAAAAATTTATGGGGAATTTTGGACCCTCTGATACCATAATTAAAATCAAATTAATATTTACAGTCAAAGATGGTCTATAAAATAATCTTAAAAATTCGAAATTACAGAGCGGGACTAGTCGAGAGGGGCTCTGCCATTAAGATAATTTCACACTCACGCGCAGTTTTTGCTATAACGAGGGTTGTGACAAAGAGCGTGCGTGAAACCTTTCAGGTGAGAACAGGCGAGGGGGAGGGATCAGGGAGTAGAGGGTAGACAAGAGGCACCTGTTGGTCGAAAACAGACGGAAGGACGCCCACGTGGTCCTCTCGTGGCCGATGACCTTCAACGGTTGCTAAAGAACAAGCCCCCGTGCTAACGATCCGCGCTCGGGAATACAACTATCGATCGACCAAGAAATTCACACACCACGTCGAGGAGGAGGATGTCATTAGAATTCTACACAAGAGAAACCCCAAGCCTCCCTTATTCCTTCATCGTACAGTTGAAAGACGGTGGGCTAGGAGAAAAGAGAAGAAAAAATAAAAAAGATTAGGGGGGGGGGAGAATAAAGAAAGGGTGGGGGAACGAAAAAGCTCTCTACTCCCACCTTCAATCCATTTCTCACAGAGTGAAGCAATTACGTGTTGGTGGTGCAAGAAGCAACGGGATGGGAAACGGTTGCTATGCAAAACCGCGTTGAAATCGCTCTAACTACGACTTCAATTAGATACGCAATGGAACGAAAAACAAAAAGCTTAAGCAACACAAAAGGCCCCATATATACAACGTCACCTAGCGATGAAAGAGTCAAGTAAACGTAATAATAATAAAAACCCATAATAATAATAATAATAATAATAATAATAATAATAATAACCTATAAGCCATAAAGCTTCCAGAAGAAGCTTTGTAGACAGATGCACGCAGAATGCAAACGCAGCTTAAGGGGGAAGAAAAAACTTTTAAAATTTTAAGGTGTTTTTAAAAACCCTCTATTTACACATCTAGATTTCAAACCCCCTTCAATGCGCCAAAATTTTCTTTTCAACATCCACGGAAGATTTCACTAGAAAATAAGCCATCACCTTTACACCAATCAAAACCCACTTAAAAGACATCCCAACAGATTCTCATTTCCCAAACAAAAATTAATCCGACTCATTTACCCGGCAAAATCCACACGCCTCTTAACAAGTTGGCAATCTTTCGAAACTTTAGAGAAAATCCATAGTCCGATTCGACCCCAGAGAGAACGCGCCCTTCATCCCACGTGACCCATAAGAGAGCCAAGGCTTTGCAATTGGCAAAACCATTCCCATTTCACAGACGAGAAAATCCACAGGAAACCTCATCATTAGGGTGCTGAGAAAAGTTAACCTTAGCGATATTATCGAATAAGGCAGGAACATTAATAAATTTAATTTGTCTGTGGTCAATTACTAAAAACTTCATTTCCTCTAGTGATCATGCTCTCATAAAATAATTTAAAATAATAAAGCTATGCTTGCAATAGACTTTTGCTTACATTTTACAAGGCGAACTCAAGTAACACAGCTTTAAATCCAATTTTATAATGACATCATTAACGCAGCCTAGATCTTCTAGAAATGAATCCCAGATGTGTTATGCGCAATTATTTCTCCATCAACACCGACTTACTTCACCAAATAACTCTACAGAGGCCTAGTGCTCATTGCTTAAACAGTTTAGTTTACTCTACGCAAATAAACTGGCGTCACAGTTTAAGAAAACAAATGTTAGCTAATTATATCAAAATATTAAATTCACTTACGATTCCCAACACTCATCCACAACACGAATACTTCAATTTATATCTCTTACATTATCTGATCGATTTATGTTACACTACACCTTCCAATCTAGAAGCTATACTGGATTTTACAGTTGGACCAACCACTTTTATTAACTGTAACCATATTAGTAGAGGAAAATACTAAAGGAATGAAACTACTTTACGTGTTAACTACAAAGTAACTATTCATTACAGAACGAAATGCAATATGCCAATGAACAGGAAAACTTTTAATGTTTAATATTTATGCTTGATGAGCATGTAGTGTTGTTGTTATGATAATATGCCAACAACCTGGCATTTCGCAGTTGGCTATACAAATCACTTGTTCTTACTCCCTGTCATTTTTTTCTGCGAGGTTATATGAAAGACGCTGATTACGTTTCACCTGATGTACGAAGGCGAATGTTGTACCACTGAAATGTTTAATAATTCCGTTTATGGCAAGGATTAGACTGGCGCTAGGACACTGGCCATTGAGACAAGTGCTTTCCCATTACTTTCGATTCATTTTGATATAGGTAAACTTTGAGAATTTCCCCATTCCTTGATAAATGATAAATAAATGATTTTCTTATTCCCGTTCTTCTCTAATAAATACTTTGTATAAAAAAAAACCCAAATGAAATCTCATACAACTACAGTTAATTCTAGAGATGTCAACATCCAGGATGGATTATCTAAAAAATGTCTATTAGATCTCCAATGGGGACATCCAGATATCGCATTTCTATTTATCGCAATGGTTGTCTCGATAGCTTGGGAATATCCAATGGATAAAAGATTTTGATATACACTGCATGGGTAGTTTCATTCATTTACAGTTGTCCTGTTTAACAATCAGTTATTTCGATAATAATCTTTTAATAGGCGCTTATATGCAGAACAATCACTAAAAATAAAACTGCAACAAAATGGAATTTGTAACAATATATAGAATTCCTGTTGCTCGGGCTTTTCTTAGAATTTATAGTTATAAGAACTTAACATATTCTTGAAAATCTTTAAAAATGAACAGTAACTGGAGATAATGGAGAGTTAGCAGACTATTGAGAAAGAGTGGAAAAGTGACAGAAGAAGTAGTCCCTTCGCTCGGGCGACATTTTAAAACCTTAGATTCCATGTTAAATTTTCACTATACTGTGAAGGTAAATTACTCGAATAAACAATGAAAGAAAATTAAAGGGAAAAATAATATATGGTATGAAACATAAAGAAATAGTCCTTTTTGAAAATTGGTTCATACAGGTCGCGGGAGACTGGGTATCACATTTCAAAAGGCAATAATAAACGAACCAAAAAAGTTATAGAAAAAAAAGATTCACGTTTTCAATATCTACTATCAATCTAGACTAGATTTTTAACATTTTCCTTAGTTTTTTATTTTTAATGATATCTGTCGGTTAGTGACCGTTACTGGAGATGTACTGCCGAAGCCGTTCTCGAAAGTTATCCATCACTCACCAGATTTGCGACCCACAGATAACATTTTTAATGTGCAATGCGTTGACAAAAATTTTTGAAATTATCAAAAAGCACTTATACATACAGAGGATTTCTGAATGGTATGTAAATAATAGTTATTAATTAAAAATACAAATTAAATAAAAAATAAGATATAATAAACAAAAATAATTAATAACAAAAAACATTAATTATTTTTGTTTATTATATCTTATTTTTTATTTAATTTGTATTTTTAATTAATAACTATTATTTATTGTATTTCAGGGTTCTTGTGTCTCGTCCTTCTCTTAATATATATCCGTGAATGGTATACAAATTTTCAGGATACGTTCCAGGGACTTAAACAAGTAGAAAATGTCATATGAACATGCCATTTTGAGCATTTGCTATAGCAATTGTGTTGTCATATTATTCCGTAGAAATAAATCATATAGTTCGCAACTCTTATACGCTTTAACGTTAATTTCGTCTATTGCAGGACATCTTAAGTTTAGAAAGAAGCGTTTTCGACCCCATGTTCATATGACGTTTTTTGCTTGCTTGGTCTCTGGAATATATCCTGAAAGTTTGTACAGACCATTCAGAAACACCTTATATACGGGCCAATGTTAGATTCATTCATTAAAATTTATCTCAGATAAACGAAGACTTCTTTTTCCGAGCCATATACAAAGTGATCAAGAATTCACGACTCGCATTTTTCTAAGAGTATCCTTTTAAATAAATTAACTTGAACAAATTAAGTTGCAAATGACAGCGTAATAACAGTAAGATAGTGGGAATTCTTTAACAACCCTTCATGTAGTACCTTTTCATTATTGCATCACACAAACATAAGAATGCCTGTCCTTAGAAAACACGTACAGGGTGATTCAGTCAATTTCTGACCATTTCAGTACTATGATTTATTGACCCATTAATGTTTACAAACTTAGCATTTCAGTATGATATTTTAGGCAGTTCCGAGTTTTTATTCCCGTGGAAAAGTCTTGATGATATGCTCAATGTGGCCACCACGAACGTTTTGAACTGCTCGCAGCCGAATGGTGAAGTTCTTCATAACTCTATCCAGGATTTCTGCATCCACAAGGGTGCAGCAGTCGACGATGCTTTGTCGCAGCTGGTCTAGGGTTCTTGGTGCTGTAGTGAACACACTGTCTTTAAGGAACCCCCAGAGATAAAAATCACATGGGATTAGGTCAGGACTCGTAGGGGGCCAAAGAAAGCCACCCCCGAATCGATCTGGAAACCTGTTTGAAATGACACGATTTCCGAATTTCTGATTGAGAAAGTCTAGCACTTCATTAGTGGTGTGAGGCAGTGGCTAATAAACATGGATCTTATACGGGAACAGGTGTAAATCCTTTCTCAAAATTCGCCACGTCGTAGTATACGACAGCCCTTCTTCAATGGATAGGCGGCGAACAGATTTTTTGGTAGGGGAATCGACCAACCTTGTGCGAACATTTTCGACAACTTCGGCCGTTCGAACACGAGCTTCGTTCCCGCCTTTTTTCTTGCCTTTAACACATCCAGTGGCACGAAATTGCTTGACAAAATCCATAATTGCTTTCCTGCCTAGTGCGTCTCGACACTTATACTCCTTTCGGAACTTTCTTTCACGGTTACAGGTGATTTTGTCTCGAAATACCATTCGACAACCTTGCATTTCTGCTCTGTTGATAAAGCGGGCGTCATTTTTCAACAATACCATTTTCATGCAGCGCCGTTGCAACAATACAAACTCCAACTTTTTAGAAATTCGATATGGCGCTCATATTCTTTCAATTGTTTATCCCTAATGCACGTCGTTCGAGTGAAATAGTTAGAAATTGACTGAATCACCCTGTATACACCGTGTTTTTTTCACTAAGCGACAACACTACAGAGGTGTGTCTACTAGTGTCAGCAAAGCCTAGACCGCAACAACATCAATTGCGGCTTACTTTGTTCGAACAAGTTAATCTGTTTAAAAGCGGAGTCTTGCAAAATGTGAATCGCGAACTCTGGACCATCATGAAAGTGAGAAAACAATAATCTTTAATAGATCTTATAATTTATATGCATAGATGTCGGAATCATTTTGACAATCAACCTGACAAATTTTACAATTTTATTTTCTTCGTTCATTTTAAATTTATGCTGGATTGCGGTATTTCCTGTTTAGCAATGCAATGCTTAATTCTTATTCGATGGGAATACTAAATTATAATAACAGCAATAAAAAAATAATAATACATCTGGAAAATCCAGAAGCTATAAACAGATCTGGGAAAATCCAGAGACTGTCCCCCAAACAGTCACAAGGCCGAAAACAGAGCTAATAAATAAAGAAAACAAACGGAAAAATCACCGATGCTGAGTCATAAAAAAGTTAATGAGGAATTAAAAAAAAAGATAAAAGAGAAGCGTTAAGAAAGTGTAAAAGATCATTGTACTTATTAAAAGAATAAGATGCCTATAGAAAATTTTTTAGCATATCCTATTTAAATTTTAGTTTAATATTAAAAAAAAGTCATTAAATAGAAAAAGTACGAGCACATAGACCCAAGATAAGGAATCAATATCAGTGTCGTCAATTATGTAAAAAGGTTAAATAATGAAATATTAGATAAAAAAATGAATACTCCTGCAAACATAAACGTCGGAAGAGTTTATTTAAATCATAGCTAATTAAGAGGATAATATAAAGTTCAATTACTTTTTGACAAGGTAGGGGTGGTTTACATAAAGTGCGTTGTATAAATATAAAGCCACCTATTTTTTCAGCATTTCCATGCAATATATAATCGAACAATACAGCAAATGAACACACAAATATCATGGATTGTTTGTTACATATTCCTGCAATCTAACAATTTTATTAGTTTTGCCTGTTGCAAAAATATAAAGTCACATGTTCTAGTAGCCTATGAAATGACCAGATTTTGAAATAACTTTGAAAATTCGACAAAAGCTCTCGACAAATATTGTATAAACTTATTATGTTTTTTTTTAGACCAATACCTAGAGCAGAATATCCCAGGAGATATAGATGTAGCAATACCAGGAGATAGCAGAATAACTCAAAAAACAGATGGAAAACATTACGAAATATCAGGAGTTGGTCAATCATATCCACAAATAATAATATACCAAGATAGTACTATGGGGGTCTTATTAGATTCTGGATTAGAAACGATAACCGAGGAATTACCAAAACAAATGGAAAATCAAGAGTTACTAGACATACAACATTTCTTTACATTATTTGGTACTGCATATGTTTTCCGGCGATTACTCAACAGCTCTTAAAGTTTTGGCTAAAATTTTAACTCCAACAGCAGTTGAGTATTTCCAATAAAAAATAAATATAATTACTTTTTTGATAATACTTCATTTAATTAATCAGATATTAAAACAAATAAATAACATCTACATCTTTATCAAGTTATAAAAAAACGACCGCTTATCTTACTACCACAAAACCAATTTCCCAATTATCTTCTACATAAATCTTCAATTAGGCAGATTAAAAAAAAAAGCAACAAAAGAGAACCTATCCATTTTCAGGTTAAAAGAAAAAAATAATAATCCATACACCACTCCCATTCGTATGCAATCGATAAAAATTTCGTTGTGAGCGCATGCGTCAACCCAAGAAGCAAGACTGAGGGCGATGTCGTGATGAAACCCAAGAGCAAAACGGCTAATCAAGGGCGCTTTTCACGCAATCCACGCTCCTTTCCCTTCCTCCTCATTCACACACACACACACACACACACACACACATACACACAAAGTCCTTTAAATTTCACATGGCTTGTCTTTATTTATTTACGTTATAACGTCATTCGCTTCTCTTTCCTCTTTCATTTATTTTATTTCATTTTTTTTTTGAACTCCTATGTTGGTGTATCCATCTGGTCATCAATTACCGTCACATCAAACCCGACAAAGTGTCACGCCATTTCCACCAAGCAGTCAACCAACCAACCAAGGCTGGATTTTTATTTACCATCCACTTTTTGTTTCTTTGAATTGTCTCCTCTACCTTCAACCGACTAACCAGCCCCTCAACCTTTCGCTGAAAAAAAAAAAACCCAACAAAAAAACCAATACGAGGTCACGAAATAGCTCGCATCATTTCAAGCGCCATTATAACTTATTCAACACGATGACTAGCAATTACAAGTGGGAATTGGAGTCAGGTTAAGTAATATTAAAATCGGGTTAAATATGTCAATAACATTGTCGCTAACGGTTTTGTTATATGAAGAATCCAATAAGCTCCAGTAACCTAGATGTGTCCTCTACGGTATAAGTTATACAATCCCTTAAGAATGAGACAATCTACCAAAAGATTGTCGTGCGCTCCCAAGAAATAAAGAACCAGCAATTTTAAACTATTTCCATATTATATCCTCTCTTTACCATTTTATATCCTTGGGGGACTTGTTGATTCGGGAAAAAAATCGAGCGAAAAGGAAAAATCCATTTAATTCCAGTCCTTTCCCGGCTCTTATAATGGGGTCGTAATTTTCCCAGTAGGTGAGGTGGTGGTGGAGGATTCAGGTCTCTTGTCACGAGCAACAAATCAATCGCTTCATTCGTTCACCGATAGGCAAAGAGGACACAAAAAAAATCCGTCAACGTAAAGTGACAAATGTACGAAGAACTACTTTTTGCTAGAAAGACGAACATGATCGACAAATGAAAACCGCTCTTTCGTGCGCACGCAAAATAAAGAAAAAAAATTAATAATTATCAAAAATTTACCTTCCCTAACACGAATATTATTAGAGCGAGTCCGTAATAAACGGACACGCCATCTAATGTGCAATAACGACATTAAATAAAAAATCAATAGTTATTTCCCGTTAACACAATTAACCAAAAGACGATTTTGCTTTCGTTCGGACGTCACCTTCCACATGATGACGCTAGTGTTGATGAATCAATAGCGCTTTATTTCCTTTCTTTGTTAAGTTTCTTACATTCAACAGTTTTTGCCTCTTATCTCTGTAATTGGTAAACAACTGAAAGCTCATTATTTTCAAAACTGATTTTTTTTCCTTACTTCATGTCTCGGAGTAAATCAAAATTCCAGATCAAAGCACTTCCCATTCAACATGTCGATGCTTATAGCTTTTCAATTTAACTGCAGAAAACATCCTTGTTACAGATGGTCCTTATGCAGTTTAAAATATTATAAATTCTAAATAAAAGAGATTGAGATTTTACAATACAGTAATTTCACCTGTAGTAAAGAAAATCATAATAAATAAAGTAAATAAATCAAGATAAATTTGCTGTGGCAGATGCGTTTCGAATGCTTTCATCCACTAAGCCAAAATAGTATAAAAATTAAATAAACATTATAATAAAAGTGCCGACTACTAAAAATTTTAACTAAAAATATTTAAAATTTATCTCAATCCTAAGACATCCACAACATCAAAAACAGATTTTAAAAATTTATAATTCTATCAAAAATACCTGACAATATATTTATATCAAAATAGTTATTCAAATTATATCAACGATCGTATAAGCTCCTCTAACTCCGATTTCAATGGATCAATCTAAACCAAACTACTAAATAGTGAACCAAGACATGCCCATAGCAATCTAAGCAGCAAATTTCAATCTTCTTAAGTTATAAATGTTAATAATAATAAAATCCAGCAACTGACTGATGTCAAAATTCAGTTTGGTTTCATCCCTTATGTTTAAAAACTCTTAACACATTCCGTAGAAATTCTTGATGGGAGCCAATTTAGTGACAGAATTAAGACGGGCTAATTTACAAGCCATTCTAATAATGATATTACATTCACTGGTAAGCCCAGGCATATTTACTTTATCTAAACAAGACCACATTAACACCAGAGATATTAAACGTTGAGGAAAAGTTTAATATAAACACTTCAACTATTAAACACACAAAATAAACTTAAAATAATTTATAAATCACTGAAGTAATAACTAAAAAACTATATAAAAATAACGTTGCACAAAATATCATTCAGAAATATATAATTTGTATATTTTTTAAAAAATTATTAAAATTTTATTGTAATATTTTCTGAAACATACAAAGAAAATCTGGCATTTCCAGAAGCCATTATTGGTTAATATTGGAAAGTCGAGTTTACAAATAAAATACTTAAAAAATAAATCGTCATAAAAACAAAATACAAAATTTGAAAAATCGTAAAAAGGAATTTTTCACAAAATAAAATTAAAACTCATTGCGATCATTATTTATTACACCTTTATCAATTATTTTATGATATTTTTATAGTATCAAACCTTACAATAAGCAAAAGTTTATTTCTTTATTTTTTTCCACTCTTTTTAATTTACACGTAACCTTTCCAAATCAATATACTTTTCTTGATTAGATTGCATGAAGTCAGATATAATATCCATTTTGGAATTTTATTTAAAATTTTTGGAATATAGTTTTGTCTTTCTCTTAATCCATAGTTATTATATATTTTAGGAATTTTAAAATATTCATGATTTCTAATGTTATACGGCAAATGATTTTTTATTAAAAATATTTTAGAAAAAATGTTTTATATTATAACTATATAATCAAATAGATCGTCTATTTTTAAAATTTTTAATGGTTAAAGTTGTTGATTGTAATTTAATTTGATTAGTTCTGAATCGAATGTTATTGATTTTATTATTGTTTTTTGAAGTGACTGAATTTTTTAAATGCCGTAGAAAATTTGTAGAATGTATTCCATATCTTATTTTGGATTAAAACAGTACACTATATATCATTTTTCTAATTTTGATGGGACAATATTATCTAATGTAGTACATTAAGTAAATTGTTTTACGTAATTTAGATTTTAATTCTTCTATAGGTTTTTGCCAATTTAATTTATTATCAAAAATTAAGTCTAAATATTTCTTATATTGCACCTCTTCCAGCTTTTGGCATTTACATTTAACATTTTTGATATCGCTGTTTCTGTTTTGTTGTGGCAATTTTCTTTATGAAAACAATTATTGTTTATCTACGAAAATATCAGCTTTTTTATATTTTACTTTAAATTTCATAATTTGTGTTTTCTCCTTATTTATTTTTAGCTAGTCATTATTACTCCACTCTAGAATGTCCAATAAGCTTTTTTGAGTATTTTCTAAGGTTATTTTTTCATCTTTGAGTCTAGTTAGTATAACAACGTCATCTGCACACATAAATATTTCTGAATTTTTTCCTTTTCAGGCAGATTATTGATCTTTATAATATCAATAAACCTTTATATATAAAAAATTACTATACAACCTCAAACGATATACAACGCCATCTCAAAACCTATTATTTACAGTTATTAGTCAGCGCAATAATTAAGTTGTATTATTCTAAATTTTTAATTAAAGCTTGGATAGGTTCTCAATTGTAAACTATAGGTTTCGAGGTTCTAAATCATAAATACAGCATACGAGATTGTATATAAAATTATTTCTGATAAAAATTTATTGACATTATAAAGATTTACAAGTTTTGATAGCCATTTTGTGCAAGGTTAGTTTTATACGAGTTTTGTAGGTCTTTACTTCAGTAGATTAAATGATTTTTATTAAATTTATTTTGTGTCTTCAATAGTTGAGGTGTTTACACTAAATTTATGAGAACCAGCGTTAAAATATCGCAATGAGCGAATCGCTCATCTCAGTTTTTCTTTTATTAGGTATATAATAGCTTTTCATTCTAGAATCCATGTTGTATTAATAGAAAATAGAATTTAAAGAAAGTTTATACAAAGAGAAAATTTTAATCAAGAAACTAATTCTTATGTTGAATTCGATTGATTGACTTTATAATGGAAATGATATTTTCTTCTTCTTCAAAATAAATTAAATATTGTTATTCTTTTATGTTATATTCTTATGATATGTTACGATTAATTCTAGATTGAAACTGTATTTCTGTAAAGGCAACATGAAAAGAAGCCCCTGTAGCTTATTGCTGCTATTAAAAATAAATAAAAATAAATAAATAAATGAATGAATAAAATAAATAATTTTAACCGCATTGTAATTGTAATTAAGAAAGAAAGAGTGACAGATAAAAAAACAAAACATTCACCTTTTCAAAGATAGAATATTACACTTCTTGTTTTATATTTCACCATTCTACTTGAGGTTGAATTTCATTTTAAAACAAAATGCTTTACTCAATATGTTGCAGTCATTTGTTGCATGTTAGGTTAGAACATACACAAGGATGAAGGGTATATACATTTTCTTGGAGAGTCTTCGGTTTGGTGGGAACGGTAGTTTAACATTGTTTTCTTACTTCTCACTTGAGGTTCCACGGCAAATTATGAGTAATCGGAGTAAATCAAATATTAAAAATAAATCAAAAACGTTAGTAGCTCTTATTTTTTTCCTGTATTATGATTTACTGTAATTAAGATATTAATTATTGCATAATTATATATTCAAACTCAAACTATTATTAGTATCAACATAAATTTAAAAAATAATTTAATATTTTAAAAAATTTTATTCAAGTACTGGTGAGCAAATGCATTTTTAACATATTCAATAGGAACGAATCTGGTAAGCGAACAACTCATTTTCTCCTCTATTGAATGACAAAAGATGAGTTATTGCAAAACGGTAGGGGAATTTTAGAAATTACTTAACAGATGAATCCTTTTATTCTCAGTCAAACGTAAATGGATTGCCATTCCGAAATTATTAACATTTTAAACGAAAACGAACAGAAGCTAAAATATATAGAACAAACATTTTGAGTAGGACTTATATACACAACAAATCAAGATACTTTATTTTAAATGAGTTCAATCGATTAGAAGAACAATTTCTTTGCCTTTGTTATTCTTTACACATTTATTAACCACGCAGAAAACGCGGGAAGCACTACCTATGTAAAGCAATAAGCAAACAGAAAGGTAATAAGTCAAATCTCAGAACAACATTTCAATATTGGCACAAAATTAGCGCAAATGCAATTGAATATAATTATTAATCTCATTCTCTAATTACTTCCATTTTTCCGCCCAACGCCTCGCCACCCCTATTTCATTTTCCCGTTCGTCTCCTTTAATTAAAAATCAAGCCATCTCTAAAGTTTTTAATTAAAAGGATAAGCGTGGGAAAGAAGAAAAAAATTTACTTTTAACATTTCCCCTAATATATTTAATTTCGCTCACAATTCGACATTAACGCCAACCCATCCAACTCGCAAACAATTTGCATCCAATTTCCCTCTTTCACTCCCTCTCGTAATTCAACATTACAAATCGAATTAAATGAAACATAACATAAATGAAGAAGAAGAAACGAAGATGGAACCGAGGGCAAGCGGAGGATGAGGAAAATTAATAAAAACAAACACAAAAAATCGCCGGCTTTTAATTGATTCAATCAGCGACGGAAGCCCAAAATGCCTCCAAATGCAGCGGAGGCACAGTTGTGTAAAATGGCGGCGAAGTGCAAAATGCGACCGCCGTCAATTAACTTCAAAACTCCGTCGTTACCATGACGAAAATGGAGGATTTGGAAGAGAGCCTGGGAACGTGAGGGTAAGAAAGAAGAGAAGGAGGAAGACACTTCTTTTTTTTTTTTCAGCTGAAGAACAACCCTCCTTTCATTTTTCCCTCAACGATGACATAGCCTCGCCGAGCGACAAAATATCGAAAAATTCTTCTGCTCTCCTCTTCTCGGCTCTGAAAATTAATAAAATCAATAAAACTGGCATTCGACTCCTTTTATGTAATTAACATAGCGATCCCGTGGCAATAAAAATGAGATGGAGGAGGGAAAATGTAACGGCAATAGGAACCAACACAAGCCATATTCGCACAATTATGAAGCCTCAAAGTGACAATTTCAAATGAAACTCTCCTCCAACTCAAAAAGCATCGAGTTCATCCCATTTCTCTACCCCCTTCATCACCGTCTTCATCGATTTACTCAAAACCCCCTCTACCCGAACCAACCAGCCCCATTCTCTCTCCTCCATATGTTAAAACGGAAAAACAACTGTGACCTATTGATTTCTCTCTTCAAATTCGAATTTTTTCCCCTCTTCCGTTCGTCTCCCAACATCAAGTACGACATCAAAGAGTCAATTTTTTCCACTCTTCTTTTCTTTTTTACATTTCTTATTAAATCCCGAAAACATACTCTCCCTTAATCCCTTCGATTTCCCCTAATCTGTCGGTTCAACAAGCTCCGATTCGCAAATGACATGCCAATGGGGCTCATCAACGCCAAACACCCGCCACAATGGGGATAAAAACCTTTAAAAGGCAGAGTTAATTCAGATAATAGCATTTTAGGCTTATATTCACAATAAACTGACATCACAACAAAAGACTAAAAACTTTCTCTGAATTCGCAATCATTCATTTCCCTCGCCAGTACTGGTCATGTCGATCAAGGGCTCTAATTTCTTCCATAAAATCTTTTGAAGAAAAAAAGCAAAAAAAAATTAAAAACTAAGTACATTCACATTTCGACAGACTCACAATTCCATTTGCAAACATTCAGCATCTGCAAAACTAGTTAACAATGATTTAATACTTAAACTTTCCAAAAGTACTGAGACAAAAATTAATAAAATTTTGCAAACATTCCAAGAAGGAGCTTTAGCTGCGATAGTTACTTGCCTGTACCCATGTCAACAATGCTTAAAAATAAACACAAAGTAAAACATTTTATTCATTCTCGATTCCTCACTACGATTCGATTGTTAAATCACATGAATTATCTTGATATTCATTGTTGATAATCACGGCTAGAGCACGTGCAATTGCATTGAAGGGGTCCACGAAATAGCCTAAAAAGTTGATACAACCGAGCTAATACCTTGATGATGAAATATCGAAAACCGAATTTGAAAAAGTTAATTCTTTTTTTAAGTTATCGTGCAAACGTACATACCAAGCGTGCATTCTTATAAATAGCTTTTTGCTAAAGCGCCTAATAAATGAAAATGTGAAGATATGAATGCAGTAATGCATGGATGAGTGAATTAGATTTTGTTTGGGCATGTTTGTTTGAGATGTGTAAGTAGATGTATATAAATAAGCACATGCTTGTAAATGGGTGAAGAGTGTATAAGATAGTGAGGTTAGATAGTGAGAATAAAAGGATGAAACCAAAAAAAAGAAATATTTATGCATGAATTATATAAATTAAAAAATTCTAGGATCCGTTAGATTAAGTAGCTAAACCGCATGCAAGTAGAATTTGGCAATGAGATATGCCCAATTTCATACCATTGTTGCAATATGTTCTCATTTGTTATATTGCTAAATTGAACGTCACTGCACTAAGGAAATTTTTTTCAAATTTATACTTATTATTGAGTCTATTATAGTTCGTCCACTTTTGCTTTGCGTGAAACGGGAATCACATCTCACGCAAAGTAAAGCTGGACGAACTATACAAAACTATTGCGATGGGAATTTATCATTGAAACCGTTCATCAAGTTTCCTTTTTATGGATAGCTACGGTATTTCTCGTTTACAAAATTAAACAATTTTTTTTAAATATACATGTATAATGTTGTTTTAACGTTTGTAGAATACAGTATGCAGATCCCGCTAGTCCGAATACCCTCTTGCCTCAATTAGTTCGGATTACCGCCACCATACTGTACTAAGTGTTTTCATTACTTTATAGTCTAGCTGCGACAAGCATGCAGATTTTAACCTTACTTGAGCATTGGCCTTCGTGATTTAAGTTTAAGGACAGAAGTAGCTCTCCCATAGTAGTTCATCTGCTTCAACTCCGCCAAACATTAACGATACTTCTTGAAGCTTGTCAAAATTCCAAAGCGAGTCTGGTAGGAGAAGCAAACCGTTTATCCTGGACAGTCCTCTGCAGCACTCGCCGATCCCAATCAATGAGCTTATGAGGCCTACTGCTGCGCTGTTTCATGGTGGATTTAACAGGCCCAAAATCTCACAAACTAATTTACACGAACTAAGTGGCTTTCTTCTGTACGACCAATTTTTATGATAAGAACTCGACTTTTTTTTTTAAAGCATTACTTCACGGCAGTCATTAGCGTCATCACCCAAATTTTCTATTTCTAAACGTCTTTTTATACATCTGCCTTTGTTTTTTAATAACTTCTTATTTCGGTATTATAATAAAATCTCAGTTTAAACGGCATACAATGGCAATTAACATACCCGCACTTCTATATAGCCCGCGGGTAATACAGGAATTTGTTTAATCACAAATTAACCTTTTAAGAATGTTACTATTCATAATAAGCTCTTTACCGATTTAAAAAACAACATTACAGAACGAGCTTATTTTCAGAAAACTAAATACACAGGTGAGCGAGTGAAATAGGTGATAACATCCTATATAACAATAAAGACGCAACGTTGTTAATTAATACGAAAAAAAGTTATGGAAATAGCGATTTGTTCATAATTTATATTCATGTAATTTAAGAGCAGAGGAAAACGAGCTCAACTTTTCGTGATTACATAATTAATAACTTCATTCAATGTTGTAATTCCTCCTATTACAATCACAGCTAATCATGGCTGCGGTTGCGAAATAAGCTGTTAGGCTTAATCCCTTCTTTTCATTATGCTTAAAACAAGTGAGATCTCTGAACGAGGTGCATTTTCTCCCAACTGCGGATGAAGGATCAAATGACACGGTGCACCCTTTCACATTTCTATTCATAGATGGCATTTCCACACTAAAGTGGAGACCAGCCCACATAAGGGTCATACAAACCTAAGTTCTAATACATAAATTTCTATTATGTATATTCTACTGCATTATAACATTAGCTAAACTAAACATAAAACTAAAAAAAGAAACGTATATCCCACCATCTACACCACTGTCCATCCGTCTTTGTCATTAAAACGACGACGTAAAGCCCCAGTGTGTGTCACTTTCTAGCAAAATCCAATCATGACAAGAGGGGAAAAGTAGGCCAACGCGTGGGCGTAGTATATCAGAATCACCCCCCTCACACCCACCTTTTAAAATCCCATTTTTATCATCACTCCACCTCTAGAAATTGCAAGGTGAGTAGCCTGCATTGAGATTCTGGTAAAAACTTCCCACGTATTCCTCGAATCTTTCTCTACCGAGAAAATCTTGTGCCAAAACAACAATAAACACGAAGAGCAGCAAAAAAAAAATTACCAAGAAGACTGTTTATACCGAGAACTCAGATGTCATTATATAAATTTTATAATTTCTTAGTAAAAAGTAAATAAAATGGCACATAAAAAGAGAACCTCATGAAGCCTAACAAAAGCAACCAACACACAAATCTCACTTGACCAGTAACAACGAAATAAATTCCTTCCCCCCAAATCTTCAATATTGAATTACCTGAGCCAAGGGGGAAAAAAACAAACGATAAACTACTTCCCACTGTAAAAGCCTCCAAAAATTATTCTCCTTAATGATTTAGAGATAAGGGAGGCGTCTAAATATATTTATGGATATCACTTTCGACTGTAATCTTTAACGATAAATAATACAGAAATCCAGCCGAGTTCGCGGCACTTTATTTACGAGGTTTATGATCTCTGAGCGGTTGAGGTATCCCACTGGGATGGAGCCGAAAACTCCTTCGTCCTCCTCTCTTTCCATCGCCACCTATGCTTAATTTATGAGGTTCCATTATGAAGAATTTTTAAGAAAACCCCTTTCGCCCTCCTTCTTCTTCCACGGGGCGCCATCGTTACGTAATCGAATTAATTTCTCATCTCACGACGACGAGAAGAGAAAAAAAATAAAAGAGGGAGGGCGCTTTTGTCTCGGCTATAAATTTTAATATTTTCCCCAACTTTAATTAATTATTATAAAAGATGCTCATACTAAATAGAAACTGACAAAATGCTGCATCCAACTAAGCCTAATAAACCAAGACCTCGGCTATTTCCTACCATTTGGCCTTCATCTACTTCTTAGATGACGACCTTGCGTCTAATTTTCAAAGGGGCGCTACTATTAAAATTTCAAAAAAATTTAATTAAAGTAATTTCATCTTAAAGGTGATCTTTATATTTTAGAGAAAATTAATTCAACACGTTTTTATCAGCTGGACGGGTGTGACAAACACTTAAACTTCATATTCAAAGACTGATTGATTTGTTAGGGTTTTCAGGCGCGTCAACATCTAGGCCATTTGGGCCCTTTCACATGATTAATATCTTGGAACAAATACAAATATCAATATTCATGATGCGATTCGAACCAATAACCAGACAGGGTGGGGAACTGGGGAGTTTATATTCTAGCTCTTTCGGGGTCAAATTTCATAATACACTCCTGGACAAAATTATAAACATACATGCATGTTGCACAAAACTTCAATGAAAAAGAAAAAAAATGAAAACTATACGAAGTTAATAGGCAAACGTATTCAGCTATCAAATTACCAACAAATCTTGCATCATATTTTTGTATTCATAAATTTTTTCAAAAATTGGAGGAAAAAAAAAAAAAGATGTCCAAAAAGATGTTTGGCCAAATTCACCCTGAATAAATTGGTCCTGTCCACTCTATTGAATGAATTTAACCATTTTAGAATAAAATTAGGAATGACAAATTATTTGACACTGTGGTTACCTGCTCGTTTTGTGTTTTCACAATACCACGAAGAACTGAACTGAACGAAGAAGAACGCTGCACAGTTCTGGGAAGTCCCAGAGACAAACTGCAGCCCACACATTAATCTCAGCGTGTTGTCAGACGTGTGCTATCCAAAAGACTTGATAGCGATCGGGTAGGAAGAAAATCATCAACTCCAGAGCCGAAATCTCATGTTCGCAATTTCACAACCGAGAGAAATCTTTGTTCTTGTCCTGGACTATTCTCGAGTACTACAGAGATGTCCACTCATCTCTTCATTAAAGATGAGAAGGAAACCACCCTTGAAACAATTCATAAAACAGAATGATTGAACCTTGCTACAGAAAATATGTCCTGAACTCACGAATAGTTCGGAATATAATTTTTTTTTTTGAGAATGTAGAAGACTAAGACGGTGCTCATGGAGGAGATGCCTACTGGCGTGATATATGAAGAGAAAAGGTTCAAATGAGTCGTCAAATGAATGGTCGTTCATCAATGGCATAGCGCTCGTTTTCCTCTATGTCAAAAAGTGGTCTGGTAATGGTTAATGATTGAATGAATTCCATAGGGTATAAAAGACTTAAAGAACAACAACTTGGAACTTATGCTGAGATTCTTGGAGGGAAAAATTGGGCTTTCCAACAAAATAGGGGCTACTTCTAACCCCTTTCTAATGCATTCAGGCGTTTCTCAAGGCTCCCATCTTGGCCCCTTTGTTGTTCTGTGTTCATCAATGACATTGTAAGTGGCCTCAATGTTCGTTGCCTGTTGTTTGATACAACATCAAAATTTTTAGTACGGTACCATATTGAGGATCATACCATGATTCAAAACTGCCTGCTGAGGGTCATAGAATGGTGTTCTAAGAATTCAATGAAGCTAAACGTCGGTAAATGGGAAGTTGTAACTTTCTTCCACTATGCTAGCCTCATACTGCTGATTACTACATAGGAAATACTTTGCTCCCACGAAAGACCGTCATACGCGATCTTGGTATAATCCTTTCTTCTAACTTAAGTCCCGATCCTCACAAGATGACATTTGCCGCAAAGCCTCCAGAACATTCGGTTATGTTATTAGAACTTCCAATCACGGATTCAGTTTATGTGGCACATGCCAGACCAATTCTTGAATACTGCAGTGTGGCCTGGGCTCACCATCAGATTGGACATATTCAACGGCTTCAGAAATCCAGGATCGTCTTATACGCATTGCCGACGTTAAACTCGGGTTCGATTATGCTGCGGTGCCCATCGACTCCGTTACGGATTTCCTGGGACTTATTCCCCTGATCAAAAGAAGACAGCTTCACGATGCGGTCTTTTTTGAAAAAGATTCTTAATGCCAACATCGACTGTCCTGACCTTCTGAGTCGCATCCAGCTTAGAGTGCCTTCACGTACACGCTCCCTTGAACTGTTTTGTCGACAGGAGTTCTCTACTAACTATGGCCCTCTTCCTCCTCTTCAAAGGATGGAAAATATCATTTCCCCTCATCACGATTTCTTTTTCGATTGCTCTCCTTATTTGAAGAGAACTTTTTTTTACAACGTTAGGCTGTATCGTTTAATTTCAATTTTTCGATCTTTTTTGGTTAATATAGTGTACTGATTGTTATTTTATTTTCAACATTTTTTTCTTTTTTATCATTATATAAGTCTATCTCCTTTTCATTATGTCTACCAATCTGCCTTTATGCAAAAATGGTGTAATCCATAAATAAATAAATAAACAAACAAAAATAATGCTCCCTGACAGAAATGATGAAAACGTGGTTCAAGAAATTAACATTTTAGCCTAACCAGGATGTTCCCCAGACCACAATCCAATTGAAAATGCCTGGGAACATCTTAAACGCCAGGTTTACAAAGATCACAGACAGTTTCAAACTGCTTAAGAACTGAAAAATGGAATTACGGATGGATGGGAAATTATTAGATTCCAACCTTCATATTCTTCTTGATTCAAAGCCAAACAGAATGTTTGAAATTATCAGAAATAATGAAAAAAGCACGAACTGATTAAAGTGTGGAAACAATTTGTTTTGTAGACAGAGTTTATAATTTTGGTCAAGCCGAATATACACCTTTTTTGTTTTTCTCCAATTTTTGAAAAGTTTACGAATAATAAAAACATGACAAGTTTTAGTGGTCATTTGATAATTGAATATATTTGCCTATCAAGTTTTGTAAAGTAATTTTTTCTTTATCATAAATTTTTTGGACAAAACGTAAATAAATTTATAATTTTGTCCAGCAGCGTATTGTCCTTATTAAGACGAAGGAAAAATAATCTTAGTCAACATGGATCCACAAATTAGCAGTTTGCAAGGAAACGCGATTTAACCTTGTATATATTTTAGCCCTTTAATATCCCTTATAATTTTATAAAACTCTTTCTTAAAGCCTATTATGATTCTGTAGATAATCGAAAATACCCGACAAAAGATAAACTCAAATCAACTGCTTCTTACTGACTACGCTTCCGTAAGCTTGATCAACTGGAAGACGGACCGGAAAGACGAAGAAAACTGACATCCAGGCATAATCATAATAATTATTAATAGAGAATAGTGATTTAAAAAAAAAACCCTTTCATTTCCTCCTGAATCAACGTTTCCATTCTGGTCGTCCAAACTCCCCTTTCATAAAGCAACGCCAAATCGTCGGCTCCCCGTCACCTGCCTTGTCAAGTTGTTTCTTAAAGAGCTCAAACAGGAAGAAAACAAACGAAAAAAAAATTACACACACGCATATATACACTAGCGCCCCATCAAAACACGTCAGGAAACAATTTCTTTTGGCATCCCCATCGACTCCACTCAAGCCGTTTGGACTTTGAGCGCCCGTCGCCACTTATCGCGCCCATAAACAGCGGCGTCGCACCTCCCCATTCCCCCGAAATGTTAAAGACATGCAAAATAGAAAAGCTCACCTCCTCTTTCCCAAAATGGCTGGCAAACCGAAAAGGGGTCAGCGACTCGAGTCTTTTCAAGAACCTCTTCTTTTCAAAAGGCTTCTTTTCGCTGTCGGGAAGATATTTAGCACAAATTTACCCCCCCCCCCACACACACACACTTTGAGACGTTTTCCTTGAAAAGGACGCCAACAGTAGCCTAATTCAATAGTACTTGAAAAAAAGCAAGAGTGTTATACAATTTCCCCCGTTTCCATTTCCACTTCTTCCTCGGAAATCCAAACGCCAGTTTTGACAACGTTTTTCAACACTTTAAACTAACATTCAACTGTTAAGCAAACAACCACAACCGGCGTTTTCATAAAAAATTCCGATGTGAAATATTTCAATAACATGTTTTTTAATGACATGACCCTAGATAATTTAAATGATATTGCTACTGCCTTTGCATTAAACTTTAAATCAGTTTTCAATGACTCTTCTATTAGCAATAAACATTTTGAAGATGTTTTTCCTGGGATATATCAAAGCACTACTAAAGTAGACAGTACTACTGAAATATTTTCCCAATCAGAAATCATTGATGCTATTAAAAAAAAGTTAGAAATACAACATCATGTGGACTTGACAACATCCCGTATATAAAAATGTATGTATGTATATATGTATGTATGTATGTATATTTATATGTTTATTTGTATGTCCCTTATACAAATCTTCAGTTTTATTCCGATCTTGATGAAATTGGGCACATTTGACCTTCAAAGCAAGAGGAAGAGCACTGTCTACATGAGATTTCGAAAAAATAATAATCTTTTATATAAAATTCATTTTACGTTTGTTGTTTGATTGTTTGCCCACTGACGGAATTTGCCATTGGATGGCGCTTAACTCGCACGTCCTTAGGATCCTAAATCCTTCCCTTTCCTCAGAAGATTTCGGCCATTATGCCATCGTGCATTCGGTTGATTTATGATGTTTTAATCTTCCTTTCTGCTAAATTTTTTGAAGTGTTGAGATCCTGTTTTTATTCTTTATATTCAGAAAATTCAGCATATGTCTGAAGAGGTTCTTAAAACTTTTCAACTCAGATTCGCACCATACACTATATGATCAAAAATATCCGGACACCCCTCACAGATCATCGATTGGCCCAATGTCACATGATAATGACTTGCACATCATTTAAATAGCTTCCCACACCTTCAGACACAACTCTGCTTGGACATTGGCAAGAATGGGTCGTTCGGCAGAGCTCAGTGAGTTCCAACGTGGAACCATCGTTGAATGTCACCTATGCGGAAAGTCCGTGCGTGACATTTCCAGCCTTCTTCAGATACCCAAGTCAACAGTAGGCGATGTCATTATGAAATGGAAGACCCGGGGATCAACAACAGTTCAACAACGAACCGGTAGACCCAAGAAACTAACGGACAGAGACCGTCGAGGGCTTCGTCGTGTCACCCGCACTAACCTAACCGGAAGTCCTCGGCGGAAAAAATTGCCACAGAGTTTCGAAACGCCTCTGCAAATGATGCCAGTACCATGACAATTCGTCGGGAACTGCACACGATGGGATTCCATGGCCGTGCTGCTGCCCACAAGCCCCACATCAGCAGGATCAACGCCAAGCGACGTCTGGAGTGGTGCAAAGCCCACAGAAACTGGACAATGGACCAATGGAAACGTGTAATGTGGACAGACGAATCTCGCTACACACTCTGGCAATCCGATGGACGAGTTTGGGTTTGGCGCATACCTGGAGAACGCTTCTTACCTGAGTACACAGAGCCCACAGTCAAGTTCGGAGGAGGAGGAGTCATGGTGTGGGGCTCATTTTCATGGTACGGACTGGGCCAGCTCGTTCCTGTGCAAGGAATCATGAACTCCGACCGTTATCTGAATGTTTTGGACAACTGTGCACTTCCAACGTTGTGGCAATTTTTCGGAAACGGGCCATTTCTCTACCAACACGACAATGCTCCGTGCCACAAAGCGAGGCGTGTACAGCAGTGGTTTGCGGACTCAGGGGTCGAAGAAATGGGTTGGCCGGCACAAAGTCCCGACCTCAATCCTATAGAGAGTCTGTGGGATGAATTGGAAAGACGCTTGCGGGCCAGATCACATCGGCCAACTTCTGTACCTGAACTGATTCTCGCTCTTCGGGAGGAACGGAGGAACATTCCGGAAAGTACCTACCAACATTTGGTGGAAAGTCTTCCCCGAAGGGTGGAAGCTGTGATTCGGGCAAAGAGATGTGCAACGCCCTATTGATTTCCATGAAATCGTGGCTAGAGCGCAAACGCGCATGTGTCCGGATATTTGTGTTCATATAGTGGTCAAAAAACTGTTCATACTTATGATTATATTTTAAATAACACGCTTCTACAACGAAAATCAAATACTAAAGATCTAGGAGTCATATTCAACTCAAAAATATCTTTCAATGACCATATTAATTTTATTGCTATAAAAGCTTACCAAATTACATATTTTATCATTGGAAATTCTCTAAGCTTTAGTAATATTAATTTTTCAGTGTTTCTTTTTAATGTTTTGGTCAGACCAATATTAAAATATGCCTCCATCATTTGGTCTCCGTCTCATGTTACATTGCAATTAGATTTAGAAAAAGTACAAACAAATTTCTTGCGTAACCTTTTCAAATTATTTCATCCTACATTTTTAAACAATAATAATAATATGTATGTAACTAATACTTATCTTCTAAAATATTTTACATGTGACAAATTATCTAAAAGAAGGCTTATATTTGATGTTTGCTATTTATTTAAGCTTTATCATAATATCATTTACTCTTCTAAATTTCTTAATTATGTCCAATTACGCGTACCTAAGCTAAATTCCCGAAACAATGAAATTTTTTATTTACCTTAACTGAAGAAAACAATTGTTAATAATTTACCTTTCTACAGAATGTTTAAATTATGTAATATTATATCCAATCTGATTGATATCAATGCAATGAATTATAACCATTTCAAAAAAATTGTTATAGCAAATATTTCACTCATTCTGTAATTCTTAATTATTTTTCTTTGATTACAATTTTTTTTTCATATTAATATTTTCATTTTTTTATTATCTATAAATTTATTGTACTTTAATTTCTTTCTTTCAATGTAATTGTTCAGCTGTAAGCTGTTACTGGGCACTCAGCCTGTTGCTTACAATTTTAAATAAATAAATAAATAAAACAGTTTCAAATATAAAAATAAAATTATATAACATCTAAAATATTATTTATCTATGACGTTTAAGATAATATATATAAAAATATGCCTTACTGGACTCATTTGTGATCTATATTGTTTAGTATACATCGCTCAACGGAGCTTCGCGAATCCCGATGGAAACCTTATCATCATAGGATATCACCTATACGCGAGATCCCTCTCATTCCAACTGGAAGTGACACCATTATCAACTGGAAATCTCTAAAAAGCAACGTCTGTGAAAGTGCCAAGTGGAAGGCTAAAGAAAATGACAGATCATCAAGTGCTAGCAAATGTTGAAGCAATCGGAAGTCTTCAGCTGAAACAATCGCTTCAGAGTTCCATTTCAAGTCCCGTAAGTGCAATCACCATTCGCGATGTAATTCACAAGCCTTACATCTGCAGTTACAATACGAATGTTATACAGCTCACCAAAACTGGGCCAGGGGACAATAGAAACAATGTCTTAGGGTATACTGGAAAGAGATGATTGAGTTTGCATCTAGCATATGCCTGAGAACGCTTCATCACTGGCTACGTGGTGCCCATTGAAGTTGGGAGGAAGTGCTATCATAATAATGGGGGGGGGGGGGGGGCCCCTCATTTTCATGATTTAGGTTAAGTTGGGCCAATTTCCTCCAGCAGGAGAACTATGATGTCTGCAATTTACCGTGATGTTTTGGACAATTCTGTCCTGTATAATATCCAAGCCGTCCAATATTGCTATAAAATATCAAATAACATACAACCACGTTCTAGATAAGAAATAAGGTAGAGTATTTATTGGCCTAATATAGGCTTTTTCGGCCACAGTTGCGCTTATTGCTTGGAGATTTATTGCAGAATTACCATTTTTTTTGAACACCCGAGATACTGTTACAGTAAGAAGTACCATTCTAGAACCGCCAGCGTTGAATACGGACAGTTCCAAATTCGAATGGGAGGTGTTTGTAATTTTGGCCTGATTAAACGAAATAAAATCCAAAAACATTTAACTCATATTTGGCCACCAAATCCACTTTAAATTTATTTAACGACTTACGTTTTTATCCATAAACGCCAACCTCGTCATTTAACGGGACAATTCCTTTCCCATATGCGTCTGTCAAACGGAAACATTTACTGAACGTCACAAGACCCGATATATATTACAAAGAAAACACAAGGAATTCCATCACATGTCGTCTTTGTCGTTTCGCTTTCAAGAGCAAAGAAAGAGAGAGAAAAAAAAGAACGATTTATGTCACGCACCATACATTCAAGGCCCGGCGCTCTATATTAAGAAATGCTAAACATTTTCTTACATAACCCCGTGGCTTCTTTAAGCACGAAACTAAATCATTTCAGAGAAAAAACGGATGGCCAAATGCATTTAAATAAAGGGGATGAAGACAAATGTGCCTCATGTTAAGGTCTAGAATTTAAAAAAAATAATAATAATAAAACAATTACAAATGTTAAGACGTTCCCGTATTTCGTTATAACGAGAACTTGGCGCATTCATCGCTGGCGAGACGGACAGGGAAAAGTCGTCGAGTCTATCCGTCATGGGGTCATTTGACTGCAAACAAGAAAAAAAATAAAATAAAATACGTTATCATCATCTCCATTGCCAGGGTCCCTTTGACTTCCCCTCCGGTGGCCTCGTGCGTCTATTACAACAGCCTCCCTCGGATGATGATTTACAAAAGGAACAAAAGGAAAACACGAGACCCGAGTGGGAGAGAACGACTCACAAAAGCCAGCAGCGACGACGGACGGTTTTCATGAGAAATGCACGCGGAATATTAATGAGAGTGTAAAAGAGAAAAGGTAAAGCACAAAATAAGAGGAGTGGAAACTGGAGGGGAGGGGGGAATAAATCTGCTCCAACTACAAAACAACCCCGAATGAGAGTAAAAAAAAAATATTTTGAGTTATAAACAAATGGCATGATTTCAGAAAATTAAGAATCCATTTAGAATTAAAGTGAAGTTTTTCTTTAGGAGAGGCACAATTCAAAAATAATCTTTCATCTTGCACCCATATATTGTTCCATATATAAAAAAAACATTAACTGATAGAGGACTCCTTAAACGGAGTCTCGACGTCTTTTTATGACAACTGGTTAAACCTTTTTAGAGATATTAATTTTTTTCTAAAAAGAAGAAATGGTTGTAGTATTCATACGAACGAACCAAAATCAAGAAATTTGACATAAACGGACTCCTCATATTGAGTCGAATAATTTTTAAAATAAACTGCTTGGTTCTGATGAGCACTTTTTGAGTTATAAAGTTTTTTTTTATGACCTCCGAAATTTTTTTTTCATTTTTTTTAATTATCCCGGGCAACATCGGGTGCCTCTGCTAGTTACAAATAAAATTTAAAATCACCAATTATAAGGTCTGATGAAGTTTTGTATTGGAACTGAAGTTTGAAGAACCGGATTAAGATATCTGATGGTTGAACTTGAAGAACTAGTTTAGAGATATACTTAACGGTTAAACTTAAAGTACTGGGCGAATCTGGTTGCTGGTGGATGAGGTTCTCGAATAATTTTTGTATTTTAATCATCACAATCACTACAAGACATCATCCAGGACTAGTTCTCCAAATTATTCAATAAACAGTAATTTCCAAGCTTCAATGTACAATCTTCCAGAACATCGAGATTATCATCCACCAACAACTAGATTCATCCAGTACTTCAATCAAGTTCAACCATCAAAAATATCTTCAATCAGTTCTTAAAACTTCAGTTCCCATACAAAAACGTCATCAGAATTTATAAGTGGTGATTTTTAATGTTATTTACGAGGGTTATTCGTTTTACAATAAAAACAAAGATATATTTTCAAAATTTGTTCTTTACCAAATTCCATGTACCTTTAACTATTTTTCCACATAGTTTCCAAGTTTATTTAAACACTTGTCACAGGGCTCAATGTACTTCCGCATTATCACTTCATAGAAGCTACCGCCGGTGAAGAAAATCACGCTGTTTTCAGTTGTTCATCCTCGCTGAAATGCAGGCTGCCGATGATCTCCTTTAGCTCCCGGAACAGGTGGTAGCCACTGGACGCGAGATCCGGACTGTAAAGCGGGTGGTCAAGTTGTTCTCAACTAATCAGAACTTTTGTTTGGAAACAACTTAACTACCCGCCTTACAGTCCGGACCTCGAGTCCAGTGGCTACCACCTGTTCCGGGATAAAAAAGAGATCATCGGCAGCCTGCATTTCAGCGACGAGGAACAAGTGAAAACTGCGTGGCTTTCCTCACCTGTGCCAGCTTCTATGAAGTGATGATGCGGAAGTACATTGAGCGCTATGAAAAGTGCTTAAATAAACTTGGAAACTATGTGGAAAAATAGTTAAAGGTACATATAATCTGGTAAAGAAAAAAAATTTGAAAATATATATAGTAATTTTGTTTTTATTGCAAAACGGACCTTACTTTACGAATAACCCTTGTATATAGTTATTTTATACGAGGGTTAGTTATATATAGTTAGTTATATACGAATATGCAGAATTTCAATCTAACTAGCCGAATAACCCTCTTATAACTAGCTGTGTTACCCGGCGTTGCCCGGACTTTGCATGGAGTGAAGAGGCTTCACTTAAACACCTGTAACTATTTTACGCATATAAAAAAGAATGTTATGGTTACTGGTACTGGGACTCGAACCCTAGACTTCTCAGCCGTGGCTCGAGTGCGGTGGCCGTCAGGCCAATTACTTTATTTATGACATTAACAATTAAAAAGGAGCTTTACTAAACTTAATTATTGACCCAAATTATTTTCTTGGGTTAGTGTCATAGCATACGACAAATCGAGCATTGCATACTCCTAGGTCCAATATTGCAACAATTTTCTAATAATTTTAGAAAAAATAAAAACCACAATATCTTCCAAATGGTTCAGTATCTCCCATCAATAACTATGTTCCAAAATTATTCATCTCAATGAAGAGTGCGTTTCAGAAGAGTTAGCTGCACAAAATTTTATCACATACGAACATACAAAATACGCGCGGACGGGAATATTTATGCGAAATTTCAACAAATCTTCGCGAATTATGGAAAAAAAATTCTCATTCCCCGGGGCCCCCCCCAAACACCAAAAACCTTAATTCTAAAATCCTTTTTTGGTTCATTACAGCAAAAAAAAAAAATTATTTACCAAAATCATTCGTCTCAATGAGAGAGGTTCGTACTTGTCGAATTTATTGACTTTTGTTCGCTGATATAAATGCTTTAGGCGTTTCATTACTTTTAGAAAAAAAAAAAATATCTCTTAAAAGCCTTAACCAATTGTCATAAAAAATACATCAAGGCAGAGTATAAAGAACTCTAAGTATGAATTAATCTCATTTGGTTTGGTGATCGCCGTTTCGGAGGAGTTAGCTGCACAAAATTAGCCACATACGTGCAGACGGATAATTTGTTTAGCAAAATTTTAACATATCTTCTCGAATCATGAATTTTTAACTCGATTTCATTGAAAAAAAAAATGACTTGGGTAAACGACAACATATATTGGTGTAAGTCTACTACATGCCACTTTAAATGTGATGAGACCTAATTCCAATTGCCATGTCGGAGAGTATCGTCTAATTAGTCTAAATCCACCAACAGCACTTCAGTAATCCACACAGAAAGAATAAATGTCATCAATTGCGCACGCGGCTTTGAATTAAGAAGTAGCTTACAGGAAAGTCTCCCCTTTTATTGCCAAACCAATAACGAATGTGAATACCAAGTTATTTATGTTGGAATTGTCGTTTCTATTTTGAATTTTGCTTAGATACACGAAATTAACTTTAATTTTCCCAAATAAAAAAGCAGGGAGTCTTCCTTGCAATGCCAGCTCGTTACTGAGAGCGTAGGTTGTCGCGACTGATGACAATTTATTCTTTCAATTTGAACCAATCTAGTCATGCTCTTGTCGATGGATTTAGACTAATTAGACGATGTTCCACAACTTGACAACTTGAATTAGGTCTCGCCTTCAACAGCAAAAAAATTTAAGTATGAAATGATATTGCATAAAGGGGATGGGGATAGCAATAAATAATTTATTTCAACCATCCATAAAAAGATCTAATGACAAAAAATTTGAAACACCTTACTATACTATTTTGCAAATAAAGTGAGTAGAAGGGCATTTACCACCAATTGGCGAACAGGACCCCTCTTTCGAAAATCTTAAATTTTGGAAATCCTAAGATCTACCTGAACAAAAAGAAGATTAAAAGACGAGTAAAGGCTTCTGGCTTCAGACTAATTACTACGAAATCTTCAGTGCAACCAATTTTGGCGGGAAGACAGTCAAATGCACACGGGCACGATCTCTCATAGGATGAATCTTGGAAAATCAAATTTTATTTTATATACAGGGGATTAATGATAATGAGTCTTGTGGAAGTCAGGTTGAGCATAATATGAACATGGGTCTATTCCAATTAGGTACAGAATTACAACAGATCAAAGTTTTATTAGTGTAGTAATAAATAGGTACACAAAACGTACATTATGAATTTATTATCATTAATATTTAAATTAAAAGCCCAGGAGAGTGCGTATACGATTTAGAATTTGATCATCGAATCATAAATTCGAACTTTGGCGTCGTATTTGACTGGCCACAATCAATTAACTGCTGGATTAACTACTCACGAGTACTTAAATTAACCCATAAGCTGTTTTGGGTGACCCATGGAACCTTGGAGGCCAAGCGATGGTTCCATTATCCCACGGCCATCTGATGGGAAAATGCAAATATCAGGTTGGGAATATTGTATAAACTTTGCCTTACTTCTTACCAAACAAGTGGTTATCAATTGTTAATGGCTGTATTTTGCATTTTTAATTCTCATGGATTTCTCATTTCTGGCCTTTTGCTTATCCCAGGATCGAATTAATTATATTTAAAATATAAACTAGAAAAAAACTGACTATACTTATGACTATGTCCCGGGAGACAAATCTATAATATGTATAGATTTACTACTACACTTTCAAAATTCAATCTCTTATAGTTCTGTAATGAAGTGAAATACAATCTAGTTTCATAAGCCAGTTATCACTTAAAATGACCTCCTCAACAAAATATCGAAGTCTTTTATATTTATTGTGAATGACCCTCTGTATAATTAATTAATAAACAGTATTATTGTTTATGCGCGATCATTATTTACTATTCAAACAAAGTTAAAAGAAAACATCTGCAACGTGTACAAAGATCCAGATCCTCATTTTTAAAGACGAAAAGGTAGGGTCGGCGTTGAGAGAAGGGAACGAAGGCAATTCTTAATTCCACATCTCCTCGGAATTTGCATTCGCGTTCGTTTCGTTTAAAATCCTCGAAGCAATCCGTTCAACTTTTCCAAAAGGAGAAGGGGGGTGGGAGAAGAACCCCCTCCACCTTATTCCCAACATTTAAAGTGGGAGAGAAAGGGAGGTAGGCTTGGCAAATAGTGGAAATGGAAAAGGAACTGAGGTGGAGGTGGTTCTTCGCCGGGTGAGTGCGGGAGGCATCTGTCATTACCCCAGCGACCGAGCGGGAGTTATCGATCGGCCAAAAGGAAGAAGACGAACCCACCACACACACAGACACACATACACTTCACCACGCGCTTCAAATACCCCCTCCCACTCTCTTTCGGTGAGAACCGTTGCCTCCCATTTATCTTGCTCGAGAGTTTATAAGGCGGGTGTGTGGAAGGTGATGGGGTGGGCAAGATGGTGAAGTTCGGAGGGGCTGAGGGGAAAAATAGGGAGACATGTACCTTTCCAACTTTATTCTCCTTGTTGCTCTATTCGTCAGCAGCAATAAATAACCCCGCTGTTTCTTCGTTCAGATCAAAACAAAAAGGAGAGAAGAGAAGGAAAAACGAAAAAAATAAAGAAAATTGGAAGGAAAGAAGAGAGGGGTGAGGAGCAGGACGAAATGTAGCCTCCATTTTCTACACCAACTGCAAATTGTCACGGACAAACATTTCTTAGAAAATACAGATAAATAAAAACGACGAAACACCTACATCCCTCCAAAACTTATTCTCCGAAAAAGCACTGCACTCCCTTAATAAGGAAGCTACACCGTCAGCAGTCAGCCATCTAGCAACCAAAAAATAAATAAATAAATAAATAAAAAAATAAAAACAACCACCTCGTTAAATTCAAAGCCAATGCAAATCCATTCTAAATGCGCAAATTCCAATCATGTAAGAATTTCTCGGAAAGCAGATTCTATATACGAAAGCGCTCCTTTGGGAGAACCGTCCGCATTTCTTCGAGTTTCTGGAATTCGTCCTCATATATCAATCTATGAAATCAATTCTATGAAAATCCATTCTATCTGAGAGAGCAATTATACAAGGCTCCTTATATGGCCATGCCTTTTACAGTGATGTATTAAAAATTTGTTTGACCCATCCGTAATTCTTTTGGTACATATTGTTTCAAGGTACTAACTACAAGAGGTATTAACAATAAACGAGGTGGTCATGTTGTTTGGCATCTTGTGAGGCAAATAAAAAAAATAATTTGATATTAGTAAATGAATAGGCTTTTTATGAATTGGGAAGACTAGGATGACTAACCATCTGTTCAGATTCCACCATTATATCCAATTGGGAATATATAGGACCTATGGTAAGAATGTATCATAAGGACCTGCTGGTAAGACAATATGTGGAATATTATTATATTTATTTCCCATATAACGTGATTCCTACTTGGAACGATTAGCCTCTACAATTAAGAACCATGTTTTTGAGTGCAATAATTATAAATGTATTTTTACTTGCACACATTTTATGGTATTCAAAGCCAGGCAAATGCTAATAAGCTGTTTATTAATTTAAAAAATCTAAATTAATGTGTTAGCCTTTGTAATAGGCTTCAATCAACAAACGTCTCCTACCTGTCCAATACCCCCCATTTCCCCTCGTTCTCCATTTCCACCAATTAACGAGCGCTCATCTATGAAAATGCCGAATGAATGGAGAAAAGCCAAACGATCTCCTTTCACCGAATTCCCTCCAGCCCCAATCCTTCATTCCTCAATTACTTTTGAATCATTATCCAATCAATCCCTCTTCACTTCCAACAGCAAACCCAATCTGATTCACAAAAGAGCTAAAACAAACTGCAACACAAATCATATCGCTTTTGAAACAACATCAACGACAAAGGCGATGCCACGGGAGTACCACCTCTGGCAATAAATCGTTATTCAGTGTCATACGAAATGTGTAAATTTTCGAAATTTATGGATTTCTAATCCTCTGGTTCGTTCAATTCAATGGTTTTCATACACCGCAATCTCTTAAATAATGCATTTTTAAACAATCCAAATACAACTAATTCCGTTCAGGTGAACTTCGCAGGCTTAATATAGTCTAGTTCCCTTGGCCTTTGCTAGAGGGTCGGCGCAGCAGAATTTGACTTTCTAAGCGGTAAATTCAAGAAATTCACAACTCGTAATAATTTACTGAAACTGTCTACACATACAGGCCAATGAATTCGAAACATTTGTTTAATACAGTTGACTCGCGATAATCCAACAGTTACGGGACCGAGGGAGTGTCGGATTATCAATAATGTCGGATTACCAAAGGTTGATTTTAGAACTTGAGTGTGTGCGCGTCTGTGTCTGCAGCGGTGACTTCATCCGACGCGGCGTCGGACTACTGAGCGTGGTGTCGGACTGTCAAATGTCGGATTATCGCGAATCAACTGTATTTTATTGGAATCTCTTTAGTCCGAATTACAATTAGTATGCGGATTGGCATACAGTCAATAAGGCGATGACGCAATTGTAAATCAACCAGACTTTCACCAGAAATTTCTTTAATTCTCGCAAACTTGTTAGATAAACATGTCCCAAACATTCTCTACTAAATGGGTGAAGAAATTAGATACTTGTGTGAAGTTTACTTTTCGTTTTTCATCTTAATAGGTTTACCTTATGTTGGAGCATTATTTCCAGTATTTTACTTATTACTTTGTTACTCTTCATGACGATGCCAACCTTACACATTTGGCAACAGCAATTTTGCCTCGTGCTCCTTACCGTCCCAGTGATTGTCACATATTTGAGTCCCAAAAAAAAAAAAAAAAAAAATCTGAGAAGAAAGAAATTCAAGATGAAGAACTGGAAAAAGATCCACTACAGTAGCTTTTTCTGGGAAAAAGAAAATAAGGAAGCTGCAACAACAAGGGCAGCACAATGTCTAGGTACACAGATGGAATATTTGAAAAACTGGCTCAGTTATGTGTCAGAATTTCCTCTTTAGAAATAAGATACCGTCCCACTAAAAACGAAGCGGGCATGCTTAAACTTGTATGAATCCACTTGAAAAAAGAAACTGAAACTATTCTAAGGACACTCTGCTTGGTTGCTTGTATTTGAAACCTCCAATTAATGGGAAAATGCAAAATAATTTTTAGTTAAAAAAAATCATGTTGAGATAATTGCATATTGCCTTCATTTATATTTGTACAGGTCCAGTTAACAGGATATTCAGGGATATTCGTAAACAACCAAATCGACAAATTAGTAAAACATGGAAGAACATCTAAAAGCAAAGCCAACAAGGTACTCTTCGATTCAACTATAACAGAGTGTCCCATTTAACCTGACAAATCAAAATAACTCGAAAAATACGTGTTTAATATTTTTAAAAAAGCTATCCAATGATACCAACCCCACCCCTTGTGGGTGGGGCAGAGGGCAGCTTTAAAATTTCAAATGAGAACCCCGTTTTTTATTGTAGATTCGAACTCTACGTTAAAAATACGTAAGTTTTGTCTGAAACATTTCTTTTGATTTGTGATAGTTGCGCTATAATCGCACAAAATAAGATTTTTCAAAATTAATTTGCTGGTGGCATCTCTCCATGGTCCGTGGTCATAGAACTTCAGATACGATTCGATAATTATTAGGCACCTACCTCTCTAATTAGGAAAGGTGTTAATCAATTTTTGACAAGTTCCATGCCACTGTCATTCTCTTTTCACTTTACATCATGGATTATGTAACTGTGCAAGGAAAAAGTGAAATGCTTTCATTTACGGGAAATGTAGGAGAAATTTCGACGATGCTGTCAATTTGTATGCTGAGCGTTTTCCTGAAAGTGTGCAATCACGTTCTTCTTTTGTTAGAGTTTTAAACAGTTGAAGAAAAGAAAGCGTGCAGCTACGGTTTGTGGGGAAAATAATCAAACAGCAATTTATGTGCAAGGGCTGATAATCCACATGCGAGCGTCCGAGAAATATTGCCCGAGAAATCAGGAATTTCTCGTATGAGTGTTTGGAGAATGCTGAAGTTACCTAAATTTCATCCATATCATCAGGAAATAAATGGCGACGATTTTCAAAAACGACTAACGTTTTGTCAATGGGCAGCTGAGCAAATACAAACGAGTCTGAACTTTTTTTGCTCGTGTACTATTCTCTGATGAACCAACATTTACGAACCACGGTGAGGCTAACCGCCATAACATGCATTATTGGAGTGTGAAATAATTGGCGATAAATTTATCGGACCATATGGCGATTGACGGTAATTTTACCATTCGTTGCACCATGGTAAAATACCGAATCATTCTTGAAGATGAACTACCACAATTGCTTGAAGATCTGAGCTTGGAAATGCGACAGAACATGTGGTTTTTAACATGATGGTTGTCCAGCGCATAATTTGTTATGTAGCACGCGAGATATTAGATCGGGATTACGATAATCGATGGATCGGTAGAGGAGGACCAGTGCACTGGCCAGCCAGATCGCCAGACCTTACCTCCCCAGATTTTTTCTTGTGTGGTTCCTAAAAGATGCCATTTATAAAGAAAAACTTACAACTCGCGAAAACATGATGCAACGAATAAGGGGTGCTTGCGCCGCAAATTACACCAGACATGCTTTTGAAATTGTACAGGCATTTGAAGCACGAATTAACAAGTGCATTGAAGTTCGAGGTCATCATTTTGACCATTTAATTTAATTGAATGGTGAAAGGCGAGGGGACACACTTAAAACAAGCACCCCGAGGAAACAGAAAAGTATTAAACAGGTATTTTTTTCTATTTTTCAACCCAAACTGTATTTCTTGCAAGCATTCTTATTTTGTGCGATTACAGCGCCATCTATCACGAATCGAAAAAAATGTTTCAGACAAAACGTATGTATTTTTAGCGTAGAATCCGAATCTGCAAGAAAAAAATGGGGTTCCCATTTGAAATTTCAAAGTTTGCCCCCGCCCCACCTCCAGGGGGTGGGGGTTGGGGGGTCAATTTTGGTATCATTGGATAGCTTTTTTAAAAATATTAAACAAGTAATTTTTTATTTTTTTGTATGACGAGTATTTTCCGAGTTATTTTGATTTGTCAGTTAAATGGGACACCGTGTATAGGCCTATGCGATAAAAACCCGAAACCCAATTGGAGCATGGACTATTAAAAAATTTTTCGACTCTCAGAAGAAAGTGCATAAAAAGAAAATTATGTGTACGAGTATATCCATCAAAGCACCCCTTCCATTGTGTCAAACAAACATCCACATAAAAATAAAAAATACTTTGGCGACCCTATATTCCTTTTAAAACTCTCTCCCACTTGACTTTCTTTAATTAACTGCAGAGACCAACTAGCTCTTTGGAAAGTGGAACAAATTCAATGAAAAGCGAGGTCAAAGCTCGTTTCTAATCTTCCTCGAGAGAGAGGGCGCCTTGGAAGTATTTGGGGGTATTTGAAGAGGCAGAAAAGAACCCTCACCATCACGACAGAAAGGGGTAAGGGGTGGTGGGGCTATATAAAAGAGGGGATTGGGTGGCGCACTCATTCTGACGCTGATGGCGATAATTGAACAGCTTCTTAAGCCGCTGACACTGAAGTGAAAGGCAACGTCTCCCTTAATACAGGACCGTGGACGTCAGGAAGGAAAGGGGTTTAAATCCCACCTTTACTCCACTTATTCTCCAAGAAAGTGATTTCGAAACGTAGTCGCGGTTCACCTGCTTCAGATAGGAGGAAGGCAGTTGATAGGATGAAAAGACAAGGGAGGGGGGTAGAGGATAAATCAGAGAAGGTTAACCCGAGATAAAGACAATCGAATCAAGCCTAACCGTCATCGACTTAGCGCTGAAGAAGAATAAACGCTCAAAGGGAATTCGCACAATGAATGTTCGAGTAACGGAAAAGCAAATCCAATCGATCGTATTCGCTTTTGATTTTCGCTTCACTCAGGTACACAATATATACACAAAATCCACAAACGAACAATGTAAACATTTGATATGGCTCACCCTCAGAAGGAAATCAAATCTCATTTATGAAATTATAATAAAATTTCGATACTCGAACAGGACTTTAATAATGATTCTAAGCTTTTTCAATAATTTTTCAATAAGCTTTATTGAATCGATTTCCAACTTTCTGGAAGGCAATTCAATACATACAATCTCACGTTGAAAATTGCGCAGCTCCTTTTCAATATGAATTTTCTAGAAATAAGAAAACGATTAAATAATTAATTTTGAAATTAATTTTTTAAACACTAGACAAAGCATTTTAATCCCAATCAACGATTTCAACCTGTTGAAAACAAAGAGGGTATGTAGTCAATGCATGATGGATGATTTGAAAGGTCCCTTACTAATTTAAGCAGATCAACATAAATTACAGATTATTGTTGAAAATTATAATTGTCATAAACTTTATAATCAGGGAATGAAATCCATTTCGTATCGATATTTTATGTTTTCATTGTTTTCATAGTACAGGATGCCCATAAACTCGTAACTTTTAAAAATTATTAAAAATTAACAAACAAGGATATGCACTTACGGTTTTTGTATTCAGTAAAGAAAGTATCCAAGTTTTTTTTAGGCCCCTAATCTGTGAGCCTTATGAAAACTGACGAACTGGAAAGTCGAATTACAGGGGCCCTATTCTCCAGTGCTTTACAGATTCTTGTTAGAAATCTACCGACTTGATGTGTCGCGTGCGACTAATGGTGCGAATACTGAAATTTCTAAACAATGTCAAAAAAACTTCGATAATTTCTTCATTGAAAACAAAAAAACGTAAATGCGTATCTTTGTGTATTTTTAAAAATTTTGTAAAAATGTAAAAACACTTTATGGACACACTATATGCCTATTGGGACAACTCTGAATTTAAAACTTGTGTTATTATCTAGGGGATTCTAAAAAGTAAACTGCCTAATCCTTTCTTTAAAAATGTTTGTCGTTCAGTTATGGCCTTCTATCCACAAGAACACATAAGATTTAGTTGTTAAAATGTTGCCATTCTTGTAGCTGCAGCTGTGTTCCCATGCCATTTTAGCATCAAAATCTTTATAATAACCATGCGATAACCAATATAATAAAAACTTTAATTGGCCGACGAGTTTCGGTGAATCAGAAAAATTTCATCTTGTGTTTTACAGGATATATTTTAAGCGATTTGGCCTATTAAGTTTCTGTTGCTTTCAGAGTCCCATCACCTAGTCCTTTAATAGTTTCAAATCTTGTAAAAAAAAAATATTCAAAGAAATTATAATAGTTGGAAAATTATCATTAATGAATAACGATTAGCAATGATATGGAGCAAGTTAAAAATAAACTTATATATTTGATATATAAAATATTAAAAAATAAATCAGTATATATTTATCATATGAGATACTATATATCCAAAATATATCCAAGAATTTGAATATTCCCCCCAAACCAAAAACAGTAAGAGTTCTGCTGCTAGATGCCTCTTGGTGCACCTTTCAGCTGATCCTCTTTCAAGTTACGCAATCGTAGGCGCATATCTTTGTGAGTTATTGCTGTTTGTATTCAACGTGTTCTTGCGCTTCTGCGAATTTCCAAATTATTCGACCTGGTCAGACTGTAAACAGGAAGTTTTACTGCAAGGTTTTGAAGAGACTGAGGGAAAATTTGGAGGGGGGATATCTGCATTGAAGATATCCAAATGGTCTTAAAATACCTTACAGCCTTCGAACTTCCTGTAGTACTTCCAAAAATGGGAAAATCGCTCAGATCGTTGCATAGGTGCCGGATGTGACTACTTTGAAGCGACAGCGAAAATGAATGCGTAAGATACATTTTCTGAATTTTACAGTAAAATTCTCGAAAATTCTAGATAGCACCTCGTAAAGAAGAAAAAAAAAACAAACCCGGCTCTATAATTCCATAAAAAATGGAACATGAACTGTAATATCTAAAACTTAGAATTCACAATTGTAGACTGTTCCCAATTAATTAATGTACTGTAATGACAAAAAGTTTCTTCTGAGTACAGTCAAATGAAGCAACGCGGAAGCAATGTTTTTGGGTAGAGAATTCCATTTCTCTATTATCATCTACTGCAAATATTTTTATTGTAGATTTATATATAACTTGAAATTATATACGGTAAAGCTTACTTATACATTTATCAAAGAATTTTAAAGAATAAAAGCAAAGCGTTCCATAAACGGATTTCAGTTAATCCGAAAAACTACTAAATTTAGAAATACAATAACCAAACCCATAAACACACTATCTATACCGAATACAAACAAAACAAAGCGTAAACCCAATGCATTATTTCGACACACGGTCTTTTTAATACCCCCATAAAAAGGGTTTCCTGACAATTTCGCGTGCTCAATCATAAACACGAAGCCATCAAATAATAATAATCGTGAAAAAAAAAATTAATACTTCCGTCTCCATTTTGCTTCCCCCCTAAATGGGTGTTCCGGTGGATAACCTAGATAAGATAGTTAGCGAAACGTTATTAAATATTTAAAGACAACCTGATTTCGAGTAAAAGTGAAAACCCCCTTTTGACAATTCAAATAGCCTAGGAGAAGAAATTTACAGCCCTGTAAAAACAACCTTTTTCCCACCCTTTTCTTCATCCTTTCAGTGCCTTAATGAGCATTGTCTCGCTGCCATTTCAACCGCTGCGTCGAAACGCTCTTCTCTATTCACCTTAGGGACTAGGCAATCGGGGAAACGTCAATGGAGAGTATTCTCCCTTTACAATTTACGACTCTCTCATTTTTCTCTCCCCTTCTAACACAAAGAATGAGAAAAAGATCCCATGTCCTCGGATACCCCTTTTTAACACCACTTGTTTACCGATTAAAGGCAAACGAAACAAACAAAGGCTAAACGATCCTATTTTTAATAGACAACGATCAAAAATTCTTTTGCATCTTCATTAGATTTGATTCAGGCTATCCAAGAAGTATAATCGGATAAATAAATCATTAAAAAATGAAACACTTTTTAATCACCCTGTATATTAATTTACTGCCAACAAATACTTACTACTTCATTAGAATAAATGGTGTTCTTTATGTTAGAATCGTCCATTTTAGTTTCAATTTTATTTATATAAATGAACTTGATTTTAATTTTATCAAACAGAAGGAGCAGCGCAATTCCTGCAATACCAGCTTCGAATTCAAAGAGTCACTGTGCGCGATTGAAGCCAATTAATTCTTTCAATTTGGGCTAATAAAATGCAGCTTTTGTCGATGGATTTAGACTAATTAGACGATGCTTCTTGCAACTTAGCAATTAGGTCTCTATCGTCAATAGGAAAAAAAGTTAAGGATGAAATGACCTTGCACAAAGAAGATTGTAATTTATTCCATAGCTTTTGGAAACATTGCAAAAAAATGTAAAAATAAGAATCATAATTAACTATTATTTGAAGACCTTCTAAGGAAAAAAGTGATAACGGAAAAAAAAACTGATTTGTTTAGGTGATATCATTGGTACCCCACCAAATTTAGTCCCGATCGGACAACCAGAGCAGTTCATTCTTGGGCAATAGAAAATGCCTAAATTTATGGACAATAGAAAATAATCATTGCAGAAAAACATGTAAAGTATCAATGAATCGGTAAAATCTCAAATTTATATCATATCACAAAATTTAGATTTTGACCCATTTTTCCCATGGAACCAACCATAACTATGAAATTTTACTGTGATATGCTGGAGCAGTTCCTAATCCTGCAATAATATTCATTTCTTTATATTAAAATATCATTCCAATGAGATAAGAGTACAATGGACAAAGCATCACCAAAGCTTTTCAATCGTTACGAGTTGTCATAACTTAGGTAGTTAACAGACCCATAATATAGCGACAATAGTTCACAAAGATTTAATTTGGGCAACTAAACGAGGTTTCTCGGCTATTTTAATGCCTGTCATTCTAACTAGTCAAGTTATTAAAAAGGAAACAGTGATTTATCTATCTCATTCAATAACAAAATCCCCTCCGTGGGCACTACATTTTGACTTGAGTGCTTCAGTGATGCTAAAAACTATGTTAGGTAAAAACTCCCATGCTAGATAGGCTTTAGCTGAGGGGTCAAGCTAAAGTGTCCGGTTATTCACTTAGGAGAATAATATTTGTATAAGGAGGTTCAGTATACAGGATGGATATCACATGTTGAGTTTATTAGTTACCTCCCTAAGCACTTCACAAGATATTTGAATGTTCAACATGCAAATCAAGAAATTACCAAAAATTACCATAATAACATTCACTTCCATGAGGAAAAGCAAATAAAAAGCATGTGTCAGCAAGCAGAAGACAGAACAATTCCAGGATGGCAAGCTACACTGCTCCTAAAATGGTCAACATGATCCTCTGCTTTGGATTGTTGGTGATCCGTTCATCAGATTTTGGAAATTTTTTTTGTTGAACAAGTCTTCAATTGGAATTTTTCGTCTATCTGATACGGTTTTTAAGATAGAATTAGAATGTGCCCTAATTTGCAAATTTGGGATGTGAAAAGTGCACCATGGGATAGGTCACCCACAACTTCCTATTCATTGGATTCATCAAACTTGACATATCTGCTTCGGTTACGAAAATAAAAAGGGAGGGGGCTCGTTTTTGTATCCACCCTGTATATCTACAAAGTGGATCGTGTAAGTTTCTATTAGCCAGTTTTTTTATATATTCATGTTGTTCATCAGCAATCACATGAAAAAATTCTTGTATAGGTGAATTATGGGTTCAAAGTAAGAATACCTAGGCGGTTACAATGAATTCAAAATTATTTAACCAAACGCAGCGTAATGGTCTTATAATAATCCACCCCAAAAGGTTCTAAAAGAAACTTCGCTGTAGATGACCACAGCATATTTTTAAGATACCACTTTTTCCAATTAACATTTCCTGGCGAGATAATGTATTCCGCAAATTCTTCATTAAGTCTCAGTTAGTCTATTAAGATTTCTTATCATTTCGTCAACATCAAACCTAAGGACTCCCAGGGATATACGGCAACTAAAGCTGGGATGTTTTCTTAAGAAAAATTTCTAACATGTAAGACCTTACTCTTTTTATCATTTAACGTCATCCATTAGATAAAGACTCGAGGGACTACTTATGCCAACAAGATGGTGCGTAACCTGAATGAACTTCTGCCTCAATGCTCAATTGGCCGTGGTACTGCCAACAAACCGGTATTTCGCAGATGGCCATCAATTTATGATATATAGGTAAAAGGAGAGTTTTCCTATTCACTGACACTTTACAAGTTGTACTGCAAAAAATACGTTACTTTGAAGTAGTTCCGTTCATTTAGAACTCATTTTCCCAATATAAGTGACTACACTTTCCTCCTTGGGACTACACTGAATTGAGTGCCTCAAAGACGCTAAATGTGCAAGCTATCAAACGAACTGGAGACTATTTGAGGCAGTTCCAGTCAAATATGCCATTAACCAATTTCACTCTCCTATCGACTTTTTTTGTGCTCTTAAAATGCTGCTTAAAATGAGTAAACCAAAAGAACCGAGAATGTTGAGAAGTCAATTTTCAACATCAACTCACAAAATTCGAGACGAGGAAGTACACTGAGACAATAAATCGAATAAGATGATTAAAAGTACTGCAAAGAAGGAAAAAAAAGAAAAGCCAGCAAATGCGATTACGAGAAAAGATAACATTAAGGGAGGTGGATTGAGGCAGAACTCCAACCGTCATTAGGATGCCATCATGGCAAAAGGCAATCCCCGGTCAAAATACCTTTTCCTTCTCTTATTACGAACATACGGACGCACACACAGACACAACATGACAGAGGTCTCAATTCTCCTCCCTCCATTCCCTCAATTCCTTCCGTTTCTTGTAGATCGATCAGATGAACATGGCCCCACAAGGAACCACCAACCAAGGAAGATGGGGGTCAGCGAACCTCACCAAAAGTCTATTAAATCACCACCCTCTCTCAATTTCTTTTCAGTCTAAAGCCACAAGATAATTCAAATAACAGCTTTAATCAAGGAGCGGTTGTAGTTAAATTCATTTAAATCCGCAAACGATAACCCTGCTCCTACCGTCGGTCGATTCAAATTAATAAACAGGACTTCGACGATTCATTAAATAACTACTTCAACCAACTTCGAGGCTTTTACCGAAAAAAAGCATCAGTTTCCTCTTTTTATTTTCATCAATTCCTCCTAACATTACACATAATTTTAGACTGTCCTCTTAAGAAGAGCGAAAGGTGGAGCTTCAAAACGACGCCTTAAGAGCATGCGCTTGATGACATCCTTTGATAAAAAAAAATTAAATAAAAATTATGTACGTAATAAAAAAGAATTAATACATCCAAATGGTGTCATAAGCTCAATCCTCCTCTAAATCTTCTCTCCAAATCATCCGCTTTTTAATGGCCCATCAAACTTTTATGTCGTCATGCATTTAAACACGAAAGCGCTCACTCGCGACTCATTCACATAATAACGCACTTTATTTACAACCTTTGCTTTCTTTCATTTAATTTTCACAACAAATTATTAAAATCCAAACATTTAAACCTGAATCTTCATTCAGCTAACCATAGGGGAGGCGACCGGAAATCAGTGTTTTTTTAAAGAATATAAACACTTTAATAGTGGGGGGAAAAAAGTTTTTAATAAATTACAGAATACAGCCAAACATTCAATAATAAAACAAAGCTGATGTGGGACCGAAACTGCTTGTCTACAGAGCTTGTAGACAGTAGACCATTAACAAATTTGGATAATTGTTAAGGATTTAAAGAAAATCTGCACTCATTGGCCTTCTTGCACGAGGGCATCGGTGAAGTCAGAATTGTTCAACCGCAATTTATCGAATCGACATTTAATGCATTCGGATAAACACTATTATTTTTTATGACCAAAGTTAGATATTTCCTCTTGTGAAATTCATAGAACGTGCAATAATGAACTTGACTCTCCCCGGGTTTTGTCACTCATTTTGTTTCGCAAATCTGGAAGACGAAAACTACCTACAAAAGTTAAGGAGAATAGTTAATGCTTCTCTTTAGTTGAATACCCACATAAAGCCTGAAGTCTTCTCCCCAAACTTAGCCAATAAAAAAAAACGAAATTACTTCCCAGTCCCTCAATAAGATTTCAACTATTCACTGTTAAAAACAATGTGGTCCAAATGAATTAAAATGACTTTTTTTGAATGCAGTTGAATGCTTTATGGTAATATATAGAAATTCTTACCCGATAAACTTCAAAACAGGATATTCGCATACACACGGACACTTCTTCCACCGATCTTGTCATTGTTGGAAATAGGGGCGGAAGGTCTATTTTGGAAACTTCTGAAGTTCGGTCGTTTTGAGAAAAATTCGCAGGACTCGATCAAAGAAATCACATCTCGTAATGTCCAAGGAAAATGTGATGCTCATTGCATCCTTTGATGTCGATGGTTTGGAACACCATGAGTTGGCACCTTTTGGACTAAAATGTCACTGATCGTTTCTACATGCAAGTGTTGCAACGGTTGCCTGATGCAGTTTGGCGAACGCGGCATTACAAGTGGCAGAAAGAGTAGTTTCTGCATCACGAAAACGCACCGATCCAGATATCGCTTATTGTGCAGCAATTCTTGCCAAGTAAAGAAAATTTATCACCACTCTTCGAGTGACTTTAAACTGTTACGTTCTCTAAAATTGGCTCAAAAAGCCGCGTTTGGTAACCACAAAGAATATCAAATCGAATACGACGACCGCAAGTTTTCTACAAATATCTGTGCGCGCAAGGGGCGTACTTTTCTTAAGGTAATTAGGTAAGTTTTGCTGTATGTCTTCTCACTTACAGTGCAATGCCACAATTTCAGGAACTTATAGACTGCCCGTCGTTAAGATTCCACAGTATGTCCGAAATTAACATTTCCATAGCATGATCCTACAACAAGGCAAAAAGGCATTTTTTTTTTGAAAATCAATTAATTTGGAGCACTCCAGATATTTTTATCGGAAGATAAAACAGAATGCCGCGCTAAAAGAAGCCAGAAACAAGAACTAGCATCTCAGTACAATAGATAAAAATAATTAATGTGTTATCGAAGGACCCAGAATAGAGTACGTAGGGGATAAAAATAAAAAACCACTTTCTCTTCCTCTTTCAACTCGCTTAACTTCCATCCTACTCCCAATTGAATTTCCTTCCAAGAAGGAGCGATTGAAGAGAAAGGAGGGGTCCCTGGCGCTTTATTAATGAATGAATTGGGCGACGTGATCAACTCGTTAGCGTTCCCAGTACCCCGGAAATTTTCCCTTTCTCGTTTTCCCTTCTTTCATCCATTCATCTACCCACCACCTACCTACCTCTCTTTTTTTTTCTGCTTTTCTTCTTCATCTTTTTCCTCTCCGTGACGCAGATCGATGAAAAGCAAGTCTTGTTTGCAGCTCTCAGAAATCAACGTCAAAGCCCCTCTCTTTTCGTTCTTTTCTCTTTTTTAAAACTTATTAAATAATGTAATAAGGAAAACCCAGAGCGATAAAAATCTCAATTCATATTAATGGAGAAAAATAAACGCAGGGACCTAAGAAGCAAACAGTGAGGCAAGCCGCCTTAAATGCCATCGTTTACATACCTCATAATAATTTCATTAATAAAGGAGGGCTTTGGACTTACCCAATGCGTTCGGGGGCTATTTGCGTACATTTTTAAAAGCTCATTAATAAATAAATTAAGCGATCTTTTTTTCCTCCTCCAATGTCGAATAAATAAGCTCAACCATTCTTCGATAATATGAACCAGAATATTAAAAAAAAAAAAGTAAAACACTTATCTTCTAATTTCCTCTTTAAGAGAAGCATAATGAACGTTAATGGTTTATTTAGCCACTACTCATAACACGTACCTATCGATTCCTGTGTAACCACACTGCAAAACTTATTTTGCAATTTTTAAGACTGGTGACGAAAACGATAATGAAAACGCTGGGTTGCAATGGTTGCTTAGATACTCGCAATTACACCATCTACGCGTTGTGAAATCAACAAGAATGTAAAGTACGGAATGCAGGTACAGACTTGAAAGTTTCCTTACCAACTTGTGCATCATATACAGCCCTACCGATATTCCACTTAGGAATTCCGCTAAATTGTGGTTTATTCTTTGGCCCAGAGAGTCAAATGATTGGATTTTTTTAACGTAACCTCATAAGTTAACTTTTTTTATGATGTAAATAAAGCGTATTCATCAATGCAAGAATGTTACAATCATCTAATGGTAAATGTTCTGATACCTTTTAAATTTGGTAAGAAACCGGCTTTAAGCAGACATTATTAAAAACACCTCAATGTCTTCAGTTATCACGAATTCATCAAAATTAAAATAACTTATGGCAAACAACACTGTAACAAACGCAACTCTTTATGGCCACTGCTTTATAGTTCGGCTTTCTGAACATCTTAACCTGCATAGCTATGTGATGTTTCTGCTACAGGCCTGTGTATCCCAAAATGTGGAGTCAACTACATTCTATTAGAAAACAATGCCATAGATCTTATATGAAATGTACATTTTGCAAAATTTCATATGTTTAGTAATTGAATGGAACTACTTCATGTGTTTAATATAAAGTAGCTATTTATTACAGAACAATGGGTAACATATTAATTAATAAGAAACTCAAAATTTGTATATGAATGTGAAAAAAAAACTCTTATTCTCATTGGTTGAGCTCAACAGAACGAGTCAATCAAAGATGACATAAAACAAAAACACAAGAGAAAATTCTAGAAAAACAAAAGAAAACCACAGAGAAAATTACGAAATTGAAACGACAAACTTAAAAATTAAGATTTAATAAATTTCTCTTAAAGTTCATTTTTTTTTTCGTGGATGCAATTGCTGGATGAGACTCCTGAAATCAGACAAAGACTCGAGAAACTACCAGTAGTCTAACTTTCCATAGGAGTAAGAATTCCTGAAATGGGCCCCTCAAAAACAAACACGTCGTGAAATTTAAAACTATTGTTATAATTTGATAGTACTTAATAGAGTATTAAAATTTCCAAAATATTTTTGAAAAATTTCCATTTGCTAAAAAGTTATAAACAAATACATTTTTTGGGTACTTTTTATTTAAAAAGTCATATCTCAAGCTATTTTTTTCAAATCTCTTTGAAAATTGAAAGAAAACAATCAAAAAGTATTTCATATAAAAAAACCATAAAAGAATGAGAAAAAAAAATTTTATGTTAAAAAAAAAAAATGAATAAAAAAATGAATAACACAATGATTCTGTATTTATTAACGATTCAGAATTTGAAAAAAATTTTATGTTGGTGATCTTTGAGTTTACGTGAATGCCATCATTTTTTGTCAAGCTATTCATCCTTGTACCATTGGGCTGGTAAGCAAGTAACTCTTCATCCTTATGCAATTAATTACAACAAAAATAATGAAACAAAAAATAAAAATTTCATATTAGTATCGGAAGACTTAAACATGATTCTGTGGCAGTAAATTTATTTAACTGCAAATTAGTTGATTATTTGAAAAATAATTTTGGCTTACAAAATGTTAACAAATATTTTATTTTTCCGACGGTGCTGGTTCTCAGTAGAAAATTCGAAGTCTATATTTTTAAAAAATAATTTCGCCCATTCGAGTAGGTGAAGTATCTTAGAGCATCTTCTATTTCTATGCTCGAAGGTCTCCATTAACACACTGCATACTAGTTTTGCGTGCTTGTCTTTTGACAGTACCTCCGAGGCCATCGCAAGCATGGTAAACATGAGAAGTCGGGGAAAAAGTACCACTGATCTTCTACAACATGATCTTCTTTATGATAAAGTAAATTGATGAAGTTTGACTTGTTTTTGTACCGAGAACCAGCACCATCGGAAAAATAAAATATTTTGTTAACATTTTGTAAACCGAAATTTTTTTTCAAGTAATCAACTACCTTGCAATTGAATAAATTTACTGCCATGCAATCATATTGTAAGTTTTCCGAAATTTTTTACTTGTTAACTTTAAAATTTCAGAGATTTCAAAAAATTAGCTTGAGATACGACTTTTTTTAAATAAAAAGTACAAAAAAAAATGTATTTGTTTATAACTTTAACAAATGGAAATTTTTCAAAAATATTTTGAGAATTTTAATACTCCATTAAGTACTATCAAATTATAATAAAAGTTTTAAATTTCACGACATGTTTGTTTTTGAGGGGTCCACTTCAGGAATTCTTACTCGTAGGAAGTAAAAGCTTCTAACCACAAAAAAATACCATCCGAGATATAAAACGTCTGATAGATATTTCGAAGAAAAAAAACCATTCCATTCTCAGGGGCAAGATTAAAATTGACCATAAAATATATTATAACAATATTAGGATACTAAGAGAGGAAGACTGGGATAAATGGCTAGAATTATTCTCATTAATGGAGCTCAACAGAAGAAGCTAATCAGAGATTGCACACAAAAAACACAACAGATAATTCAAGAAAAAGGAACAGGAAAACTAAATCTAAGATCCTATAAATCAAACAGAAAGTCTGGGATTGGCCCTTATCAAAGATCCTGTGATTTTTTTCCCCTCTATGGAGAATTGTGAAGAATTTTGTGTTCGACAAAACTGTTTCTGCTGCTGAGATCATCGATATGAACATGTTGGTCCGTGCACGGCAAGCATTAAACTCTACCCTGCACATATGCCATGTGAGACGCGGCCTCCAGAGGTCATTCATACTTTTACACCTTTTTTGAAATAAATAGTTACTTCAGTCAAATAAATATCGGAAATTATTCAACGAAACACAAAATATTAGTTTATTCATCCAAATTTAATTTGCTGTCTTCAAAGTAGGCCCCATTTAATGTCAACGTATAATCAAGTAGGCACTTTCTTGTAGCACCTTTTGCGAATTTTGTTTTATGGACTCAAAACGTCTTCTACGGAATGATAATTTGAGTTTGGGGCACAAGAAAAAAATCCCAGAACCCACATCGAGATTGATAGGTGGATAGCATTCATTGAGCTTATAATCAAAAATTCGCGTACAAGGATCGAAGTGTGGGACGGCGCATTATCATATCGTGGTGCAAAAATCTAAGAATTTTTCTTCCACAAATCTGGCCTTTTCCAAGACTTCAGTACAAGAAATTTCGTTGCCAAAGCAAGCTCTTTGTCGATATTTTTTTCCATTTTAAAAATCTCGGAACATACGTTTGGTCGACTAACAAAACAAATTGGTTAAGTACATTGATGCGTCTTATACTCATTTCGCACACAAGCATATTGAATCTAGATCGGCAGTTCGTATTTTGAATTGCGAACTCTAGCAATCTGGATTAGAACTAAATCGATGGCCCCTAACTCGATTCATTGACCCCTGTTTGGAGAACTCGATCGATGCTGTTAATGTAGATTCGTCCCTTCCCACAATCCCTTGCACCAACTTTAACTTCGGTAAAGTATTCACAAAATAATGTCCAAGAAATCGGTCGACTCGTGGTCCGAAGAAGAAACCAAGAGGTGATGTTGACAGGATTCAACAAAACTCATATTCAAGAGCTGTAAAACTGGGTCGAGATAAAAGTACGAGTTCGATAAATGAGTGCGAACTCTGTGGGGTCAGAAAACAATTCAGTTTGTATCTAGATTAACTCGATCTAGTACTGTATTGCGAACGGATATAATAGCAAAAAAAATTTTTGCATACATTTTATGCGTGCTATTTAATTGAAACACTGCAGGTACAGATTAGGCAATTGGATAAAATTTTCATGATTATATGATATGACCCTGAAAGTTAAAATGAGTTTTCATCTCGCGAGCATTTTCATTATTGTCTAGTGTAACTACATCAAAAATCTTTATTCAGATGGGAATGAAAATTTAATAAAGTACAATTCTCTTCGACATTACGCCAACCCGGCCATTCGTTACAAGCATTCGAGTATTAAAAATGCAAAATTTGTTATTAAGCTTAAGCAGCTGTCAAGGAATAAAAATTCCAAAAGCCCATGGCACGAAGCAAATTCAAGTTCACTTTCATAAAGCTCTAAAACCTTAACGAACTAATCTAATTAAACGCTCTCAATTTACGACGCTCATCATCACGTCTTTTAACTACGCGACTTTAACCATTATTAAAGCGCGTAAATAAAGCCATATTTCTACCTCCTTACCCAAATAAAAACAAGTTTTATTCCGCCGCTGCGAGGTTAGAAATATAAAAGGAAGGGAGGGAAAAAAAAAAAAAAGTAAAACGATAGATTACATGGCGGGGAGTTGATTCTCGGCGCGCGGCGATTATCTTGGCAAACGCGTTCTTTTCACGTCAACCCCCTCCTAACAACAACAACAGCAGCAACAACCAGTGTTCGTTTAACTCACACCTCCGAACCTAAACCCCCTTCTCCTCCGATTCAGCCGAGGTCGAGGGAAAACACTTTATTCTTCTTACAAACAGCCATTAAAGTCGGCAAACGGCGAAACCCTTTACTCGCGGAACCTGCTAATGCAGATCGGGCCATATGCGGGCGCGCGTTGTGTTCGCGTTTAAGATTGTGTTACCAAAAGACTGTGTGTATTTATTTATCCCTTCCCCTCCCTTCTACTTATTCCAAGGCAAGCAACCTCTTTTCCACTAACCAGCCAACCAACCAACCAACCAACCAAACGCTTCGAAACAAAAGGTTGTCTCCCCAGTTGTAAGCCTCTTAATGATGCTTCAGTTAATTATGCTTCAAATTAAGCGTTTCGCCTTTCCTTCTTACACATTGCTCGTGATCGCTAAACCTCTCTCACACACACAGACACACGTACTCACTCCTCTTTCCTTTTCCCTCTTAAGACTCGAGGTGGCGCTTTTGATACCTCGCCAAATCCTCCTTTTCCATTTTCCCCTCCTTCGCCACCAATCCAAACGCTAAGCGTCCCGGATTCGCCTTTTACTTTAAGGCGGCCTGTCACCAGAAGCGACGTCTCGCGATCTCACGACGAGTTAATCGCATACCCCCACCCTTCTTTAAACCCCTCCATCCGTGCCCCACCCCCAATTCCTTAATGACGACACCCTCGCTCCGAAACAAGACCAAACGACCTCTTCCGAAATAAGAAAAGAGCGCGGAAAAAGAGCAAGTTCTGAGGGAAAATGGTTCCGCCAGCGTACGATTCCTCATATTGCGCGGCGGGTTCTTCCCAAAGAGGAGGATGAGTATATTTCCGCTTCCGCTCAAGATTTATGCAATCATCAGTTCTAGCTTCCCAAATCTAAAGAATGGTCTGCTTTCATACAATTTTAACCAAATTTATTCCAGTCGACTCACTATTAACATGCGCGGATTTTTCAAATCATGCTCGTCAATCCTAATGACGTCACAAAGAGAAACCAAAAAGAAAACGCCTTACCCACGAAAATATCAAATACTTTAGATGTACATTTCGGTTACTATACAACGATCACTCAGCATAGAATGAAAACTAAAAACAATTAAGAAAAAAAACAACCTAGAAAGAACCACCTTTCAGTTACGACCATTCACTTCATTAAGGCAAAGTCGTTGTCAGTGGGTGAACGAAGTGGAACAGCAAGAGCCAAAGATGGTTTGCAGAACTTTGGATGTGAAAAGCATCGCCTGTCCAAAGTTTAGACGGCTCTCCGTGCCCCTTTGAAAAACGCCCCGCGAAACTAAGTTTCCTCGAAGGAGGAGGTGCAAGAGGCGATCACAAAATGGTTCCATCAAGAACATCTGGAAGGGTAAAAAAAAAGCAGAATAAATCGCTATGCAAGAAGGAATTGAAATAAGATGATATCGACCTAATAAACAAAAAGATTGCTCAGCAATTACCGGAATGTATCATTCGAAAAAGATTCCATTCTATGCTTTCTTACTAATTTGCAAATTCAGAGAGACCTGATTTTGATTTGAATTCACTTTTTTGATAAAATACTACCAGATCGAAGTTTATACTTTTCTTTGATCCTCGACAGGCAAACTTCTCCAATCCTTTCAGATTTTATTCTGGGGTCTATCGCATATGAAAACAGAACTGACCTGATTACGGCCTGAAATATAAGAAACAGTCAAAAAGGAGTTTCCGGAATTGTGATAGATACAAGCTTACATATTTCCTATAAGGACAACTCCGGCGTTCAAAGTGCATACAAAGTAAGCGCTTTCAGAGAATCTTAGTCGGAAACACACGGAACTGTTTCGCAACCTAATCTAAAATAACCAAACCTAATGAAGAAAATCGGGGGTTGATCAAATTTATAACGGTCGCCCAAATGAAAGTCAGACAGTGTGTTTTTCTACAATGATTTATAAGTCGGAATATGTGAACATACAGAAAGTAATAGTGATACTTATCCTCTAGTCCGAATCGCAAATGTTCCAGCGCATCACTAACTTGTGGATACAGTACGGCCTGCTTCAGCCAATCCTAAAAGCAATGAACCCTTCTCGTCAAAGAAAAACGTTTTTGCAACCTCGTGGAATGTTCCTCTCAAGTTCACATTCACTAGTTACCATACATTTCCTTCAACCTAACCTAACCTTCTGCCATCAAAAATTGAACAGCTGCTCGCCGGGCCTGTTTCGACAATCCATTTCACGTTCTTATGAATAAAATTACTTCAGAACATGCAAAGAGCATACTAACACTTTCCGAAGACCTGTGACATGCGATGTCAGTTATTGTCTTGTTTTTAAACGGGTTGGTTTGGTGTATTTTTTTAAAATTTTAATGTTTATAATTAGGTGGGATGAATTTTATTTGGTTGTTTATTTGTAGCTTGGCTAAGTTAATCTTGAGCGAAGGAACGATTGTTATAGGATAAAGGATAACAATCGGCTCGTTTTGCTTATAGTAAACATCAACTGTTGAGACGTCGATTTCCAAGTATCAGTGCTGGAATTCGGCTTCTGGTGAATTTTTAATGTTAATTGTTGAGCAATGTAAATTTTTTGATTGTATAACTAAAATAACGGGCAAGAGAAACAACTAAGATAAATTTACCACTACCCACGAAGATTATGTTTGATGCAGAGATGTTTGCGAACAACAGTATTGGGGATTTACAATGATTATAACAATTCGCCCAAGATAAAGCTAAAATGGCAATTTGATTTCAGGATGCAAGAAGTGTTTGCTTCTCTGTATAACATTTAATGATGATGAAATTTGATGTTCCATGGGTGAGTTATACGTAATATGATTCGCGGAAGCCTTAGCAGCCCCAGTGAAAGCAGCCGTTGTTTGATAGTTTGGAGTGCTGGTCTAATGGGTAGGAGAAACGATATCGCTTGGAATATCCAAGTCGAGCCTGTCTGAACACAACGCAATGTACTATAGGGGTTAAATGTATAATTTTTGTGATGTCAATTGAATAAACGATACAGATTGAACTTTGGTCTTATCCAAGCCATCTGTCAAATATCAACTATTAATTGGTGTAGGAACCTCATTGGTGGATTGTATATAGTCAGACTTGGTTAGCAGAAGAGGAGCAGAGTGGTGCATGATAATTATGGGCTACCTATATCGAAACTGACCTTGTAGTAATGCCACTATTGCAATGTTGTTAGGAACGACATTGTGAGTAAACCACGATATGCCACACCTTTTGGCATAGAGGTTTGCTGTTTGTAATTGTCGAGGTTATTGTGCTCCTCCTCGTTAAAAAGGACATGCGACGCATTCTCAGGTTGCTGATTGGTTAATATCCTCCCGTTAAGAAAAAGAAAAAGGACAGTAAATTCGGTATAAGTCAATGCATGGGATTAGTGTCATTACAATCGATACTGAAGAGCTCAGATAGTGTTCTACACGTATTTGTTCTTCTTCCCTCCTTTTGTTTCCCTTTTTATGGGCTTGGTTTTAAGTTATCGACATCAATTAATCTTTTAACTAGATTAATAAGAGTCTCTATATGGGCTTGTTTATATCGGTTGTAAAAGTTAAATTAAGTATTTTCTTTTATTTTGCTCTATCACTTGACACTTTAGAACCATTAGATCCGGGGACATTTGTCCAGCGTGGGAGGTCACAACACGTTTTCTTTCTTGGCCTGCACATTCGCCAGATATAAGAAAACGTACAAGCAGCTCCACAAGAAAACGTCCGAAGCCTCTTTGACGTAGAGCAGCCCTTGATGCAGCTCGCGGCGGTTTCACAAGAAACTCGCTTTTCACATAAAATTGTGCTGTATTGCTCTTAGAACTGTAAGCAGTTAGATATGTCAGTATTACAATTTTCAAAAGCACTAATGCCTTACGAACTTCTGTCATCTATGTAATTATTTTTTTTTCGCGCTCCTTTTCCAGGTGTCTCAATTTTTTCTACCATTTTCAAAATCCGTACAACCATACAATTACAGGGTGTTCCAAAATGTTTTAGACAACTTTTGATCATTATATAAAAAAAAACTATTTCAGATAGAGACAAATAGTTTTCAACAAATTGCTTAGCAACTCAAAAAAGTTCCGCACCTTCCTTCCTGTGTTTAGGTAAATCGTCATAATATGCGGATTTGGGGATCACAAAATCCCCATGAAGTTCTTGAACTCGAGCGTGACAGCCCAAAAGTCAATGTGTGGTGCGGGCTTTTACACGATCGAGTTACTCGCACATTTTTTTTTTCATCGAGCCAACCGTTAACTCCACCAACTACCTTGACATGCTTGAACAATACGCATTTCCACCAAGATGGTGCCCCTCCTCAATGGCTGTTAACAATCCGAGATGCGCTTAATGCTGAATTTCCTCAGCGGTGGATTGGGTGAGATAGGCCTTTGTTGTGCCCACCTCGTTCACATGATCTGAAACCTCTGGATTTATCTTAAGGACAAAGTGTACAGCACAAAAGTCAAGATTTGAAGTCCCGCAGTTTCTGCAGTTAGTTTGGTAGATGAGGCGATGCTGGCAAGAACATGGGCAGAGATTGAATATCGTTTGGATGTTGTCCGTGCAACAAATGGTGCCCATATTGAACTATACTAATATACCAAAAGAACTTTTTGAGTTGATAAACAAGTTATTGAAAACCATTTGTTTCTATCTATAATAGGTTTTTTTTATATAATGATTAAAAGTTGTCTAAAACATTTTGGTACACCTTGTACATCAAAACTCGGAAAAATCGTACAAGTTAGCAAATATGCAAGTCCAACCTGCAATGCTGTATTTTTATTCTGCATGCGACGGCTTCTTCATGAACGACAATGCGCACTGGTTTTAACGAGCAGGAACCAGAGAATGTTTGCTTGATGCCAACACCTTACCGACTCTAAACTGACATGTTTTTAATTCATTAGTTTGTGTTTATATTTCAGAAATCAAATAAAAGAAAACGAGATAATGGATCACTATTAAAATTAATTAACAAGGAATTAATTTCGCGTCTTGAAAGTTCAGATGTTACAACAAACAAATAACACTCATGCATGCTCAATGAGTTTCAAATTCTGAATTAATTAATGTTATAAAGTTTTACATAATAGTCCACCATCCTGAATCTATGAATTTTGTATTAAAGCGCCTTTTCATTGGTAAATAATCTTTTAATAATCTTTTCGGCTTGTCTTCATCTTCCACAAAGAAACCAACTAAAGGGAACATTACCGTTTAATTACATGCCGCCAAATGAGATTGCAGAAATCAAATCGAAAAGAGAAAAAAAATTAGGGGAATAAAAACGAAAGACATAAGAAATCTTTGGAAAACCTTTTTTCTTTCCTTTAGCAATTTCTTTTTAAAATTTCCCAGCCAGCGTTTCTTCAAAATTTACAAATTAAGACGGAAAATTCACGAAGAGCCGAGGCGCTTTGAGCGCTTCTCAATCGATTTAACAAGCAACGTATCCTCCGAGTTAAATTTTTAATTTCATGACGCAGTTATCTCTTTCTCGACTGAAGGTCCCACGAGACGGGGGTAGTGGTCGAAGGTTTGCGGGAGTAAAGGAAAAAGAAAGAAAAAAAAGGAAACAGTTTTAAATAAACGACGGAGGGCGGGAAAACGCCATCAAATTCATAAAAAAAGCGAGAGAAGAGGATTAAAGGGAAACCGGGAGAGCAACTAAAAAAGACACAAAATGTCCTCGATCTGATAATTCTTTTACTTTCCCTTTCTCTCTTCTTCATTTTCTTACATGGGATGAGCGCAAAAAAAGACCCAAAATAAAAAAAAAAAAAAGGAGGACGGTGTGCAATTAAATTAAAACGTTTCTCACCCGGAGCGGACTCCGCCATTAAAACAGAAGGAGAAACGACTCGCGTGCCTCTCGCAGCTGTTCTCGTTGCTTTTCGCGATTATTCTCTTAAACCTTATTTACGGGCGAGGAACTCTTCCCTATCCCCCCTCTTTCAGTTTTCCTTTTCCTCCGTTTTCGGTCGAAAGAGCGCTCGCGTGTCTATGTAGACCCGCCGCCGCCGCCCCGAAACCATCATCCCGTCGCGCCCTCGCTCCGCTGCATCCGACAAAACTAACGCCGACGTTAATTATTCACCGCCCGGATTCTCCGAGGCCAAAAGGGGTTTCGAATTTTACGAGACACCGCCAGGCTTCTTTCCGTCTCGGAATCCTTCGCGACCTCCAGCTCGGACGGGTTCACCAAGCCCATAATGTCACGAGATGCAAAATCGACTTCGAGGAATCGAACAGTCATCTGCTACCTGTCTGGACAATTTACAAGGTAATTCAAAATGAATGGTACAAAAAGAAAAAGCACCAACGGGAAACTGCTCTAATGAATTTATTTATGTACAAAATCCGAAATAACATGAAAGATTAAGTCTTCAAGTTTCTACGGACATTCATGCCGGCATAGCCTCATCAATTGAGTCGACCACGTCGCCTATCGGCTACTGTAAGTGTTGTATATTCTGTATGGGAAGTAGGGGATACGAACACCTTGTCCTTCACATACTCCTTACTTACTTTTCAAACCCACTTATCCGTTAGGGTCGTGGGGGAGGGGTACCAGTCCTATAGAAGTTCCCTAGCGCTCGCGATCTTCCGCAGTCAGGAACATGTCCATAATGGTAATACTCAAGCGACTGGAACCCAGATTATCCAACTAATCTAGCCAACTAGTTCAGGGCCGACCCCGTGGTTTCTTACCCACTGGGTTTTTAAAATAGCAACCGCTCTGGAAATATGATATGCAGCATTCATATCACGTGACCATACCAACACAATTGAGACTCTCAATGAAAAGAGGCTAAACATCTAATCTAATCTCAACCGGTTTTAACTTTTTTGACACTGCGGTCGTAGAACTCGAGACCCTTCGCGCCGGTTTCACTTTTTAGACACGCCCTAAGTCTCTCATCGTGAACGTGTCTTAGAAAGACTCTTACTGTGTACTCTATCTACTAGGGTCCACCTGCCACACTTCTCAGGAATCTCATTTCGGCCGCTTGCACCTGCGATCGCCCTGTTTCGGTCATTACCTTAAATCCGCAGGTGAAAATGGGGAAACAAAGACGGATTTGAAAACAGAGCTTGGCTTTGTTTCCTAGCTCACATTTTGTTACCACGAGTTCACGTCTGACACATTTTGCTGCAGCGATCCGAGCATCCAATTCTCTATCCAGCCTCCCGTCACTCCCAAGATGCTTGAACTTTCCCACTTGTCTCAATGGAGCTACCTTAATATTGAGACAGGACTGAGCAGGTTGTCTTGAAAGGACTAGAAGCTCAGTCTTAGCCACACTGATTTTCATCCCAGCCTCTTCACCCTTGCCTATTCCTGACGCATTACGTTGATTTGCTGGGTCTTCATGAGAAGTCACACGAGTGTTTTCCCCTGGCATAAGCACTCGTCTTCACCCAGCTTCTTACGAAAAGTTGATCCGGAAATTTCTCTGAACAACGGCTACCGATGAAGTTTTTGCGTATTCTAATACAAAATAAGTTTTTTCTTTCGCTGATACCGTTATTTTGAATAACAATGCCTCAAGTGATCATTTTGGGAATTGCGACTTTTCAGTGTTAAGAGACTTGACTTACATGTATTCAGTTTCTTGTGAAATAAATTCATTACAGCAGTCGTTGCTATGTTTTCTTTTTGTATCACTCTTTTTGAATAAACCTGTATAACAAATTATAAAACCATTTAGGCTACCTATCCCTTTACAATTTTTAAGTGTAGCATGAAGAACCCAACGTATCAAAAATGATCGCCACTCTCATCACCAGTCATAAGAATCGGTCTATGACCCCGTGAGAAGAAAAGACCACTGATCTCTGGAAGATTCCAAAGCAAGCCTTCAGTCAGTGCTTCTAATAATAGTAGGATCGATGGATTAAGTAGGTGATGGATGTCCTGTTTTAAACGACGGCGGCCTCGCTCATAATGGGTTAATCTTAAGCCACAGTTACTCTTTTTAGACAAAGACTATGGATCATATCTCCAAAGCTTGAATATTCTTTCAATCGTGGCTCCACTTAAACGAGCACTAACAATGAGTCCCTCTTCGAAGAGTGTTATTTCCTTCTTTTTCCCCATGTTCATCAAATAAGCCAAAATTAAATAGGCACATGCTTGAATCACATGAACTTTTACATGTTTCTAATTCATTGGTAATGAAGTAAAACTTGCATTAAAAATAATGCTATCAAGCAAATCCTACACTCGTTAAATAATAAACTCAAGCCCCGAAATAAATGCCCCTCTTTTGACCTTCAGGCAATGACTAAGAATATAGTGCAATACATAAATCTAAATAAATTCAAGACCTTTCAGCATAATCTTCAAATTATGACCCGGCCTGTAAGACCGCACATCATGAGACAAGCTGACGCATCACAAAACCGCACTAGACAGAAGAGCAAAACCATCAAGACCCAAAGGCAAGCACAAGTGAGCCCCTAAAACTTTATGCGTCCAAATGAAACGAACCCAACAGCGATCTAACTAACTTTCCCCGCCGATATTAAGCCGTTTGCCCTGCTAAGGCTTAGAAGCCATTGCAAATTTCCAGCTCCCAATTAAAGCGGAGAGGGGGGGGGGGGTGGTAGGAATAAGGATTCGAACGATTTCATTCAATTACATTCTCGGTTAGCTTAACCATTCCGTATTACAAATATAAACCGCGATATTTAATAGGACAAATTAATAGGCAGCCTTCCAAAGTGGAAGCTTTTAAAACCCGCCGCATTTAATTAACCACGAACAATACTGGTGTCGGTAATTGCCGCCAACACCACCCCCCTTCTGCTCTTTTAATAAGTGCAAACCCCTGAACAGCAGCAATCACCAGAATTATTTTTACATTTTGTCAAGTGTAACTTTTAAGCCCTACTCAGAGTCCTCTATTAGAGTACTTACAGGCCTGAAGTTAAATTAAATAACTAACGTCATTCTTTATTACAAAAGACGGAGACGACTCCTTTTAATCAATTGATCAATTATCTCGCCATTACATAAAGAAATAAGAAATTTGGTTCGCAATTAAGATAAACGCAGTTAATCCTAATAGAGCATCTTTGTCTTCAAGTGATCATTGCCTACTGATCAATAGGTAATCAAAGAACTTCTGCACCGTGGTGTTTTGGGGGGGGGGGGTGTTTTACATACACAGAATTCGTCATCGTGTGACGCTAATGGACGAATGAACAGGTTCGTGTATAATCAGCTTCTGGATGATCAATTACTACATTTTGTGCACTATCTCAAACTTAACTACAAGGCTCATTCAATAAATAACCGGAAAATAATGTAAAAAATCTAAAATACAACCACGCCTTGCGGATGGGACGCTGGAAAAAAGTTATACAAGATAGCGGTACGCTTATAGTAGTGCTCCAAGCTGGGGCAGCGAAGTGTCGTCAGATTTTAGCTGAGAGGCTATGTCGTCTGGTGTCACTGTGTGCATTTGCTTCATGACACCAACATTGTCTATCATCGAGGGCCTACCCTTCATACTTACCTTCAGTATTCCACATATTTGGCTTACTGAAAGATGCACTATTGGATCGAGGTTCCAGAATGACAAGTAAGCCCAGTCAGCGGTGTAAGAGTGGTAAAGCACGCGTCCAAAAGAATTTTTTTTTCCTATTGAATCAGTGCCCTTGTCAGGCGCTGGCATAACTGCATTGAACTAGAGGGAATATGCTGGAAAAATAATAATGCTCAAAAAAGCATGGAACATACAAGTTTGCAACTCAGGCATCTACAAAGCAGTCTTCTTCAGTTTCTTTGGTTTTATATCAACGTTTCAAAAGAGCGTGTATTCCCCATCAGTACAATTGTTCTGAAACCACTTATTCACAGTCCACCCAACATCGTCATCGGACTCGAACTGAATCCCACGGAGTGCATTTTTTAAAGGGAAGTCTGACGGTAGCAGGTCGGGACTATAAAGCGGATGAGGCAACACGGTGAAACTTGTAATGTGCATTACTGATATCCGTCATTTTTAACACTCGCCATCGCGCTGCCACCTGGCGGCGGAATTTGCAACTTCACACAACCAAGACTCCTCGAAATTTCAGCCCCGCAGCATTGTTTGAGTCGTAGAAATAAGAGTGGAAAAGAGAGAAATGTGGTAAAAAGTGTGCACGCCAGTGGAAACCCGTACATTTCAGTGAGTTTGGGTGGAAAAAGGCAAAATGTGGGAAAGTGTTTGTGGTGCATTACTTTTTGAATGCTCTTATTGTTTTGCTATTTGTAATAAATATTTGTTAAAACATATGTTCAGTTATTTATTGAATGAGCCATGTACAAATTGGAGCACCCAGTTTCAAGACGACAAAGTGGACTGACCTGCAAAATCAGATTTGAGACTCATCGATAATGTGGGATCACTTGGAACAAAAGGCGTTCGTAAAAGCCATCCTGACAATCTGTGCAAACTCTGGAAGCAGCTGAACACTAATTTCCCCTACCGGACACATAGTCTTTATATCTTCGTAACAACTTCCATAACAAAAAAGGGAGAAAACAATTCGAGTATTTTCTCATTTGGAAATTCAATTCCTTTGATGGATTAATCTTAGCAAATATACCGCTATTCCTTCTCTACCTTTCCCCAGTTGCCCTCTCAGTCCAGTTATTTCCTAGTTTATCGCAGGCCTTTCTACAGTTCTTTTCTATCCTTTGTTTTTCCTTCTCCCCACTCTCCCAACAATTTTTCAAATTTTCCACATTGTCATCTTATTTTTTAGTGTTCAGTTCTCACTAATATTTTTTCTTTTTATTACTCAGTTTTAATATCTTTTCTTTCCATTTTACAATTATCATTAATATTCTCGTTTATTATTTTTATCACTTTTTTCGTTTCTATTTTTATGCGTTTCTCCTGCCATTCATTATGTCATCGCCAATGCACTGTTTTCATTGCCCCATCATCGTTTCTCATTGGCCCTCTTTCTTATCCTATCCCAGCAAAATTATCTTGCATTTCCAGGCCTTCCCATTGGCTCCCTTCTGTTGTCCCTAACTATTGCCCCCCCCCCCCCCATTGTGTCTATACAAGACGTCTTCTAACGCCCTTCTTATTATTTTTATGCTTTGCTTTGCCTGTTCTTCTAATGGCTGTTTACCCTTTGCCGAGTACACGTGTTTCCAATTTCAGTGTTTAGGAAAGTTATTCTATAAAACGTGTATTCAGTATTCTTATTGGGATTCATGATCCGCCCCCCCCCCCAAAAAAAAATACGGCAACTCTTCTTCCATCTCTTTTACGTTATATTCATTCACCCTCAACTCAAGTTGTTCGCAAGCGAGTAATCTGACTTTTAAAACTTCTATTATCACCCATTTATAAGCGTAGCAATTTATTTTTGAGATGCCGTGAAAAATTGACGCGCTGCGGTGAACCCGTATTTCGAAAAACCCACCGGACTACAGAAAACATCCACAGACAATATCCGCTCTACCAAAATTAACACCAGGAGCAAGAAGAGAAAACGAAGGAAGTGGGGAAGCAAAACATGGACTGAGACGCAGGTCTAATTTTAAACCCTGTGGCGAACGACGTCGTGTACTCGGCAAAGGGTAAACAGCCATTAGTGGGCACGCGTGTTAATTCCTCGACGGAACACAAACAAAACATTCGCGCCGCCTTTCCAAAAACGGTGGTTTCAAAGCAGAAGCAATACACCTTCCTCCCAACAACCCTCATTTCAGATCCCTTCCCCCTCCCCAGTCGATCGGGTCCAGTCACGGGAGAGAGAGAGAGAGAGAGAGAGAGAGAGAGAGAGAGAGAGAGAGAGGGCGACGGCAGCAACCAATCTCAGCGTTTTGAATTCGAATCGCCTTGTTTGCGGCTTTCTGCCGAAGAGGGAGCTAGCAGCCAACTTCCGCTGGAGGAGTTAAGGGATAATAAAAAGCTAGGAGGAGGAGGAGGAAGAAAAAAGAAGGATAAATGACGGCGGTGGCTCAAGCGCTAAACTATCGCGCCGTTGCAGCGAAGGAATTTCCAACACGGCGTGAAAACGGCTTTCCCATCATGCATCTGCACTAACCCTTACTCTCCTCCCACCCACCCACCAACCCATAGAGGAGCGGAGGGGCTCCTCCTCTTCCTTGCAGCGTCGCACTTTATAACCCACCGTAAATAATCGTCGCAAATTTATTCGCGTACACACCGCGTCAGAGGCATGCGCAGGTTAAATTCACGTTGAGGAAAAAAATTTCGTCAGTGCTGATTTCACCTTTCTCCTACTCAAATCACTTTAAATCCATCCTTAAAACAAGGATCCAAATCCCTGACCTTAAAACTCATCATTTCTTTTCATAAGAATACTATCTCAATTGCCCGCTTGAATTAAACACCTCAACAAAATTAAGCGCTGGAAAAATTAACACGAACAAAACGGGAGAGGGAGAGAGAGAGAGAGAGAGAGATAGAAACCCAACATCAAAAACAAAAAGAGTGTCAGAGAGAGAAACCCCTCCTTGCTGTGTGTTCATATACACGGCGGAGGCGACTTCATTTCATTCGAGAGACTGCTCCATTCAGGGAACCCTTTTTATGGCCGACAGGAGAAATTTAATCTCGACGAGTTCTCCTCTTCCTATTGCATCAAGAGAGCTTCCTCCTCCTTAGCACTCCGAAAAACCCTCGCTACAACAAAACCACCAACGCTCTTCCTCAAAGAGGATTTATGCCCCTTCAACGGCGAGCAATAAAAGGTGTGCACGACTTGGCTGGATTTATTTAACTTATTAACACCTCAACAATCCAGGTATAACGAAAAAAAAAAGCAATTAACGACCCTATTAAGATGACGGTTCTCAAGTGTTATCATGCGTATGTACATTGAAATAATAATAATAATAAAAATCTTATTCAGTTAATTTTAATGAAAATAATGATGACCTGGGGACAAATACAGAAAATAGATATTTTATGAAGAAACAGGAGACAAGATCCATTTGACCACTAAAACTTGGCATTTATTGAGTCAGTATGCAAAGATTTTCCAATTCGAAAAAAAAAATTTATACAGATGACTTGCCAATCAGAAAAACAAGCCAAGTTTTTGTGGCCGATCATTCTTGTAATAATAATCATTTATCATTTATAACTGAATCTATGGGATCCCACTTAATAACGAGAGGCAGTCAAAAAGTTCCCGGAATTCCTCAACAGACGGCGAACGAGTGAAAAGATCGGATCTTTTGTAAACGGGATAACAGCATCTCTGCTCACAGGCACAATAAGGCTTGACAGGTTTCAGTGTGCCGTTTCGTTACTGTTCCGTTTGAAGTTCATGTGCAAATTGGGAAAATCTGCTTTAGAGACGCTATCGGCCCTGCAGCATGGTTCGGAGAAAACATCGCGACAAGTGGCAAGAACAGTGGTTTCCGCATAACGATAACCCACCAAGCTACATATCGCTTGTTGTGCAGCAATTCCTCGCTAACAAAAACATTCCTGTCATCCCTCAACCACCCTACTCTCCGGATCTCGCCCCTATTCTGAAATCCTGTCATCCTACTCTGAAATAGGCCTCAAGGGGACAAGTTTCGCAACCATGGAGGACATCAATTCGAATGCTACGGCCGAGCTTCGGAAGATTCCACAAGAAGCCGTCCACAGAGCTTTCAAGAATAGTAGATTCGATGGAACAAATGTGTGCTCGCAAGGATACCCTTTGAAGGAGATTAGGTAAGCGTTGCCGTATGTTCTGCCATTAGAATGCTATACTGTCATTCCGGGAATTTTTGACTCTTCCCTCGCCCAAGGATTTCTGCTTAAAGCCAGCTTAAATAATGTGCGGAGTTTCAAAGAGAACTCACGGAGAATCGCTTCCAAAGAAGGTCAACAAGAGGGTCGAGGGAACGATTGGGGCACTGAAAGATTATGCGCTCAATGTATACCGAACCAAACGGAGCAAAAATCATTTCACAACATCTCATTCGTTATCACAATCTTTAAAAGGCATGGTTTCGGTTCCAGCCTATCAGCCTTGTGAAAAGTATATAGAAACTTGTCAACCTTTGGAATCATTGCCTGAATAGCATAGGCAACTTGGGGTAGACATACGAAAATCTTATGTATACTGCTATTACCAAATACCCATAATCAGTTCTCCCGGAGTATGTTTCATTTGAACAACTTTTACATTATATGTGTAGTATTTTTATAGTGTATACTATAAATAAAATAATCCTTATGATAAAAATTCTCACCCTTTATACAACACAAGATAATAAAGTCAACATGTGCCAGCTTAAACACAAGCATCCATATCTCCATAATCTAAGGTATATATCATGTTAAAGGGAACAAATGACCAAGCACGCGTCTAAAATTCTCAGAAATCATTTAATCAAAAAGCAAGTAATATTTTATTTCATTTTCTGTAAAATTTTTCATTAATAGTTAACCTTAACTTATGGAAAAAAAATTGTTTAAAGAAAAATTAAAAAAATTACATTTTATTAAATAAATATAAACTTCTTCCTGCTACATTAGCTCTGTTAAAAATAAAAACAGATCCCCTATAAAACTAGGCTTCTGACATGATCTGAGAAACATGGCTTGTCAATGTAGAACCAATACAGCAACAATAAAAGCAATAAACTTTGGATACTTACTTATTATAATAAGCGAACTCATTTTTTTCCAGTGTCTGTCCTATGCCTTATTGATAGGAATATTCGATTAAAAAATTCAACCTTATACGATAAACCGTAACTTACCAAAATATTATCGTTGGCAGACTCGACTTTCTGAAGTTTGATAACTTCAATAAAAAAAATTTAAATCCACCTAATCATTTCCAAAATCAGTTAGACGTTGTTATGAGCTGTGCGAAAAGCTCCGCCTGCAAACACGCAAGTTAGCTTCACTGCATAGCACCGACGGAATAATTTAGATAATTTGGCGCCGAGCCCAAAAATGAACGTTTATCATCGCTTGGTTAAAACGCTACAGGAATTTAGCAGTTGAATATTTCTTAAATGTAAATAATACACTAGACAAGCTGCTTGGATATAAATTTAGCTCCATCAACATCTTCATACGCGAGGTTGGTTTTAATAGCATGCAAACATTGATTAAAATGAATATTCAAAATTTCTAATCTATTATTAAAATTAGAAAGATGAAGAAGATGGATAAATAAATATCGCAAGAAAATTTAATAAAATTTGTCACAGGATATTTTATTATATATAATTTAAAGATTTATCATCGTATATTGAATGTATATTTAAAAAAAAAAATTTAAACGAAAAATTTTCCTATACTAATTTAAATATTAATCTCTAATCCATTATAAAAAAGTTTAAATTACAAAGGTGTCCAAATTATTACACACACAGCAAGTTTTTTTACATTTTCCCAGTTTTCATATCTTACTGACCATAAATTAACCAAAAATATAAAACTGGTTAGCGAACGGAATTTTTTAAGCGTTACTTACGTTTATAGGTCACCTGCTGAAGAACATTCATTTTATATTTTTTATGGATTCTCACACAAATTTATGTCTTGTCTATTTAATGTCAAACTCATTGCTTCATTTGTCTGCTTAAAACGCAAGCAAAAGAACACTAACCTCAATATCAACCTCAAAAAAAAGAAGTAATCGCATACCTGCTAACTAATATACGATTTTTCCGTATACAATGAACGAATTTTGATCTAAATATAAAATAAAATATAAGCTGAGTTCTTCGTGCAATTTACTAAAAGCGACACTTGGGAATAAACAAAATGAGCTTTAATGTATCGCTTTACGTATATTGGCTACTTCGCAATGCGATATTGGCGGTTTGGTTTGGTTTGGTTTGGTTGGTATTAACGTCTTTTTCAACTGCCATGGTCATTTCAGGACGGCTTTATAGGGGCCGCAAATTTTGCCTCGCAAGGGTTCTTTAACGTGCAGCCGGCAAACGACTACACAGGACCAATGGCTTTACTTCCCTTCCGAAGGAAGTGCGTGAACTCAGGATTTCCCCCTGAAAAATCCTCGTCGTCCTCGGCCGTGATCGAACCCGCGTACTCGGGCATCAGAGGCGATCACGCAACCGCTGAGCCACCGAGGCCGATCGATATTGGCGGCGGCGAAATTGGACTTCATTGGAGTGAATGCAGTAGCTGTCCCGTTAGTATTGGTTAACTTTTGTTTGTTAGTCAGACTGATTTTGTTATTTTTTCATGCATGAATGATTTATGAATAGAGGAAAGTTTTGTTTTGTTCGGAATTCCATGCTGAATAAGTCTTCAATAGGAATTTTTCATGTATCTGTTACGGTTTTTAAGATAGTAGTAGCCGCTCAGTACTTGAAATTTTTATTGCCAATAGTTTAGCCAATAGCGATTTTCTTTAAGCCAGAATCTCATGTTTTTAGCCAAATTTAAAATTTAAAAAAAATTATGAAGCATTTAAAATTAAAAAAATAATTAATCACATGATAATCTCATTTTTGAGGCTGAAAATAAAAATTTTCCATATAAATAGAATTAGCCAAGTATATTCGCCAAATGTGATAATTTATTCGTCAGATTAGTTGAGCTGTCGCCACTGGCGATTTGGCGAACGGACTGCGCGGACACCGAGATAGGATTTGAATGTATCCTAATTTGCATATTTGGGATGCTGAAAAGTGCACCATGGGATAGGCCACCCACCACTTCCTATTCATTGGATTCATCAAAATTGACATATCTGCTTCGGTTACGAAAATAAAAGGGGAGGCTCATTTTATATCCACCCTGTATGATGAACAATATCCTACCGTAGGTGATGTAACAATGTATAATCTTTTCGTGCTCAGGCTTTAAGTAGAGGTGGTGTTGGTTAATATGACAGTAAATTTAAATGATAAATGAAAAATTAAGCCAAAGCCTACAATCAACAATGGTTTATTTGGTCAGAGCGTCGGCGCGATCCTTTTTGTTTTCTTTTTTTTTTAATTCGTCTTCAGTGGAAATTTTTTCAGTCATCTTAGTCTCCTTTTAGACCAATCGGGAATTTGGACCAATTTGGATTTAGACCAATCGTCCTGGACCGACCCTGAATATGCTACAAGGAGTTTGGAGTTTCTATGACTCTAAAAGATTAAAGAATTTCGCACTTCCATTCCACAGTGTATTGTCAGGAACTTTAATATAATCAATGAAACAATTTATTTTAGACCTCATTCAATCCATCATTTTTATAAAATCAGCGACGGTGGACTATGTCACAACAAAGAAAAAATTTAACAATGGATTATTTCCCGACTATACTATCGGGTGGGTTCGCTTCTAGTCTTAAATAGTTTAATGCCAATAATCCGTTGGTACTCTAATAAAACCGGTAATCTCGACTGCCATTTGTAAAGCATGGCACAAACATAAATGAAATCAATGATTATCAAACATATTTAAAAGTTCTGGTGGTAGATTTCCAGGATTATGGAGGGCAACGGTTTTTAGAATCTATTTCATTGAATTGAAGTTCTGATACTGGCTTACCAACATAAAATCCCAGTTCTAAGATATGAACAATTTCCGATGCCAGGTCAAAGTAAATTACGAATTTCATTTTCCATATGTTGGCTGGTATGTAATCGGAATATGGCAAGGGATAACTACATCTATCGAGACTGTTCAAATCCCAAGGCAAAACCAAGCCAAGCTGCATGAAATGATTATAAAGAACAAAGACATATATATAAAAATTGATAAATATTGTGTCAATAAAAGATCTCTCTAAAAAAAAAAAAAGTATGGCCATTTTCAAACTCTCATTTGAGAAATAATTTGCTCACCTTTGTATATATCTCATTCTATCAGAAAAACTTTTTTTACGAAATGTTTACACAACCAAATTAAATAGTAATTATAAATAAAGTTAAAATTTATTCTTAAAGTTAAAAATCTTATAATAAGAGCAGTTAATGCAGATAATTAAATTTATCAATTTTTTTTTATTAATAGTCGAATTATTTTTCAAAATTTACAGTAATGAAATTAAAAAGTGCAAAAGGTATAATTTTCAATGAAACAATATCTTAAATAATACTGCACAACAAATTTTAACTACTTCTTATTTTTAACGTAAAAGAAAGTCAATAGAGAGTTTCAGCCATGCCATTTTCCTTACTTATAGCTGTATAAGGCGCAAAATTCTGTTATAAGCATAAGGAACGAACCTTACTTATAAAAATAAGGCAGCCAATCAGCGCACATAGCCGTATAGATATAGCCAATCAGCGGAGCTTAACTGCGAGAAGAGAAACTTTGCAAATGGCCGTCGCTGCAGTTGTTTCCACGACTCGAAACGAGACAGTAAAAATCATGAATGCTACCAAAGTAACACGCTTTCGTTTTTCGGAAAAGGAAAAAGTCGCGGCCGTCACAGCCTTCTTCCATCTGATATCGCAGGATATTGAAACATCCGAGGATGAAATGTGGCACGAATTATTGAGTGTGTTGCAACGCATGTAACATATAAGATATAATGTAACGCATGCTTTGCGCAAAAACGCCTAAGAAAGCTCACCTTACACTACAGACATAGTGTAAGGAAAAATGGCATGGCGCAAACTATCTATTGTTTCTTAATTATACTAATGACGAAACATTACAATGAATACATTCTCTGGCAGAGTGAAAATGAAATTTTGGCAATTAAAAAAAAAAATCATTATTTCTAATTTGTAAAGCTGTATGTTTATACAGCTCTTCATAAAGTTCTCTCGTTACTGACCCTCAGTCAATACTGGTGGTTTCCATTGTCTTGATGAACTACATACAAACACTGAGAATCATTTAACTTCTCAACAATAAAAGGAACAAAAGACTAAATAAACTTGTATGGCCTCATCTATGAAAAATCTATTTCGGTTGGCATTGATCTAAATTGGTTTATATTGGTCTGATTTTTTTTACCCGTTTTATTCCTATAATTGCACTTACATAACGTTTCCATTATTTAAATTGTTTATTATTGGTTCTCGTTTTGTCAAAATCATCAGCCATTTCGTTTAAGCTCTGCAGTTCAATACGTAATACAATTAAAGCACAGGTAAAATTGTTGAGGATTGATAATAGACATATAGCACTGATAAACAGTTGTAGCAAAAATCGTATTAAACACTAAAAACAACCACTTCAGAATAATGGTTTTAAAATGGGTTTTCTATAACAGCGCAAACGTCAGGAATAAGTTAAAGATGATAATACAAAAAAGTTTGAGAAAGTTTTCAACCACAGAAATGAAAGTGCGCCTATGTTTTTTTATCCATTTCTTAGTAAAATCTCCTAAAATGTCCATTCTTCGTCATTTTGTGCAGATGAAGGTCCACATAAATAGCTTCCTTTCTATCATTAACCTTAGTCTGTAGGGCAGGTCGTATTGCTGGAAATTAGTTAAAAGCTGGTACGTCTTGATGTTCGCTATTAGAATTTTGCTTATAGGAGCTTTAACTTAAATCTACATATAAGAATGCACATTTACTCTGCATTCATCCATCCGTCCGTCCACCGTTTGCATGATAACTTGAAAACGGATTAACTTTTTCATATTGATTTCAACAATACGATCATCAAGTTCTATATCAAATTTTCAGCCATTTTCAAGTCAATTGCGCTTAATACGTAACACAGACGCCAAAATGATCTTGTCAAGAAAGGCAGAATAAGTAGAAGTCTCCAGAGAGCAGCATGTTCCACAAAGTGTGAGTTCCAAACTTTGGAGACGGTTCCAAGACACAAGAGATGTTCACGCCGACCAGCGCAAAATCACCTAAAGGTTGCAACCACTCAGGAGGACCTATATTTGCAAATACCTTCAAGACGTCAGATGACCCTACCTGTCAGGCAACCGCCTCAGGAATACGAGCTTCCAGACTTCCGGCAGTTTGTGTCCCGCTCACTCCTGCGAATCGTACGGCCCGTTTAAACTGGATCAGCAGAATAACGTGCTATTCACGGATGAGTCCAGATTCTGTTTACAAAGTGATTCTCGTCGAACTACTATCTGGAGAGAGCGTGGAACCCGTTATAATCCCAACAACATCAAGGAAAAGTAGCTGTATGACAGTGGTGAAATTATTATTTGGGGAGGCATCATGCTAAACGGATGCACAGAGTTCCACATCTTTGACAGAAGTTCCGTTAATGCTCAGAGATACAAAAACGAAATACTGGAAAGTCATGTTAGGGGTTTCGGAGGTGCAGTGAGTCCAGATTTTTTTCTCATGGGCGATAATGCACCTACCCACAGAGCTCTGCTGGAGGAGGACTTTCTGCAAAATGAGGATATCCAACGCAAAGAGTGGCCAGCAAGATCTCTGGATATGAACCCGATTGAGTATGCGTGAAATGCATTAGGGAGACGAATTGCATCCCGTCAGCCTCCACCAATGACCATCCCAGAGCTCAAAACTGCCCTTCGCTAGGAGTGAGACTTGTTGCCACTCTTGAACAACCCCACTGTAAGCATAGAGCTCATGTGCACGACCTGTGTGTCCGTTAGGGGTGACCATATTAGCACAATTTTCCCCACGTTTCGTGCACTTAAAAAAATGTTCTTTTTTTTAGTTTTTCGTGCGCATAATTCAACGATTTTATCTTTCTTTTGCATTTGCAATACGACGTTGCATACATCTACCAAGTTTCACCTCATTCTTGAAATTGGTTTATGAAATAAGTATACTGATATAAATTATGCTTAACTTTTGGACAAAAGTGCAAATGAATCATTAGGAGCTTTAGGTTTAAAATTACTTCTGCGTCAGAGCTAAAGCTCCTTCATGGAATGTTTACAAGATTTTATTTTACTTACAAAAGGTTATAAGTTCATTTTCAGCAGTTTTGATTACAATACCATGACCCAAAAACAATGCTATAGCTTCTTGACGATATGGATAAAACGGACTGATGCCATATGACGCTACATTTGTTAATGGAGTATCATTAAAACGAGAACCAATTAATCATCTTTAAGGTCATATCCGTATTCATCAAGTTATAGTTATAAACAATTGGATCTTATATCTCAGAAGCATTTCATTGTTGCGCAATGTAATTAAACTCTACTTCTCAAATTTTGATAAGAATGATTAAATATGTGTCAAAATAATGACGAAGTTTTACATCCTATATACGTATAAACAAAAGGCAAGCAAACTTACCCTGGCTGAGAAGAGCTTGGCTCCAAAGTAGGGCCACTTTCTGACGCACGTGAGGTAGATTCGGACACAGTCGAGCAGGCTCCGACTCCTCAGCCTCTGCCACTTGTCCGTCACGCTCTCCGTCAACTGCCTGACAATCAGAAAGAAAAACAAGTATTAAAATACATAACATACAGAAACCATTTATCCCTACAAATACCACTAATAATGCATTCCAGCTTAATAAAACATGAGCGCAAATATGACTTCACCGCCACACGACTGATTTGAGCGCAAACAGACGAACGTGTAAATAAATTCACTCAAATATTATTAAGCAAATATTTTCCAATACGGGGCCCTAAGTAAATCTCGAGCTCCCTCCGTCGAGAGCGACGACAATCGATACAACCGGCTCCTCTTCCTTCAACCGTTTTCCACCACGCACGCATACATACATACATACGTACATACAACATACATATATACATACAAATGTCATCGCCGTCGTCGCTATTTACTCTAAACGATCCATAGTAATAGTTTATTTAATTAACTCCTAAAGCGATCATAAGCGTTGCGATTATTCAAAGCCGACTGATTATTTAAACTTTTACGTTAACGAACGGAAAATAAACGTTTAGAGAACGAAATTAGAGAGCTCCAACCAGAAGCAATTATACCAGCGATTTGGCATCATGACTACTGCACACAATGGCATTTTATCTTGAGCATCGTCTTAAATTTGTATTGGGTTATTAACTCCTAGTTTACAAATTTGTATTGGCAACATTCTGAATAAAGTAACATCCCCGCTTATCCGTCACAATTTGTTTACAAAATAAGAACTCATGAAATTTCTCATGAAATACAAACAAGGGAACTCATTTCTTATCTACAAGCCCAAATTTCTAAAAATCTCAAAACATCTTTGCTGTTAGTTAACAATTAACCACATTTCCCCTTTCTTTATTTACTTCATTTTAAAGCACTTCATTTCCATTTCCCCACCACTCCTCCTAAAGAGCATTTAAAATTAAACTACCCAACGAACTAAAAGTAAACGCATTCTCGAAACAACAAGAGCAGACAAAGTAACAACAAAATTCAACTCATTACCCAAAAGACACATTAAAAGACTAAAGGACCCCATAGTGACAGGGTCCAATAGATTATTATAGCCAACTCCCCTAGAGTATTACTTTACGCATTTGTGAAGAGTGTCACGCGAACCTTGGTATGTAAGACTGAGTTGGCATCCGCGACCACAATAGCAGCGAATGGCATGGGCAAGGCACATGACTTAAAGAGATTTGGAAAAGGCTAGCATTTCCAATTGGCGCAATCTGTTGACCAAATTTGCCTATAGCCCTCAAATTTTGTGCTGCCAAGAAATTTCTTGTGACGAAGCATTGGAAAAAGCCATCATAACGTGCCGTGGCAGATATCAACCCTTGCACCCGAAAGTTTGAACAAAAATTCAACGAATGCCATCGACTAAGCCACCGTATCGCCAGATATGGCCCCGTACAACTTTTTTCTGTTCCCCAAATTCAAATGACCACTTCATGGAAGACGTTTTGATTCCATAAAACAAAATTCGCAGAAACTGCTAAAGGTCATACAGGAAAGTGCCTACAAAAAGGGGTTCGACGACTAGATTATTCATTGGCATCAGTGTATCGCATCAAATGGGGTCAAATTTGGATGATTAAACCATATTTTGTGTTTTATTGAACAATTCCCGGTATTTATTTGCTTGAAGGTACGAGGGGAGATCAAAAAGTAAGTTGCACTTCCACGGTATGGCCATTTATTACACCACCTATACAAAAGCAACACGGCTATAGCAGCATACAATGTAGGTTCACTTTTCCACATAGTCCCCAAGAGATCCTAAACATTTATCCGAACGATCAACCAATTTTTCGATTCCGGATGCATAGAAATCTCCTCCAGCGTTTTGTAACCACACAGTGACAGCCGCTTTCACCTCCTCATCGTTTCGAAATCGTTGTCCACCGAGTTCCGTTTTGAGCTTACCGAAAAGATGAAAGTCGCATGGCGCTAAGTCGGGACTGTATGGAGGATGTTGCCAAACCTCCCACTTGAATCGCTGCAGAAGTTCGCACGTTTGGCGGGCCTTGTGAGGTGTTGCGTTATGGTGCAACAAAATCATACCGGCGCTCAATTTCCATATACAGCAGTGATTTCACGATGAATGTCCGTGCAATTCACTCGTTTGGCCCATAGAAATCGGATTGCTGCTCGCACCTCAAGTTTGGAGTGGACATCCAGTTGACGCGCCATTGCTTTTAGCCCGCTAGTCACGCAAAACACGATGGGAAATCACAGCAACCGTCCTATTCGACGTCTGCGCAGTTAATGTCCCTTTCTCCGCTTTGCCCAAGATTGCGACACATGCGCTCGCTCCTGCGGCGAGTTAGTGCAACTTACTTTTTGATCTCCTCTCGTATATCGAGATTAACGTGCCACTGACACCAGAAGTGTAAGTAGACTGAAACTGATAGTAAGGACCAATCAGCGAACTACTATTGAACAATTAAATGTCGAAAAGAAAACATGGTGTTTCCAAAAACAATAATAATCCAGCGAACTTTGTGGCGCAATGTATCCTGAAGTCAACATTGATGACCGTATCTATGTTGACTCCCGTTCATCGCAAAAAAACGCCTCGAGTTTGCGCGGCAATACCAGGCTGAATGACAACGGGTAGCTTTCTCTAAAGTGGACAGACAGTGGCGTATAAAGCGTCAAACTTCAGTGGTTACAGCCTAGCGAATGTTTTCATGGCACTGTTTGCTCCTGTTGATGCTTTGGAAGGCAACATGAACACAAATGCTTGCCTAACCTAATCTGACTTACCAAAGCAATGTTTAACTTACCTAACCTAACTTATCAAGTGCAATCATAATACTCCATATGATTATATCTTTACGCATTCCTGGGATAAACATAAACATCCGTACTCACTCTGGGATTCAAACATCCGAGAGCTGGAAAGCCTACGCGCCAGGGATCTGAGCCAACAGTGGTCTCTAAGAACGATAGCACTTACCAGCAAGACAATGCGGCCTGAATTGTCCTTGAGTGGTTCGAGGATACGACAAAGAAGACTTTAAGATACTATCCTAGTCATTAAACTCCCGATACTTGAACCCAATCTGAGATCATCTCGATTGACACATGAGACGAATGGATTATCCGCCAAGGAACCTAAACCAACTCCCGGAAGCACTGCAATCTGTTTGATCAGAGATACCTGTAAAATCATTCGGGTCTCTAATACGGCGGTTGATCAGGACATACTTGCCAAAGAAGCACAGATTCCAACTATTCGTTGGTAATGTTAACAATGTGACTGGCTTTAACTCAAGAGCCCATTTCCAAAAGGAAAACAACTTCGCTATCACTTAACAATTAACAACATTTCCCTTTTCTTTGTTTATTCCGTTTTAAAGTTCATTTCCATTTCCCACTCCTCCTTTAGGAGCCTTTAAAATTAAATTGCCCAACAAACGAACAGTAAAAGCATTCTCGAAACAACAAGAGAAACCTGTTATATGAAGGTTGAGGCCAGTGAAGAGGAAAGAAACAAGGAAAAAAAATCCAACTCATTACCCAAAAGACACATTAAAAGACTAAAGAACTCTCCATAATTAAAACCAAGCACAAAAAAAAACGGGAACGTATGGGCGTTTATAAAATTCCAACTGCACTGTCTAAAGGAGTCTTCAATTAAAGTCTACACCCATAAATAAACTCGAGTGTTGGTGGTGGCGGTCATTAATAATAGCTCGTCGACTTTTTTTTATCCCTTTAAGTAAGAGCGAGCAATCTCCTCCATACTTAATCTACCGGACAATTCGCCAATTACTAAATGGTCGGGGGGAGTGTCAATATCCTTAAAGCTGTTTACGCTCGAATACAGAATCCCCATCATGACTTAAAAACTTTATTATTAATAACAACAATAATAAACCCGCGAAAAGCCTAACACTTTTTTCCTGTTATCATCCAGTCCATTGCAACCCACAATTCATTAGGTCCAAATAACCCTCGGCAGGGCTTTCATTTTTTTTCTATCCGGAGCTTTTGTTTATCCTTCAATTATCCTTTTTAATCATCGAGAGCCACAACAACTCTCGCACATCTGACCTCGTCAACAGCAAAAACCTCGTCTCCATGGCAACGAGACGTGTTCAGCATCAATTGAGAACCCCCTCTCTTACACTCAAGGATAGGAAAAAATCTCCTTTTCTCTCCTTTCAGCCCATCAATCGCCGTCTGTGGAAACACAAAACGATTTACGCACTGCGGGGCTCCATAAACATGTCCATTGCGAAACCTTTTCCTCCTCTTTCTTCTTCTTTTTAATGATGTATTTTCCGTTTAATACTGCAACTTAACTTTAATTACATTTTCATGCAGCTCAGATAATTTAACACTCACCACCATTTCATAAACCTCATTCTTTACATGCTTTTAATCTTTCTAGCACCACTTTCGCCTCGCTTATAGACAAGAGTGAGGCGTGCAAAATCATCCGCCTATCATGGAGTAAACAACTGAAACAGTAACTGAAAAATAAATTACATGAAACTATTCTAACTTCAACTCTATGCGACAGCAGGTATTTGCAGCAACACGTTCCAACATATTGGTGGGGCTGCATTAAAAATTATGTTAAAAATGGGGGGGGGGGCTCATTTTTGTATCCACCCTGTGTATGTAATTTCGAGTAAACGATCTTCGAGTAAAATAATGCAATCTCAAAATTTTAATGAAGTTGATGGAAGCTTTGCAGTACATCGCGAGAAATAAAATAAATAGAAGTCTGACTGATTTCGCCTTTTATTCCTGGCGGTGTGAAGAATATACATGAAGACGCTGTCAAGACAGATTATGATTGCATAAATAGTCATTGACTGGTTGGATACAAAATAAAAGTAATTTGCTAAAATACAGACTATGATGGTAAAATATAACACAGGCCAACGGTACATAATTGGAATAGTACTCTGTAATTTTAAAAGTTACATTAACAAGGAAATAACTGAATATAAAAAATTAAAAATTAATAATTTAAGCCGACGATGAAAAAAACTTTATGAATAAATTTGTCTTATTTTTGTAGTTTTTAGTGCGCTGAATCAGAATCTGTTTTTAGATTTTTTCTGTCTAGTCACGTTTCCAAGTTATGAACATAGAGACTGCAATGTTTAAGTAATAGGTGTGAAGAGAAGCGGCTGCGATGTTAAAGCATCCATATTTTTGGATGACAAGAAATATATCAGGCCCCAAACTCTGAATAATTTAGAACTGTTTCATTGAAACACAAGAAATCTTTGTGTGATAAAAAAAAACTGAGGTCGGATACGTATTCAGCACATGCAAAAGCACAAGAATCAGCTCTTAACGTTAAAGATGAATTTAAAAAGTTATTTTTAGTTGGCCTGTGTAATTGCGATTGGTTGGATCATGATTGGTAAAGGTCATGAGCGAATGAGAGAGTCAGGGAAAATAATAATGCAATTTGATCCTATTTGTTATGAATTCGAGGGCCTACTCTTCATTTGTATCCTTGATAAAGCCAGGAATGAAAGGCGAAACCGATCGGAATTCTGGTTTTTTTTCCCGCTATGTATAGCAAGGCCCCATCAATTTCATCAGAGAACTCTCCATTCATTAATGTCAAAATTTCAAGTTCAAAATTTCTAAGTATCTAAGTAGCCTCTTCGATATTGGGATGATTATAACTTTCTTTTTTCACGAGCATTTAACGTCTATTTCCGATATTTCGTGATCTTCTCCCGTTGCTTGTTTTCAATCCGCTTATTAAGTAGCGAAAACCTGAAGGTTTGCCATATACCTTAATCTCCGACACCCATTTGAGTTAGAAAGTGGTATTATGCTCCTCCGGTATATTTCATATTTCAGAATTTGAAAATTCAACAATAACCTCTACCTTTCTTTAATGCATCCGCCACCTTCCTTACAGGTGCTAACTATTTATTAGTACATTGTATTCAATCAACGATAACTGAAATTATTGGATTGTTTCATAAGTATTGACCGATTTCGCTTAGGCTACTTTACATATTACATTAAGAACTACGACAGCCCCTTATAAAATAAATAGGACTGTTCCATGGCTGCAGCCCCTCGAAATTGGCCACCATGTCAACTAAATCTGTTACTTGGGGGGGGCCCCCCCCGAAAAATATTCTGACTACAGCCCTGAACTAGTCCAAACGTTTCTCCAGTAATTGCACGTGTAGCGGAGCAGCGCGATGTCAGGCTGACGATTTTGCATGAATACAAACTTGGACGGAATGTGCGGGAAACCGATGCTAATGTTAATGGAGCAAAGGGTGAGTGCATGACGAGTAACAGAACTGTCCGCAGATTATATGCGAAGTTTGGCATAGTGCTCGTCCACGTGCATCTGTTCAGTATTCTCCCCTGAAAATTTTATCAGATGGGTGGAAGGTAAAATAGCCGGGCAGACAAAAATTACGAGCGCAGTAACAAATAACAAATAAAATATTTTGAGTGGTGCGCAGTTTTTCGTATATTCAGCCGGGCAGTGCGCCCGTTCAAAAGGGCCTGGGGAGAACCCTGCTGTTGCAAACCTGAAAAAATTACTGCTTTGTGGTACGAGCTTCTCCATCTGTGGTATTCATCAGAATTGGCTCCAACCGATTTCCACATGTTTCAGTCATTTAGACAATTTCTTGCGGGACAAACGGTTCACTGATCGTGATGCTGTCATTACTGCTCTCACCAGTTTTTTGGGACATGGTAATGCCGATTTCTGTCACCGTGGCATTTTTTTTATTGCCAACAAGTTGGGCACAATGTATAGCTACTGAGGGCAGATATTTCACGTATTTTAAAATGCATTCTTTTCCTTGTTTCTGGTGTCTTTTTCTTTCCATCAAATTCGACCAATAATTATAAAACAACCCAATACCATAATATAAAGTTAAAAGGCAAACAGACTTGAAATTGAGAAAATTGAGAAAATCGTGGAATCGAATCGTAATCAAGCGCTACATGTACAGTCATCAAAGGGAAATAATCCACACTTGAATTTTACTCTTAAGTTTTACCGTTTCAATATTAATTAATTTTTAATAATTTAATATTACATTTAGAGTTAACATTATTAAGATTATTAAATTTAAATAATTATAATTAAAAAAGCTATTAAAACAACACATTAGCATGAAATGTAATATTAAGTATTAAACTAGTGTGGATTATTTCCTTTGGTTGACTGTACTTCAAAGAAACGAAGCCTGCAGTACAATATAGAGGAAAGTGACCAAAAGCGAACCCAATTTGTTTTTGGCATGTACAGGCAAAACTACGAAAAAAAATTGAAAAAAATGTGGAACACTTACTTACAATGTTAGTTAAATTGGCCCGAGTTGGATCACCCGATGTATTTTTTTGAATTAATATATTTCGATAACAATGCTTCAAATTTACACTAACATCTACCTATTCGAATAGGGATCATGTATGCAAGTCAATCTCGATATGTCGAAAACTTCGATCTCTCGAAAATTTTTATTTCCCTGCATTTTCACTATTAATTCAATGTAATTTACCCTCGTTATCCCAAAGCAGTTTCTCGGAAAACCTCGCTACATCTAATTTTGACTTCGTGTGGCAGCAAAATGCAAAGCATTTAAATACAACAGAGAGTTCAGATTTTTTTTATTAAGAAAAACTTTCGTATAAAAACGAAAAAATTTTACATCACTTCCATTAAAGTTAGACGATTCTCGTGCTTTATGAAAAAATTCACGTAAAAAATTTTCGATCTCCTTCGCAAGATCTCTTTGCGTAGGAGATATTTGAACATGCGCAGTCAGTACCTTTATTAACCTAAAAATCTTGATGTAACAGAAACCCTCCATATCTTGGATTCTTTTTCTGTCCCCGTGAAATTCGAAATATCGATGTTCGAATGTGTATATATATATATATTTATATTTAAAAAAAATAATACAGCAGTGCCCAACAGAGCCATGGCATACTGCAGTATGGTCCAAGACCGACTAGTTAGGTCTCTGAGGGCACGACACAGAACAATGAAAAAATACAGTTAGTAATTAGTTAAAATACAGAAAAAATAGACAAATAAAAATACTTAAATGCTAAAAACAGTTTCAACATACATAAAATTAGATAAAATAAAAAAAAAATTAGATTAATTGACAAGATTAACATGATAATGGCTACACCTGGTCATATATAATAAAAAACAATGAACAAATAAATATAACTAATGTAATTAATAATCAGACAAATTAAAAGAGGTCACTAAAAAAACAAATGATGTATGAAAAATATATCTTAAGGAATAGAACAAAGATAGGTTCTTTTTGAATAATTATAGAGGTATTAGGATAGTTGATTAAACAGCTCACCAAAATTTATTGTAAATTGACATAATTTCTCAGAGGGAATGAAATTTTTTAACACTTTGCGGAAAGCAGAAAAAATAGGTAAAGAGCGAATTTCGAAAGGTAACAAGGACCAACACTTGATTCCGATTATTGAAATGCACCTAGATTGATAATTACGTCGAATAATAGGCAAGTAAATACTTCCTGCATTACGAGTAGCATAACCATGAATATCTTGATGTAAATTAATTCTGATAGAAGGAAAAATGATTAGTTGAGCATTAATGGCTTTGTATATAAAAGAACTTAGTTGAATGATATAAATCTGATAGACTGTAGGAATACTAACGACTGAGAAATAGTGTGAGATAGAAGAAGATTTACTAACTTTAAGTAAGGTTCGCAGAAACCATTTTTGAAGTTTTAGAAGTCTTGTTAAATTATGAGAAGTGGACGATCCCCAAAAAATTATACAATAGCAGAGAGCGGAATGAATCCAAGAAAAATAAAGTAATAACAAGATATGATAAGGAAGGTAATTTAATCGGGAGATCATTCCCTGTTTCCTATTCAATTTAGAGACAAGAGAATCAATATGATAGTCCCATGTCAAATCATGGGAAAGTGTTAAACCCAGGTATTTAAATACTCGAATACAAGATATAAGTTGATTATCGTAGAAAATTGGAGGAGAAACAGGTATATTACTCTTATTCCGTTGAAAGAAAAACATTAGTTTAAATAATATAAAACGGTTAAATCACTTACCTTCAAAATCTTGATACAAAACAAGTGTAACTGTTGAGCATAAAGGTTCCGACATTCACAAAAAAGAATACGTCGCCATTGAAAAATAACAGATTGAATAAACAGAAGGGAGTTGGATAAAGTACTACTCACTGATATGCCTCAGCATCGTACAGAGCAAAAAATGAAGGGGTTCACTTTGGTTCCTTTTTCTCTAATATACGAGAAATTTAAATTCTAATTTATTTATTTTTTTAATTTTATAAAATTCCGAGGAAGCATTAAAGCAAAACGGAAATTGATCTAAAATTTAAGATTAAAACAATTTCCGTCTGTTAATTATTAATTTTCATCCCCCAGAAGTAAAAATAAAAGCAACCAGAAAAAATATTCGACATTAATTTTTAAAAATTGACATAACACTTTAAATATTTTAAAGACTTGTTGAGCTTCCACAACTACATCCGGAAAGAAAAAAACAAAAAAAAAACAAAACGCGCGCGCTCCATTTACGACTACCATATTAAATTACACTTTAAAAACCCGTTCCGTTTCGACGGGAGCCCGTTTTTATTTTAAAGTGAATATGTATAACACATTCCCCTTTGAATATAAACGTCAGCCGCTCGGCATGATTTAGGACTATCCCCCGCCCCCACCTCCCGTTTGCCCACTTGTTTGCACCCGTAAATAAATACGCCAAGCTCCATTCAAACGCCCCCGCTCGGCAGAAAATCTCCACGTTTTATAAATAGCCCCGGTGACAAGGTTATTAGAATGAAAGTGGGAGGATGGTGGGTCAAGAACGGGCTCCTTGTTTGTCATTTTGTCCGTTGAGTAAAAGACTTTTGCCGCCAAGTCAACCGCAAGCGCCCCCGACACACAATGGCCGCCAGTGTGCGCTCCATCCTTGTCAAGCCTGTTATAAACCCTCAGTGAATTTAGGAGGCGGCTTTTCAAGATACTTTCGCTCAACAACCTCACCCCCCCCCCCTCTTTATTCAGATGACCTGGATACTTTAATGATGATAAAGTTTTAATGGAAAACCGGACCTTGGGTTTTAAATACGCCGACGACGAGCTCGCGATGTCTGGCTTCGGAAAATTTTAATTTCCTCCGCTCGATTCGTTCTCCTGTTGGCTCGTTAGCGAATCAATATAGAGGAAAGAAGGAGGAAGAAAATGTGGAAAAGGATGAAACTTTTCACTTGTGTGTCCAAATCGACTATTCAAACATCTCTCTTCGGTGCTTATCTCGAGCAATTAATGACTCAATCGAGTGGCTTCCACGCCGAGCCGCGATGAAATGCTCAGACTCAATTTTTAACAACTCTTCCGACATGGAAATTAAAACCAGAAATCGAATTATTACATTGCGAGGGGGAAAAAGAAGCTCAAAAGATCAAATGTGAAAAACTTAATCGCATTTTCATAGAGCAGTTTCAATAAATATTATTAATTGACTTACATACAATATCTTCAGGTACATTATTCGCCTTTTATACGTATAAAAATTAAACCAACAGTTTTAAATAATGCTAAAAAAATTTATCTCCGACTATGAAATAAACGATATCTAACACCAGGAAAAAGGAAAAGCGGATACTCTTCTTAAACTATTAATCTCAATGGCCAATCTCTATTATACACTGCATTTATAGTAAGTCTGAAATTTCAAGACAATGCACAAATTAAAAATAATTATTTTCAAACGTTCTTGTTCTGAGATATCAAACATGCATGAAAATTTAGCAGTTTTGGGCTTTTCTGTTTACAACAATGTAACTCATATTTATTTATTTATTTATTTATTATTTTACATAAATTACCTTAGGTAAACCCTTAACTGCCAGTATGTATGCCAGTCGAGACCGAAGATTAGGCCATTGGGGGACACCCAAAATTGAGAATAGAAAACTTCTAAGTAACAATCATTATAAACTATTACAATAAAGACAGCAAACACAATAAGTGATCACCTTAGGATCGAGTTAGAGTTAAGTACATCAAACAAACTCAAAAAAACTACAACAAATACAAAATCCACACAAATCAAACTTGAAAAATGACGAGTGTAATACTGTAAATGTCTATTAAAGGAGAAGTCTTTTTCAGATTGTAGATGTGCCGGCAAAGCAGCCCAGCATTTAATCCCGATATAAGACAACGGCGGTATAACTGAACCATTAGTTCTAGGAAGGTATTTATGATTTATAGTGTTGCTTGACAGATCGAATGTTGGAGAAACCGACAACATGGAGTTACTGCACTTGAAGACAAACAAGCAAACCCGCGAGAAATACAATTGAAAAAAGTGGGGATATTCAACCTGGTAAATTTGAGGGTGACTGGATGTTTTTTTAGGTAAACCATAATAAATCCGAATAAACCATTTTTGAAGTTTGAAAACACGCTGCAAAATACAAGAAGAAGAATAGCCCCAAAACAGAATATTATAACAGAGATCAGAATGAATCCAAGCGAAATATAACTGAAGAACAATTTTCTTAGGTAGAAAACGAAAACACGATACCTAACCTTCTATTCAATTTGTTAAGCATCTGGTCGACGTGGAGGTGCCACGTAAAGTCATTAGTGATCGTCATACCCAGGCAAGTGAACGCAGAAACCGTAGTGAGCCCGTAATTATTAAAATACAGAAGGGGGGGGGGAATCAGGAAGACCTGTTTTATTAAGTTGATAAAAAATCATCGCCTTGGTTTTATCAATGTTAACCAGGAGATGATTAGCATTGGACCAAACCTGTAACTTAAATAGGGCTGAATTTAAAAGTGAAATCAAGTCGTGCATATCCGCTTTTGCTCCTATAAGAGTGACATCATCGGCTTTAGGTAATTGCAAGGTTGAATATAAGACACTACATCATTGACAAATATAGAGAATAGGAGTGGCGAAAGAATCGAGCCCTGAGGGACTCCAACACTACGTATAATCGAAGAAGACAAGCCGAACATTTGTAAAAGGTAAACCCGTTCCGTTAAGAAAATTACAACCATTGCAGTGAAGGTCCACGTATACCGTATTGACGCAAAAGTTTATCCGTTAACTGTCAACGGAGACCAGGTCGAAGGCCTTAGAGAAATCTACAAAAACGGCGGCTACATAATCATTAGAGACCATATTAGAAGAAACATACTCCAGTAATTCATAACAGGCGGTAGACTTATTACGTTGAGGGATAAATCCGTGTTGACATAAGGTGATAAGTCCGTTAGAAAATATATAAAAATTAAACGGTTATAAAATAATCTTTCAAATATTTTCGCAAATAAAGGCAACGATGTGACAGGACGATAATTCGCAAAAGAACGAGAATCACCCTTCTTAAATATAGGGGTTACCCTAGCTCGCTTCAACACCATAAGAAAAACACCAGTAGATAAAGAGTAATTGAAAAGAAAAGTTAACGGCTATGCGAACAAGGAGATGAACTGACATAAAATTTTTTAAGGCAAGCCCAGAGGATCAAACGACATAGTAGATTTAAGTTTTTTAGAAATCAATACCACCTCGTCGAACGTGGTGGGAGTCGCAAAAAAAACTAGACATGTTATTTGAGAATTGGACTGAATCAGTTCCAGCAATTGTATACCCGTACTATTAAAATTCGAATTTATAGGTGGCAATGGCTGAATATTTTTGTGTACAGTTTAGAAGCCTCGTCGTCTATAGTGAACAGCCAACGCCTTCAAAAACAACAAAGGAATTTAGATCTCCTCAACGAAAATTCAATGCCAAAAACATGCAATCATGCATCATTGTATCATGATTTCACTCTACGATACAAGTTTCCCAATTTTAATGGAGAAAAGAAACTGTCATTCAGCAGATTACTACGATTGCGCACCAAGAACATCATCAGCAAACGACTAGCGCTCCTCATTCATGTAATCAGGTTTGACCCATTTAAGTTACGTTTTGAGAAGTAAAGGGAGCCACTTATTCACAAAAATCCGAATACTTCTTAAGTTAATTTATACTCAATCTGAGGGTTACTTAGGCAATTTGTCTATTACGATTTCTCCAAACACAACCTTTTTTTTTTTTTTTTTTTTTTTGGAGATGCTGTACTTTTATTAACATTGGAAGACATCTCAATATCTCAATATTTATTTTCAATCTCGATGGATATTTTTAGGTTATGTTAGGTTAAGACAATGATTTGATAAGCCCAATGATTTGATACGAAATGTTTTCTTGTCAGGAAAACTGTACTATTGAAAAAAAGACTAAATAATGTCATGTTCTTCAGAATAATTTATTCAGTTTTCATTGAGATAACAGAAACGAAAAGAAAAACGTCTAAACTTTAACTCACCCCCCCCCCCCTTTTCTATTGAATGGGGGACGTTTAATAAGTAATACAACATATTTTTTTTCTCTACCAAGCATCTTTTAACTTCTCGAACTAGATTATTTATTTATGTCAATACTTTTAAAAGGTTAATATATTTTTAATTAAGCAATACGTGATCTTTATAATCGTTGATCCGTTTCATAATAACTATTTTCAGAGCAATGATTGATAATAATATTTGGACAAAGAATGCGGCTTCCCTGCCTAACACTCTCAGAGTATACGGCACATGAGCAGGGTGCAGTTAATCCTGTGATTATGAGCAGAAAAATAATTTTGGTATATTGCACATTTGTTGTTATATTTGAAATATGCCTAATTATCCTGGTGTAGATCATGAATGTAATTCGGATAGCACAAAAAAGAAAAACTTACAAGGGAATCCCTCGAACATGTATGTCATAGATTTCCACCAAATTGAAATATATTACTCATCTGTAGCTACTATAGATGCTTGCAAAATAAGAGTGCGAAATTGTGTTTCTTTCAAAATAAACCGCGAAAACGAAAAAATGTCAGCATACACAGCCATACAAGGACTCCATTGTTAAAGCGGTTAGGCTATGTGGGGTTCCCTTGTTAGTCATGTATCCCTGCATGAAACATGTTACTTTTCACCTTTTCACCAATTCTCTCCAATTTCTGATGGCTGAAAAAGAAAACTGTATTTGGATTTTTTACAAAGAGAGACACTGCCCGCAGGAAGAAAAAAAAACTTTGCATTACGCATGCCCAGAACTGGAGCATTGCAGAGAAGCCGCATATCGCGATACCTCCTATTAGGAAGAATCTGTAATTTAAATTTGAAGAAATATGATTGGATAAGTATCTGTAAATACTAATGAGGAAATAAAATGAAATATTTACGATGGAAATGAATAAAATAAAATAATATAATTAAATTTAAAAATAAATTAATAAAGTAAAACAAAACGCGTAAGGGATAATAGATGTCTCGTATTGCTTAATTAAAAATATCTTTACCTTTTAAACTATGTAGTTTATATAGTTTCATCGTTTCCCTCAAGTTACCAAAGAAACAGCTTTTTGTGAATCACAAAAGGAGTATTGAACTTCTTTTAGCGGAAAATGAGACCATAACAAACATTCACGGAAGAAGGCCGAGGAAGACAGATACTTGCAGAGTGGTACGTAAGGACACCAGGTTCTGACATCTAGATGGCTAAGACCATACATTTCATGGAGAGGGTGTGGAACAATAGGATTGAATAGACAAAAGAAATTGTAAAACAATACAGTGTATTCGATATAAATGAAGCCCTGAATGACGGAAAAAATGCTTCATTACATATTAAATATCCCTCGCAAGTTGGATTTTGGGGATTTCAGAATGTACCCCAGTTTTCTAACAAATAGTAAACTTCTATAGAATGCTATATAGAAGGATTTTTATAGAATACCTTAATTACACGCAAAAAAGTTCTATTCATCTACGTATTTAAAAGCAGAGGACAATTCAGTTATTTAATGTTACAGTAAATTCTGTCAAACTGGACACCTATATATCGAACACTTTTCTCCCCTTTCTTATCAGACAAGTTCCAACTATACTTTGGACACCTGTCAAAGATGACAAAAATTTATTGGACAGCGAGTGTTCACAAATCAGACAGATTTTACTGTAGTAATAAAAAGGGTAAATACTGAATTAACCTCATAAAATTCCGTCTTTTTATAGAAGAAGCACAAAGGGGAGACCAAATGAGGTAAACAAACAATATTTCAAGTTCAATAAATGAAGAGCCAACAAAATACAATTCCATAGGAGAAAGCATGTACATTTTAGGTATGATAAGTAATGCAATTGTTAATAGACTGAAAGAGACAAAAGGACATTGGGAAGGAAACCATTCTTACAACCAGGACAGTCTTTTGCCAACTGTAAAGCTTGGAGGCGCAATCATGGTTTGAGCAACCATAATTAGTATTCTGCAGGCTCCGCCTTGAAAGATAAAGTACTGTCAGCGACTTTTTACAAATTTTGGCCATCAAAGTTTTGTTTCCCGAAGACGACGCCGTTTACAAAGATGATAAAGCCACGATTCAGGGAGCTCATCGTGGCTGAAGAGCATGCAGACGAATTCGCGGGATCTCAATATAATAGAGTATTATGTTCAATTTTAGAGAACAAGGTTTGGACTCTGCTTCCGCCTCCAGAAATATCTCCGATACCATGAAGAGAGGTACAAAATTCCATTAACCATTTATAATTGTAATTCTCAAGAGAATCCAAGCTATCTTGGAGACCAAAGACGGTTCAATACCATATTAAGTGAACCTTTCGTTCTTTTACCAGACGTTTCCATTCTTTGTCCAACCTCCAGCAAGCATTAGAAATAATTAATTGTTGACTTAAGACGAATTGCTTTATCGTTTTTATGGAAAGCAGTTTATATTCTGATATTCTGAACGCACCGACCTGATATTCATGGAAGGCCGAATGTGTTCCACGGACAACCTGTACATTGTTGATTGACCAATAGTTCAGCAACCACGAATGCGACTTCCATTATCTACCCTACCCCCAGAGCTCAGGTCTCGACCCCACAGAGAATATTGGGACGACATATGATAGCAAATCCTCTTCCAACAAATCTGCTAAGACAACTAAGGAAATGCCGGAGAGAAAGCCTGGTCTTCCATTAACTTTCAACATTTTATTGACTCTACGCTAACCCGCATACATGTTGTAATTCGGGTCAAAGAGGGTCCAATAAAACATTAAACAGATGTTTCTAATTTAACGGCCAGTGTAGAAATTTGTATGAAGCAACCATCTGGTGCACCAATTAACGGAGTAAACAGAGGTCTCATAAATTTCTTAGACTCTTCCCGGTTTATACATTGAGTAAACATCTTGAATATATATTTTGATAGCCATCATGATAAAGTTTTGACTGCAGTAGGACTACAAAGGTTGATCACGTTTGTGCCAAAGAAGGTTTTTTTTCTTCTCAGCAGCTACATAAATTAACTCCCTTAATTAACCCACTGAATATTATTTGTTTTCCATTAGACTGACCACAATTATTTTTTTATATAAACAGAATTTCTTCAAAACAAAAGGAAATTTGTCAACAAGATTCCACTTCACGTAATCAATTCTAACATTTTCAAGGTAACGACTCAAAATAATTACTTATCCTATACATAACATATATGTTGAAATCTATCATGAGAATCGCGTGCCATTTCGAAACGCCCTGATTATTAAGTTTCTTTCCAAAACAGTCGCCGTTGCTTGGGATCTATCACCAAATTTGACAAAAAAACAGAGATACAATGGTAAATAAATAAGAAAAATAAAATCGATTGGTTTTTCGAGTCTGAACAAAAGGCTTCTTGCAGAAAAAAAAACAACATCCATCCCCACAAATTTTCCCATCGTTTAGGTATTCCTGATCAATAGCTCTAATGACTATTAATTAAAAAGAAACTCAAAACAGTTTTCATGTCATATTCCACAAGTACTTCTTCACAATTATTAACATCGCTTCCTTTCATCTCAACATCTTTAAATTCTCTCCTTCCCTTAGCAAATCTCTCCAGGAAGAAGCGCATTTTTTCATTCCAGTATAATCGCTTCGCTTCGTCCGCCTCATTCGAGCGTTACGAATGCCAACGGTTTCAAACCGCTAGATGGCGCCACCCACCTCAAACCGACGTCACCAAAACGCTAATCTCGCTTCGCCCGGTGTCAAAGCAGTGGCGGCAAGCAGCAGCAGCCGTTATTGAGCGAGCGAGCGAGCGAGTGAGTGAGGCGGGCGAGCTGAGTGGCGAGGGTGCAACAACAAGTACAGTGTCGGCTACCACCCTCCGCCTCCATCCCTCCCTTTCCTCTTCCTTTTATCGATTGGTTTTCGAGCGATCTCGGTCCATTATTAACTGGATGCGAGATCTATTATTCAGCGCTGGGGATCTTCGGTCAAGACCCCGATGCCCAAGCGAATCACATCCGCACGCCGATGACCAACGGCGGATGACCAGAAGCCATTGCACGTTGTTCGCTCAAGGAAAATTGCTCGCAAAGGCAAAAGAGAAAAGACACAAAAAATAGAAAGAAACGAGTAAAGATGGCGGATCAAAGCGCGTATAATACAAGGGAACGATAGCACGTGTAATACAAGGCAAACGATAGCGCGTCTAATACAAGGCAAACGATAGCGCGTCTAATACAAGGCAAACGACAGCGCGCCTAATACAAGGCAAACGATAGCATGCGTAATACAAGAAAAATTTATACAAATCGCCTGAAAATGTAAAATCAACAAAAAATTTTTTTAAAGGGATTAACAACTACACATCCTCTTCCAAAAACCAGGTGTATGCTTTGATTCCATAAAAATCACGTGACCCCTATCTTCCCTCTGCGTCAAAAGATCGCATCGCCACCGATAGGTTATTCATGCCAACATCTGGTTCGACGGGCAAATCTAATGATGGGGGCTTTGGCGCTCCTCGCATGCCTCTCCTCCCTCCGTTCGAACTCAAAACCCCCTTTTGCCTTGTCAATTACACCGAGTCCAACCTTCTGAGACTCCCGGTAAATCACAGAGGAACAGACCCATAAAATGTTCAAATAGAAACCCCGATCACACACACACACACACAGAGAGGAGGGTTCAGCCTTCAGCCTCGAACGTCACTCAATTACGCCACGGAATCCGTGTCCTAATAAATTTTTCCACCACCCCTTCGTCGAAAAAATGACAAAAATTTCAGGCTTTTAAAAATAGAAACGAAAGAGAGAAAAAACATACAAAAACGAGTTATATGTAGCAAAAATTTAAGAGCTCTTAACACAAAATGTACCTTTCCCCCCATAAAGCCAAGAATCTCCATCAAAACATGAACCCGCAAAGAAATAAGAATTCCACTTATGTTTATGCCTTTAACACGCTTTTACTACACCACATATCTCAACTACAACTCGAGCCTCTTTAAGGGAACAAAGAGAAAACAGGGTTCCCGTGTGTACTTTAAAGTAGAAATCACTATAATTCAACCGAGTCCTAATTTAATTATTAACTGCGCCAGTGTTTCATTACGAAACCCAAAAGGAATTTCTCCCACCCAACGACGATTGTGACCCCCACGACGGCAATTTGACGCTCCACCAAACTCCGAGATAAACCATCAATGACAGAGATAATCTCTCAACAAAATCCTTTACTGAGAATTTAAATTCCCCCTTTTATAAGAAAAAGAAACGAATTTCAAATTACTTAATAAATTTCACCCCCTTAAAGATATCCCATTTTTCTAAAGGCTCACATCGCTTCCGACTAAATTCCTCCAGGGCAGATTGGGTTCCTTATGAAAGCAAAAGAAAAGGATAAAAAGAAAAAACGAACCAAACTGTGTAGGGGTAATCGGGAAGGGGGTCGTGACTTCACGGTAGAGTGCATTGGCAAAGCGCCAAGAGACCCGTCACTTGTCAGCCAAACAGAAAAAAAGAAAGAAGAATCTCCATATGGAAAGATAAGCGAAAGGTGAAGAAAAGAAACAGCGAAAAGGGGGGTTTACATATACAAACGATCGTGGGTGGGGCGGAGGATAAAAACCCTTTCGTTTCTATTTTCTATGCTAACAGTGAGGTAGGAATGTCCTGCGGTCGCCGGAATCCAATCCCTGGCAGACATTCCTCAACCGTCATCGTGATGGATAACGACGGCGAGGCATCAACATTTCCGCACTTGTCCGCATTTCAAGTGGAGACCGCAAAACCATACAGGACGCTAGAGGATTAGCGGAAAAAATTAAAACTAAAAATGCATTCGCAAAATGCCAAAATAAGGAAGGTCGAATAACCTTCCGAGGCGATCAATATATTCAATCAGACAACCGCATGTTGGTTTTTGACATGAACTAATCCACTGTTCATAGCCTCGAAAACACCAGAAAGCTCATTAAACTTCATGCGAGGACCACTCACTGAAAAGAATTCATTTTTTATTATTTCTTTTCTCCACATAATCTCTGATCTTTTCAACGGCCTTACCTTGCAATTAGGGCTTATATGTAAAACAGGAGCGGAGAGTCTCGGCCAGTGTTTACCAGAGCGTCATCATCTTCAAACCTCATTCTAAGAGCAAGCTGATTGCACGGTTATCCAGCCAAGTTTTGCAATATCGCCCTATGTGTGTTCGGGCGATATCGTGCAACAGCAAAACATCCTCTATCAATCGAGCTTCAAGTTTATTTGGGATTTCCACTTATGGTCAGAAATAATGCTGGTTCCTTGTGGTATAATATCCCAAGTCCCAATAGCAGTGACAATTTTTTCTATTACATGCATATCTTCCAAAACCACGTTAACACGCTGGACAGGTGACTAAATTTATTGGTCTTGATAAGAATAAATTTCATGTTGTATGCAAACTTTTTAAATCGCTTAAAAAAAACTGACTCTTCATCCGCGCAATCTTTGCTTACCCAGTTCTTATCAAGTTAATATTGCTTCAAGAGAAGTGGGTTACAAGATGTAGAACAACCAATCTTCCAAAATTATTGGAACAAAAAAGTTCTGACTGCAGAATTAATGGAAACCATAATTACACATTTGCCGAAAATGATGAAATAAAGGTCTGCTGTTATACAAGAGTTGCCCAAATACACGTGTACAGTGTGTTCTGCCATTGAGTGGAGAATCGCGAATAATACCGTGCCCCCTTTCACCTTATAATCAGTGTGCTTAGGACTAACCGTACTGCGATCTTTATCATCATCATCATCATCTCCTAACACATTGCCACTGCCTCATTCTCAAAACAATAGGAACTCTAAAAAGGTATCTGAAACCTTTAGGATCAAAATTCTACAAATGGTATAAGACTGAAAACTGAGTACTTTGAGATAGGGAACCAATGGCCAGAAATGCACATTTCAGACGCCAGTAGATCTTGCACAACTAATGCGCGCTTATTTCGTTTTCTTAGAAAAAAGCAATTTAGCTTTATCCATAAACAAACTCCTCATAACATCGAGAAGATATGGCTGCAACATAACAGTTCACCGCGAAGCACCTAGATAATAGAATCATTGGACTGAAAAGGGAGGTCCTGCCCATGGTTATAGCGATCGATAGGAGTTTTCCTATGGGGACATATCGAGACTTGTTATCCTGAAATCCTGGTAGGTCCAATAGGGTTTTGTCAGATCCAAGTTGCTTTTCTCCTTGTACAAGAGACACCAAGGTTATTTGAAAGAGTGCGGAAAATTTTCATGCGCCTGTAATGCAAGTTTTGAGTCTGACGGTCGCCACTTTGAACACTTCATGTGTAAGTTGCTTATGGTTAGAAACTTCTTGTTCGCTACAAATACGAAAGCAGCTAGAAAAACTTTCCTCACACATTCTACTCGTTCAAGATCTCGTGGTATTTGCATTTCCAACCATTGGTTCCCTATCTCGAAATCCTCAGTTTATAGTCCTTTACAATCTGTAGAATTTTGACCCTAAAGGTTTGAGACATCCTAATGAAAGCATTAGGCTTCTATATCTATTTAGAATCTCCCCCCACCCCCTATAATTGTCTTCTCCAAATAAAGAATCTCTTCTGTAGCAACAACATTATTTAGGAAAAAAAATCAATTTGCCCTCCAAAAATAGAAATCTCACTCGGATTCCTGCAATAAGGGAGTGTTGACAATTCGTGTCGCCGATGTTGACGGTGTCGTCTTTCGCCCAAATTCTTCTGTTTACAAAAGGTCTCGAATCTATTCCCCTCCTTTTAACTCCATTCCTCTTTCTTTATCTTCGATTTAAAAATACATTTAAATGGTCTGATGGTCGTCGTGTGCTCAACAACCCGCTGTTTATTGAGAAAAGGTTATTTTTAATCCTCCCCACTCCTTCTTAAGACTCTGGGGAAGAGATGAGTTCACTGGAAAGGCTGGAAATCGAAGATGCTTGAAATTATGGCGCAATAACATAGAAACGCTATTATCATGTTTCTTGCAAAGCCTTTCGAAACAACACTAACACCTGTTATTGGAGCTCTTACATCCTGTAACGATTCCATAAAATCTTTGCCTCTCTTAACACATCAACAAATCAGAGACGCTATGGAAAGCTGTCCTTACCAATCTTTAAATATTAAAACAAATATTATATCTTATGTTCAATCATGGTTACAATAATGATCTCTCATTTATGGAATAACATTCCAAATCAGCAGATCGCCAAATATAGATACCGTAAACATTTTACAAGGATGTTACAATGTATTGCATTGTAGCGATACCTTCTTCATAGATGAATCTCTTTGAAGACACACACACAAGTGATCAAGAGTTTCCGGACACCTATACTTTTGCGCTGCAACCATGATTTCAGCAGATTTTGGTAGAGAGCTTCAGCAATTTTCTTCCACTCAGTCATAGATGTTGGACGATATTGTGGCCTAGCGTGAACTGTCGCTTCAATTCATTCAAATGCTCAATGGGTTTTATATCGGGAGTCTTTAAGAACCAGTCTTTTCTTCAACCTTTGTCCTCTGCACACACCTGTTTTATGACAATGGCCCAATCCCAAGCGGTTGTCAATATCAGAGTGCAGAATTGTCCACAATGTAAGGCAAGTTGCAGATGTCAATATGGCCCAATTCAAACCATGAAAATACGAGCCCATAAAACTATTACCTCCTCCAAACTTCACAGTGCTACCCCAACAATGACATCTCCGGGAATCCGCCAGATCCAAACTCAACCATCTTACTGACAGTGTACCGAAATTCGAAGCTCCTTAAGACATGCTTCCATTGTTCCATGCCTCAGTTCCCAGCGGATGGCGATTGTACTGGCGATACTTGAAATAACATTTCGGAAAAGCAATTGTCTCACTGAATATTTCCAATGGCATTACACCCTCTAGCAGTCGACGATCTCTGTATGTCATTTTCTTTGGTCTACCACTTCGCGGTTTCCACTTGATAATGATGTTCACTTACATTTTAACGGTGTATTTGCAGAATGACGTACACACTGGTTGCATAAATGATAGCCTGGTTTAGTTTGGAACTCTATGAGCTCTGTTGCGCAACTCATACTGCACCAATATAAATCACAAAAGGGTCCAGTAAGGGATGCCAAAACATTATGACCACCTACTCAATAACGCGTTGCGCCACCTTTGGCCTGCAAAACAGCTGCAACTCGCCTTGGTTTGGATGCCACAAGTTCTTGGTAGATGACTGGAGACAGGTTGTACCAAATGTCACGCAAAATCGAGATATTCTGAAATGGTGATGTTTGAGCTCTGAGCTGTCGATCCATGACATCCCAAATGTGCTCTACAGGATTAAGATCCGGCGAGTTAGGTAGCCAGGACATTAATTGGAATTCATCCTTATGCTCCTCAAACCACTCCAACACAATTCGAGCCTTGTGACATGGGGCGTTGTCCTGCTGGAAGATTCCATTTCCAGTTGGGAAGACAAACGCCATGTAAGGGTGCAACTGGTCCGCAATGATTTCAGATAGTCCGCAGCTTTCATGGCCCGTTCTACCACAATTACGGGTCCCAGAGCCACCCATGAGAACGTCCCCAAAAGCATAATACCGCCATCACCAGTCTGTGTATGGCCTGCTGTAAAGGGAGGGAGCAATTGTTCGCCTGGAAGTCGGCGTACCCTGACACGACCATCGACGTGATGAATAAGAAATCGTGATTCATCCGCCCAGGCAACTCTCTTCCACTTATCGATGTTCCCGGGCCCACTGTAGGCGTAGTTGACAATGACGCTTGGTCAACAGAGGCTGCGCAGTCCCATATCCAACAGTGTCCGCTGAACTGTGTGTTCCGAAACACTTGCACTTGGACCTGCATTATATTGGGGGGTCAACTCAGCCACTGTCTGGCGCCGATCTTGGTTTACCAAGAGGGACAGTTTCCAACGTCCTTTTTCTTTGATGACGCGTGGGTGTCCAACACCTTGGCGTCTACAGCTGGTTTCACCGTCATTTATCCACTTTGCATAAATACTAACACCGGGCGATCGTGAACAACCTACCAGTCATTGCAGTTTCGGAGATACTCGTTCCGAGTCTTCGGGCCATTACAATCTCCCCTCTATCAAATTCGCTTAGATCAGCAGTCTTTCCCCCCTAATGAAGTACGCCTAGCTCCCTGTTTCGTTCCCGCTAATGTGAAACGACTCCGCATTTTAACACGCGCGTCTTTGTGACGCCTAGCAAACACCTGGAGTCTGGATTCGGGAAAACGTTTCACTCCGCGAAGTCGCTGAATGTGAACCAGCCTTTATAACGTTTCCGAAATTATCCCGAGGACTAATACAAATGCTAAAAACTGTGGACAAATGGTAGTAACAAACTAGTAACATAAGGACAGAAACTACAACTCCACAAATGAGATTTTTAATTTGGAGCCACGGATTACATTTCGAAGACATTGTCTTCTTCATGAGCGTGTAAATCGGAATACAATGTCTGACTATTTATATAATCAGGTTGGTTTTACAAAGAATAACGGGCCAATCAAGCTAATCAAGGTAATACAAAAATGTGATAAACAGAACGGTAGTAAAGCATATACAGAAATAACCAATTAGGTTATTTAAAAAAAATAAAAATAACCACACTTGACAATAGCAAATAAGGAAAAACTATTAAGAAAGGACATGCTTAGCAAATTGTAACCAATCATAGAGCCCAAGTCCCTATTAAATAAATTTCCAGTGATTCAAGGAAATACAACTATTTTCGATCATTAGTACAGTAGTATGGAGCTATTCAATTAATTTTATTTCAAAATCATGACCCTCTATTAAGACATGGTCTGCAAGCTAGAAATACCCAATTTACAATTTTTGATACAAGAAAAGTGTTCTTTAATTCTTTTTCCAAAGCTTGGAAGAATCCTTAGGAATCTTTAAGAATGAAGACATGAAGCCAACTCCAATAAAAATAAATAATTTAAACTTTTTTTAACACCTTTTTTTTTTTTTTTATTTTTATTTATTTATTTTTTTTTTGCAGTCATCCAGCGCAAAAAAACCAAAAAAAAACAACAACAATAAAACAGAAAATTACCTCATGATGACATTTTATTGAAGTGTAATAAAAGAAAGAGCAAACCGCTGAGACTGGGTCAACGAAATTTCTTGAAAAATCTTTAAAGAGAAAAGGACCATACAAGCCTGCCTAAAGCGTTTACATCTATCAAAATTCCCTCTGAAACTTCAACGCCGATTTTGCCTTTATGCTTAATTTACACAAAATACAACAATAAAAGTCAAAACATGCCAACATCACGTCACAGAAGAGGTTAACCAAATTCCACATCTCTTGACAAAAGGTAAAAGCCAATTAATTACTCGATTGGCTAAAAAGCCACAACATCCATCATAAAATAATCCCCAAAACCCATCATAAAACCCAATGTAATAATGCCAAGCTAGAAATGTAGGGGCAGTCAAGAAGAATGAGGAGGATTGAGAAAAGAATACAGGGGAAATCGAAGTCCGTGTGTGAGTGTGTGTATGCGTGAATGTGTGCTATGCGCGTGCGTGCGTGTATGCGTTTGTCATCCGAATCAATTATTTGTTCTCATGGCGGAGAAAGCCTTTTATGCGCCTGGCGAGAAGTCTGTCATTTTTCATCACCTCTCACGACTTCGCTTAATGTGATTGCTCAAATAAATCAACTCTCTACTTTTCCCACCACCACCTTCCAATTCCCTTCTTGCCTCGTGGACAATAAAATCTCTCCCACCCTCTGAGCTTTTACAAAATTTTAAAAGACGACGACGACGAAGCCGAGCGAAGAATTCCCGATTTATTGGAAGAAGATCGCTCTTAAATAACGCACACTTACTGACGGGAAAGAAAAAAATCTTTTTTAATAATTCCTCTAAATTAAATTATTTCCTTCCCCGTTATCATTTTTTGAGTTAATTTTCAAAGGAAGAATTTTAATTTAAACGCGGCAGAACGCAAAAGGAGAGCTGAGTGTTTCGCAACAACGTTTTAATATAAATTTAACGAGGTGTTAATTTTTGTTTTATTCCCCTTCGTCGTTTCAACAGCAAAGAGGAAAATTTTTAATTAAAATGCTCGCGAAGTAAATAATTAGTTTAATAAATAATAAATCATTTGACATCGATGATGAAAGCTGCAACAAAATAGAGAAAAAAAAAAAACCCTCTTTAATCCTGAAATCCTCCGAAATAACTCGCGAAGGCATCGAGCCCGATAAATGGGCAGATGGCATTGGCTTGTTTAAGAGGGAGACATAAATATGGATCGGGAAATAGAAAGAAAGAGAGGGATGAGCATTTCAATGGGGGCATCGGCTTCAAATCCTTGCGACACTTCGACGCCGCACCCTCTCGGCATTGGAAACATAAAATTCTCCTTTTTTCGTCTTTCTATTTCCAAGGTACGTGCTTCTAAACGTGCCTTGAGATTTTATTAAATATTCAAAATAAATGAACCCACAAACGACTCTCGTATTTTCATCATCATTCATTTTAAACATAAATATTCTGTGTAATCCATTAAGACGACTAAACGATTTCATTCTCATCACTAAAAGGAAAACATTTTGCGAGCGAAAAAATATTTATGAAAAATATTATTACAGCACGAACTTTTCCTTAAATTAAATTATCTTCATTCCATTTGGGGCCGCTTTTAACAAACGTTACATTTCGCTGCTTATATGAATTGAGCCAGCGGAATCGTGAACGAAAACCAGACGCGACAATTTCCACCCACTTCATTCGAATTAAAATTAACAAAATCGCAGAATAAGTAGATTTTGTATTACTATTAAATAATGTCAAACGCGTTTCGTATGTCGGAATTTTCAGAGGGATTGAAAATTTGTTTAAAATGACAGCCTATTTAAAATATTCGGAAATATTAAAACCAGCAAACAATGCTATTACAGTCGAACCTCAATTCACCGATTTTGTGGGGACAATTGAAAAAAAACCAAAAAAAAACCAAACGATAAACGCGGAATCGTGTATTACTATTGTAAATGAATGAAGACACTTAATTTGCTCGTACAGAACAGTATATGAACACAAAATACTCTAAGTTTTCTATAATAGAATGTTACCTTATAGAATGTAATTTCCACTTCTATGTAAATGTACTATTAAAAAAAAAAAGCTCCATTTTGTTTTTTTGACTGCTATCAAACAATAAATTTTCAGGGTTTATTATGTTTAAAGAATGACTCAATGAGGGTTTATCCTACGCCACACTCAGATGTTTATCAAAAATATTTTGTTTGCTTGATTCATTTATATCATTAGCATATAAAAAGATGTAGATTTTCTGTCTTTGTTTGATGTACTATATATAATACTTGAAATTTGTAAAATGAAGTATATGTGTAAAAAGGTTCCCTCCAAACAAGTTTACAACATAGTACAGAAACTTTCCCCATTTTTAGGATCATTAGCTAGATGCAGAAAATGATTTCATTTCAAGTATGCAGATTAATATATTATGCTTTTATTTATCCATATTTCTTATAAGGAATTATATGCGGGGGAAATCTGACTGTTAAGTTAAACACACTTATTGCAAGTTTACAAAAGAGATTTTTTAAAATCATATATTTTTTACCATTTAATTCTTCAACTCATAACTATTTTAAAGAATTAAATATTTTAAAATTTAATCAGATTTTTAAACTTTCATTATGTATAAAGAAATAAGAATAAGAAACACATGTTATAACAAAAATGGTTTCTATCACTCATATAACACCAGATTAAAAAATAATTTACATATGGGAAAGTACAATAAGAATATTTATTGGTTGCAAAAAAATTGATAATATGATGAAGAAAACATGGAATGAAATTCCTGATTATATTAAAGAAAAGAATAATGAAAGAAATTTTAAAATTACTTTAATAGATTGGTTGTTGCATAGTGAGCGATCTTCTTTTGTGATTTATAATGTCAAATTATATTTGTATTTTGATCTTGTAAGCTTAACTGTATAATGTTTTATTGTATCCTTTGGGGACTACCTTCTTTAAGCTTTTAGCTTTTGTAGTTTCCTTAATTTTTGTTTATTTTAATAATAATAATAATAATAATAATAATAATAATAATAATAATAATGTGACAGCAGCGGGGAAACATGCAAACAGATCAACTGCAGCATCGAAACCCGTCGTTGCCCCCCAACAGGCTAAGAAGCCCAAAACGGGGTTAATGAAACATCAAAAACACCAAATAAAACCAAACAATAAAAGAAAAATAAAATAAAAAGAAATAAAATAAAAAGAAGTTAGAATATAGCATTACATCTATCAATAAATATATCTGAGCCTGGTTCCTTGCAGTATTTATCTAACATATTAATTAATTTAAAAGTAGGATTGATTAATTTAAAAAGAACCAGACCAAGTGGAGATCCCTGAGGAACCCCACTTAGTATTTTCCCCGTTATTTCTAAACCGGCCATATTATCAATAAAAAATGACTTGTTCAAAAGAAAAGAGGAAAACCATTTCAACATATTTTTTGCGCACCCCATTACATCAATTTTCTGAAGTAGTAGCCGAGTGTTTACTCTATCAAATGCTTTACTAAAGTCTAGGTAGATCGCATCAACCTGCTTCCTGCGATCCAGGTTGAACGTAATATGCTGCATCAAGACCGATAAATTCGTCTGCGTTGACCTACCTCGCCTAAACCCATTTTATAATGTTAAAATAAATTATAATTATTTAAAGTTCACAAATTTTCATAGCTTCAACATCATTTTGGCTTTTACAGATTTCTAATGTAACTATATTTTAGAGGACACTCAGTTTTGCATGGGTACTGGATACTGTGAGTTCATTGTGTACGGATTGAAATATTGTGAAGTTAATTTTGAATTAAGTTAATTGTGAAGTAAAGAGGGGATTTTTACTTTCCAAGCGGTTTCAAAATAAAGCATAAATTTTATAAAAGGTTTAACAACCTCTAGTTAATCTCGGCATCCTATGGTACTCTATAGACGATATAATAAAGCCAATTAATTTAGATGTTCCTTGAACCTGGTTCGAAACTTACGGCCTGCTTTCTCAATTTAGTACATGATCCATACTTTAATTTGTATATTCTACTTCGTTCATATTAATTGGATGTTTCTTTTGTAGATTGGAGCAAATTTTTGATATTATGATTAGTTCTAAAAGTAATTCTTAAATTTTTCTTTTTGAAAAAATTTAACATACAGTGCAGATTTGTTGAAAAAAAAAAGTGAATGTAGTATACAAGGTTGGATTGGTATTCAAAAGGCTATGGTTGGAGATATTTGAATATTTGAAAATTATTTAGTTCAATATTTTGATTAATATTCAGCATTTACATTTCTATTTTCCTACTTATAAAAAAGAAAATTTCACATACATTTAATTTCAACAATATACATTCCTAATAATTCCCTAATGGTTATAAATAAATGGTTAAATAGGCTGTCATTTTAAACAAATTCTCAATCAAATTATATGAAAATGCCGACAGGCGAATCGCTATGGGCTGAAGAATAAATTATGTATTTCTAAAATTACAATTCAACATTCAATATTAACAAAATTAAAACGGTATTCCGCGATTACACACTCAAAACAATTAATTAAAGCGACTTTTATGAAAAAAGATTATTATTCCACAGCCATTCCTCCCACGAACACCAATTCGACACCCTATCTAAATGACGCCGACTCATTAACACCAATCGAGCAAAGCTCCCATAACAATAACTCCGCTCCGTTTACTTTCCTTTAAATATTCATACTTATTCAAACGACAAATCAAACTACACCCACACACGGCTACCCAATGCAAATATATTTAGAGAAAAGACCTTTCAGCAAATAGATCGTTCCCTCTCTTTTTAACCCTTTCAACGAAGAGGCAACCATTTCATCCATCCATTTCACTCTCCCCTTTATCGATGGTGATGAGTCACGGTGATAGATTCCCACTCTTCAACGGCAATGATAGGCAGTAAATAAATAAACCCCTATAGCCTTCTCAAAACCCCACTCACTCTCTCTCTCTCTCTCTCTCTTTCTCTCACTTCCCTTTTCACCCTCAATGCCCTCCCATTTTCAACATTGTCATCGCAATCATCTCCTGTACGCTACTCCCATTGCTATTTCGCATCATCCCTGCTAACATCCGATGAGGGTGACGGTTGTTGTTGTTGTTATTATTATTACTGCTCTTACTCATTCGTCTGAAGAATCAAACAACTAATACCAGTGCCAATAGAGTTTCGTAGGACACGTAATTTAATTTTACATTCATTGCATCAATGACAGTGCTCTACTTTCATCCAAGCATCTGTGAACCGTCTACCCAATCTTATAGCTTTTTACATAACAATACGGCCATTCGGGCATACTGGCAAGCTCGTATAGGAAATTTTCACCTTTATCAATTTCAATGATTATTCCTATGAATATCTAAACCGCGTCTTTTTGTAAGATAGTCAAAAGTCATTATGGAATTTAGGGCAACCATTTTTCTTGTCAAATACGCGCTAACCCTGTAATTCCAAAATACACGTCAGACAGCCTGTTGGATATGCTTCCGAATGTCACCACTAGATAGGGCCATATAGCAGTGGGGCGCGATCTTATTTAGAAGCAAGATAAAGTTTCATAGATAATAGTTATTAGGTCTAATATTAAATAATTATATTATTATGGCTCCAATTTATAAAATTTCATTATATAATAAATTATTAATTTATACGAAAATTATGCAGCAATTTATAATCAATCTTCTACTTTTTTATTTACATAAAGGGGGTCCAGGAAGTTCCCTTCCATTCACTTTATTCAAAGGTGGTTCACACTTTATTCATAATTATCCTTTATTATGGGTGCATTAAACAACATACAATCGAACCCCGTTATTACGAAATTCTGTTTACATTATCCGTTTTTCGTATGAATCAAGTCTAAAAAATTTCGTCAATCGTTTATTTCAGTAAAAAATACATGCAATTAGTTATTGACGTTTGTTTACATAAACGAACAATTTTTCGTAATAGTACCGTTCACAGAATTATACAGCGCCGCTTATATAGCCACTGAAAACCAATCAGAATTCGCAGAATAAGAACCAAAGTAAAATTTACAAGAAAACAAATAAAGTTACTTTCTTGGAATGAATTTCTTTATTTTGTTCGTATTATACGTAGTTCGGTAAAAAAAAAAATTGTATCAAGCGAACTTTAATATAAGGACTGGGAGCAGAGAAAATTTCAATTTAAGCGGGATTTCGTATTGACATGTTTCTTAATAACTGGGTTCGACTGTATTTCTTATTAACTCCCAATTCCTTTATGCAGTGTCTCTCATCCCCAATTTTTTCCTACTTAAGATAGAAACCTAATTCTAGTTACCAAATTGGAAAGCATAGTCTAATTTGTCTAAATCCATTGCCAAGCAGAATTTTCTTAGTCCAAATTGAAAGAATAAATTGGCAACAATCGCGTTCACCAACGCTTTGAATTCAGAACTGGTACTACAGGGAAGCCAATCTGCTAACCTGACAAAATTAAAATAAATTCATGTATCTAAACAAAATTCAAACCGAAAACGACAATTCCAACTTCGAGAAGTAATTACAGGCCTAAATCAAAGAAGTGCTCGACAAGTTGTCTCTCAGAAGCCAAGCAAATTTATGAAACCCCCTCCAAACTCCGTGGACAATGCAAACGCAACTGTGCTATTACATCGAAAATCAAATGAAATTACATGAGCTCAAATTTGTATTGTGTAGTTTTCTGTATATTGCAATTATGTACGGAAATTCTAACGCACATTTGGCACAGAATTGAAATTTGGCATAATATTTAAGAAATGCCATCAATATATCAATACCTTATTGATTCATGGCTTCTCCGTCGCTGACAACGTACCGTGGACAATCTTGAAAACTCAGTCTTTTAATAGGGTATTAGTCTTTGAGACTTGCTGGTTCATTGTACACTGCATTTCTTAATTCAAAGACGAATCCCTATAGGATTAAAACGGGCGAAATAGTATTAAAATGGTTTTAAAAATGACTCAAAATCACTCCATCCTCCGTGAATCAATTAAACTTTCAAAGGTTAACTTAAGAATTACAACAGGTCGAGCTGTCAACGTGCTGGCGAACAAACCAATCGATTAGAAAGCCTATCATGGCACAATACGTTTCATAAGCTACTGCTGTTCCAAAAGTATTCAGATTGCAAATATTACATTTTAAACGAAAATAAATGCACTTAACCTATCGCTGCCGAACATGACGATTCTCTCTCTCTCTCGGATCCTCCGGAAGGAAAAGGAGCCGACAAACGAGGGTCGCTCCCGAAGTAGGGAGGCTTCGAAAGCCGTTTATGGCCTAAATGACTAATTCGTCGAATCATTTCCTACGATATCAGTTTTACGTCAAAATCCCACTCCGGTATGTTTATGTGTGGTTTGCCTTCAGGGGTAATTTCGCCCGCGGGCCTCGCGACCAAATCATGTCCAATTACTTCCCCCCTCTTTTCTCCAGCGTCGCAAATTAAACCCAATCGATCACCATCGATCAATCGAAGGGTTTTCGGGGAGGAATTAAGTAACCGAAACGCCACTAAATACACACGCACAGAAATATATACACCGACAAACGAACACACACAACAGTTACTCTTTCCTCGATTTAAAACAACTTCATAAACATATTTTTCTCCTCGTTCTCGACAAACTAACGACAAACCGCTCGAAAATGAGAACAGCCAACAACACCGCGCCATTAGCCAGCAAAAGCAAAATACATATTTAATGGGCGAGCTTGAAACGACGACACCGGGCGAAAATGGCCACCCCCGTTCCTTCTGCCCGCAATCATCTGACACGGAGGGGCCAAATGAGAGAATTAATTATTTTTAATTTCAACTAACTCTTTCCGCAATTGCCTTTCCATTTAGGCCAAACCCAAGCACAATGGGGGAGAGATCTCCATAAAGGTTAAAATATGGCGACCGTGTCATACAAGCAAGCAATACCACACAGTCCACTGCTACTGCTTCTATAGACTACCCATAATTCAGTTGCTCACGACCTACCCACCTTCCCAACCTTCCGAAAATTACTGCCGCTCAACTGTATAAATTTTTAAAACAACGAAGAATACAAAATTATGGCAAACAAAGTAAAGCTACTTTCAGGCTGTCTTTAAATACTAAATTAAATTTAAACGTCCGTTTACGCGGCCGCGATAGATAAACGCGAACGTCAAAATGGCCTTAAAAAGGCATCGTGAATAAGCCACGACTATTCCATTATCATCATTAGCTTTCTTTGCATAAAGTACAAGGAAACAAAATGCTCAACGTCTTCACAACCATTTGCATTTTGCATTGGCCACTTTCACAATGTTGCACTTGTCTACAAGAAGCTTGATCAAAGATTTACTTTGCAAAGCCCGCCTTCAAATGCGTGCCTTAAAACAAAACCTTATTCAACATTTAGATTGCATAACCTTAAAAATGATTTTTTTCTTCAACTTTATAATTAATTTTGAGCTTATATTCGAGACTGGATTGCGATAGCAAACAACAGCCTCCTTAAATTAAAGATAAATCCATATTACATCTTTCAAATTTCGATTAAATTCACTCAATGTCGTCCATACATTATACTTAAAAGTTTAACTTCCAAATGAATATTATATGCCATTTTCTTCCTTCATGGAATGTTATTGCTACTATTGTGTTGTCTTTCCAAAACAGATCTTAAACAGACGGACGCAAAATAGAGAAACAGCAGGGTGAAGGAACGCGAACTTGGTTAAATTCTTATAAATGATTAGACAAAAAGTAACAAAAATTTTATAACACTGAACGATGTAGAATACAAAATATCTGAATAGCAACTCCTCATATTGCTACCACGGTTGTCACAGTCTTTAGCAAAGAAGAAGAAAACAAGAGTGCCTATTTTATTTTCATTTCCAATACATGAAATTCAGATAACAGGATACCCATTTTTCATCCACAAGAGTAGTTATTAAGGCAACGGAGGCGACTTTTAAGATTGCAAAGAATGAGATGCAGCATGTGTTGAAAGGCTTAGAAAAATGCTGGAGAAATGCATTCAGTTTGTAGAGCAATACTTCGACAAGGAACAATGTAGAGCGTACAGTTTTCGAGAAATAACTCAATTTGTTTCGACTTGCCCTCGTACATAAAATAAATTATTTCGGCGATTCTGTAATGGAAAATCCGTGCAGCAAATATCAACGCTCCATCGAGGATAAAGGGTCAAAATGGAATACCGTCATCCCCAAGGAACTAAAAAATACACTTTGACATGTAGATCATCAACAAATTAAACTAAACGAATACGTGTTAAAAGTAAGTTCTAATAATTTTGATGTTGAACAGGGAAGGAAAAATTCCGCGACATGGACTCGAACCAGGGACCATGTCTAACGCTGGCACCGCTCTAATCAATCGAGCTCTGTCCGCTATAGTCCAGTTGGTTAGAGCGTGCCAGCTATAAGCATTTTTTCCTTCCCTTTTCAACACCAAAATTATTATATTATTGAAGTGTGATCTTCAGTTTGTCAATTTGTATATCTATTATTAATTTTCATTTAAATGCTAATGTTTTAATAACAACGGTAAAATCAATTTTACTAAAACGAAGTTTAATTCTAAATGATATACGCATGAAATTAAGTTTCATCATTAGATCTTTACACTTCTACTTATAAATATCTCAAATTCTATGATATTAATATAAGTAGAACCCTGTTAATACGTGACCGTTTATAAAACGTGATCCCGTTTAATACCTGGTTTCCCTTTGGTCCCTTCCCCTTGAAAGCTATTTCTATGTAAATTCAGCCTGTTAATACGTGGGTTTTTTTCACTGATCCCGGATAATACGTAATTTTTGGCTCAAAAAATTTAAGAAATTCATTCTAGGAATTTTAATTTTTTTTTTTTTTTGGTCATGCGTAGGTTTTTTTTAGTCAGTATATACGTATACATCCCTCGATAAATGATATTGTGGAAGACCTTTTGGGTTAGTCAGGTACCTCAGTATATTTCATTTGGTATTTAGTCTGGAAGGGTGAGCCTAAAGAAAGCATTGCTTCCGTCCCCGCTGAACAAATGTATACTTCACTGTTCGATTGTCGAAATGATATTCAGAATTTCAGTTCTTCAATATCCTATTCACAGCGTAACAGAGTTCTTTCCAGAAATAAATAAATGTGTAAAAAGATGCATGTATCTCAAGCTTATTTCGTAATACAAGACTTTTGAGTTTTTCAGCGAATAGACAAACAATTTTTCAATCCCGGATAATACGGAATAATACGTAGTTTTTGCTCGGTCCCTTGAAACACGTATTAACGGGGTTCTATTGTAGTTGAATCATGGCATCGACTAAGCGAATGTGGGACCTATATCTATTATGTGAAACGAATAATTTATCATATTTGTGTGATATTTGACTTCTCTAGAAATTCTTTATACAGACAACCCTCTTACGTCTCACTCTTTGTGCGTTACATGGAAACCGTGTTATAAGAAACTAAGAATTAGTACATACGTTATAAGAAAAATCAAATTCGTAACGCGTTATAAGGAAATCGTATTATATGGAAACTGCGTTATATAAACAGTTTTGCGGCGCAATTAGATAAACAGAAGTCATGCGAATACGCGACAGGCCATAATATTGTGCCGTCTTTTGTGATGTCGCTTGGTTTCTGAATTTACAGAAGAATTCTTTGATAACTGAAACAGTAAAATTGCGTTGTACGTCCATGAAAAAAAAACAAACCCGGGATTGTCCATTATTTTGACCATAAAAGTATAATAAAAAAATTAATTTTATAGTGAGACTACTTACAATTAATCTAATTAAGCTGTATACAGTAATACATAAACAACGTTATAAGATTATCTTTTTAGCAGAACTGTCGCAATTTTTGTTCCGCGTTATCTGCAAACGGCGTTGTAAAAATATCGTATTATAGGAGGGTTGGCTGTATCTCGATTCGGATAAATTTTCAGTTCTTTGCTTTTTTAGAACATCTAAGATTGTGCATTGAGATTTTTCAGGGGAGCAGCCAGACACTCGTATACACTTTGAGAAACGACACACTTTTTAAAGTCAATGTATATTTTTCTTATAATATATCATTCAGATTGATTATTTTTAGCTCATATTATTTTTAGCTCAGTGTGAGGACTTCTCCAATATAAGATTTATTTTCTTGTAAAATTAAAATCAACAAATTACGTTGTTATTAATTTTTATTTTAATTAACGAACAAAAACTTTCAAGGCATACACCAAACTTTCAAAAGATGGTAAGATGGTAAATTAATTTAGGTTTGTATATTAAGATACATTTTTCACTTTTTAACTGTTGAAATTAGTAAAATTGTTATTCATTATCAAACGTTTGGTGTGTGCTTTGTTACTGTCTAAATGTTATTAATAAAACGAAAACAGCAATGCTTGCAAATAATACCCTGTTTTTAATACTTTGTAAATTAATGTCAGGACATACTGAAAATACAGATACATATATACCAACCCATAATATATACAATAAACAGTATAATAGATTAAATTGGAACTATCCACGCTAATGATGAATTTATAGAAAAAAAATCTGTAAATTATTTTTATTTACACTACAAGAATAATCTAAACACGTTTAAATCCTTCTCGAAGCCAGGAACATTCACCAATTACAGCAAAGGTATAAACCACACAGCTACGCTCTTTCAAGAATTTACTACCATCCAAAAACCCAGGTTCGACCCCCTGGTGGCCTTTCACTTCGAATTCTCGAAACCACCTCCCTCCCTTCAAATTCACTTTCTACCCAATGAACACAAAAGCCTATACACAACAGATGCAGCAAAGAGCGAAAGTGCCTTGCGTCAGGGTGAAGTGGGGTAAAAAGGAAAGGAGGGGGAAGAGAGGGCTTCGTGTTTGTGGGGTGTCGAGAGTTCAGTCATGTCTAAATCGATTTTGGAGAAGGGGGGAAAAGAGGAAATTTTATACTTTTCCCTGACTTCCCGTGTGGAATTTTGGCTCCTACCTTTTTTCGGCGGAAACCCTACTTGCGTCACGGTGACTCTTATTGGCAAATCGTTTGTTAACCCATGAAAAATTCGGTCAATACCAATGGACCCCGGTCCCCTTGGAGAAAAGTGCCGCGCATTCAAACTTGTGTCTACTCACCTCACTAACCCTATTATAAGCTAAGTGTCAGCAACCTGGTGGAATTAGGTAGCCTCCAGAAAAAAATAAAATTCAAAGGGATTCTTAAGGGGAAAAAAATACGCTTTTAGAAACAAATTTATTTACTATTATCCCCTTCTATAGTTTCAACGTAAAACTATAGATAAGGAAACGGGATGGATTAAAAAGCAGAAAAACATGCACCAACAACAAGAATAAAAAACGCACTGGAACCCTTTCCTTTCATTTAACTCTGTCTATCCATTTGGAAAAGTGGTCGTTTCTCTCTTTACTCCAGTGGAATTGGCTGGAGAAAACGGCTCGTCCTCGAGTAACCCACTCCCCATCAAAATCCCCCGCCTCTGTTTTCAAACAGGAAAATTCAATTATTCTAATGCAACGACCGCTCTCTCCCTTCTCTTACAACCCCCTCTTCCACTAACCCCGAGCTTCATTTCGTCGATCAAAATATGATTTGGAATTTTTGTTAATTGCCAGAGAAAATTATTTCCTAATAAGTGAGTTGTGTATTAAAGAGATGGAGGGGGATCCCACATAAAACCCCCTCCTCGATTACCCTATCTCCCCTTCCGCCATCTTCCTAATTGTCATGGCAGCCAGTGTATTAAGAGATTGTGTAATTAATTGTCTCTTTCTATTCGATGAAGCCATAAAAGCCGATGGAGAGGAGCTCGCTAAATAGAATATGGGGTAGGGCTCTGTATTAAGAAATAATAATAATAATAATAATAATAATAATAATAATAATAATAATAAGCAACAATCCTGAACACCTAGTAAGAAAATGCCTACGCCCAGACATCAATACTTCCACATAGAGGAAATTTGTCTCTTCCTTGCATTCGAGCCCTGCTCGGGTCCGCCTTTGGGTTGGGACTTGTCTTCTGGACTTGATCCGAGTTTGGTTTTACCTTCTATTTTTATGCTCGAAGGGATTTACCAAAACAACAATAAAAAATCTTCATCAACAAATTAGTTCCCTCCCCCCCCTCATCTCAGAAGAAAATCACAGTTTATTAACTATCAACAAAACAAAAAAACAAAACATTGAAATGGTTGTCCATACATTCGCGCGGCCTCCGACTTTAACATCAAATTAATACTATTAGAGAGAGATCTAGAGAGTTATTTAATTTTCTTTAATGATAGACAGTTCAATCTCGTTAAAAAAATAAAATTACTTGGATATTTGATTTCATCCGGCACTCACCCGCTAAAAAATTAGCACTCCTATTTTATATTTCTGAATTTTATATTTCCGTCTGTTCGCACTTTTTTAAGGTGTGGAATATATGTAATGAATGCGTCTCTCATCGCTGATTATGCATCCAACTTTCTGTGGGATCAATAGTTGCCAAAAACGGAATTTCCGAAATATGCTGCAACTCGAAAACGGCGAGTCACAGCAAAAATGGAGCCAAAATAGTTTAATACTACACATGAAATCAATAAATTTTTGTACTGACCAGTGGTCACTATTCCGACGGCTTCTATCAAAAAAATCATGATTATCGATTGTTGATATTCAATATTTCTATGTCGAGTGTTTACGAACTCTGTGTACAAACTTTTACGGGTGATGGAGGACCTTATTTTAAATATATTTTGCCAATAAACTAGCAGTCGCAAATAAATCCTTGATACATTAAAAAAATTGTCAAACATCATATATACAAAGGCTGTTTAACACTTCCTCATAACATTGTCTATCTCGTTAATGTCTTTCCAGAAAACGGAGAGATTCGATAACTTAATACTGATGATCCACAACGTTTTGAATAACCAGATACGAGGATTATTCGTAAAGTAAGGTCCGTTTTGCAATAAAAACAAAACTACTATATATAATTTCAAATTTTTTTCTTTACCAGAATCTATGTACCTTTAACTATTTTACTACATAGTTTCCAAGTTTATTTAAGCACTTGTTATAGCGCTTATTGCACTTCCGCATGATCACTTCATAGAAGCTGCCGGCGGTGAAGAAAGTCACCTGGTTTTCACTTGTTCATCGTCGCTGAAATGCAGGCTGCCGATGATCTTCAGATCCTGGAACAGGTGGTAGCCACTGGACGCGAGGTCCGGACTGTAAAGCGGGTGGCCAAGTTGTTCCCAATAAATCAGATCTTTTGTTTGGGACAACTTCACCACCCGCCTTACAGTTCGGACCTCGCGTCCAGTGGCTACCACCTGCTCCAGGATCTAAAGGAAATAATCGGCGTAAAGTATTTCAGCGACGATGAACAAGTGAAAACTGCGTGACTTTCTTCACCGGCAGCAGCTTCTATGAAGTGATCATGCGGAAGTACATTGAACGCTATAACAAGTCCTTAAATAAACTAGGAAACGATGTCCAAAAATATTTAAAGGTACATAGAATCTCGTAAAGAAAAAAAAATTGAAAATACGTATATACAGTAGTTTTGTTTTTATTACGAAACGGACCTTACTTTAAGAATAACCCTCGTACTACATGTTTATACATTTACAAAAGGTGTCCATATTGGTAACCGAGCAGAATCAGTCGATATATACTCTGACTATGACTATGAGCTGCAATCATCGTCTTTAGATAGTAGGCTGTCTACTATAAACGCGGTGGCTACAATACATGCTTCACAGGGTCTTGTATTAAATTTCTGAAACGGCCAAATATTCCTGCAGTGCCTCTTGATCACTTGCAGCCATAATTCCCGCAACCAGTTCTGCTTCCGAATCGATATTAATATCGTACACCATATTCTTCAGATGTCCCCAAAAGAAGAAATCTAAAGGGTTTAGGGCTCCATTGTTCTGCTACTTACTAGCGAATTATTCTTGTGTTAGTTCATGGATGCCACACACAGAGAGAAGAGCTATGTATATTTTTAATAAAGATTTAAGCATTGTTTACATGTATCTGGAATACGCGAATGTCCGGTTAAGTGTTGATGCCGAGTTAATAGTTTAACAAGAAATTAATTCCCCCGAGAAAGATATAGAAAATTAGCGGAAGCCCTGAGTTCATCTATTTTTACTCCTTTATCTGCACTTTTTAAATCCCCAATTATTTTTATTCAAAAAATTGATTTTCTCGAACATAGTATTTAGAAAATATAAAAGATCTCTATCTTCTTTCCTTTCTCATCATTTCCGATCGAATGATGTATCACATGCCATATCAACCAAGACCAAGTGACTTCCACCCCACTGGCACAATCTGACCCAAACTCGATATTAATGTACATTTTGCATAGAGGCATCTGCATATTGAATTTCACTCGTTTACATCCCTATATACCAGATAGACCAGAAGGTCCCCTTCTGTAAACACGTACAGACGGAAAATTTATTTTTTGCAAAATTTCAACGATTCTTCTCGAATCATCAGTTTTTAAGTCGATATCAGTCGAAAAAAAAATTTTTTTGAGTTGAGGTGGACGAAAACATAGGCCAGCTGAAATAAAGTTTCATTAACTTCTGTAAAGTGGCGCTATACTAAATTGTCCATTAGATAAAATAAAAAAAAATTGCGCCTGTAATTATCGAGGTTTAAACTACCGTTCCGGCAATACATTGTGTAATACGAATCCAATGCACTTCCGCGTACACGAAGTCGTTAAAATACGCTACGATGGCGGAACCTCATTCAAAATATAACTACATTAAGCATTTCACTCAATTTCATCCCTTCTATCCTTTTATGGTTTGCGAACGTCATTCAAAGGGAGGAACCTGTTTGCGCTTTTCCATATAAATTACATAAACGCGTATACGTATCCGTCTTTTAAAGTTACTCGAAAAAGAGAAAGACAATTTCCATTCATATATATCTTTTTCCTGCAATACATGTTGGGGAATGGTCGTGGAACCATCGTAAAAGTATAAAAGAGGGAGGAGGAGAGCCATAAAGCTAATCCAGGCGCACACAATAAAGAAAAAGCGAAATTAAGGGCGAGGAGCGCAGCATTTTTATACGGTTCAAATAATTCATGGAGCATTTCCGCTGTGCATGGTTAGCTCAGATTCCCAAAGCTGCTAATTACACTCAAAATCCACCCACTAAAGATCAAAATTCGGGAAATTTGTCAGGCCCAAAAAAGAACAACAACGAGGAAGAGGATGAGAAGGAGACAAAATCTCGATATCGCTCCGATGGGAGAGATACACACACATAAAAACCCCGATCAGATCAGGCTGAAAATCCCCGTTATGATAGGGTAGGGGGTGCACCCCTACTCCAAACTCTGTCTTCCTAATAACAGAAGGTGAAGATGTTGTTGGTGGAGGACAAAAACGAGATCTGTGGGAGAGAAACATGAATGGGGGGTAAAAGAGATAAAAGGCGAAAAAAAAATAAAAGAAGAGTGATGGGATTAGATTCATACAGATGGAAGGGCGATAGAAATAAGTGGGGGCTGGAATGAGGAGGAAGTCCCTTCGATGATTTCACTGCTCCCATGGACACATACACGATCGGTCCTTCTGCCCCATCGCCCACTCATCCGCTTTTATCTCGAGCTCTCCATCGGCCCGTGACTCATCCCCGAACGGCCCCTTCGTCTTTCTTTGTCCAACGCAAAAGGTCCCAGCCACCGCAAATTGCTCTTAATGGCTGTCAACCCGAATACATGGCACGGATGAAAGTTTAGTCTACAGCACGCGCCCCATTCACCACTCACCCGAGTTCGTCATCCCCCATTGCCTCATAAATCATCAATCTGTCGAGCGGGAGGGGGCCCAAAGGCTTAATCAATTCATCTTTTGCCTCTAACTCTATTTTTTCCTCTCTCTCTTCTTCGCATGTAATATAAAACTTAAGTAATACAGGATTTCATTAGCAATCAATTCTCGGACGTTAATCATTAAAAGAACACAACACAACCGACACATTCGGGGTTCACGACTCCTTGAAGCCATGACAACCAACCTTTATGGCCTATAGACATCAGATTTCAACATCCATTTAACAAGCTAGCTATTCTGGGATGCCATAATATTCCCGATAGGCAACCAAATTAATTAAAAGTTACTGACATTAAGAAGAAAACTCTGCGGTGCAAGCCAATCAGAGTTCACCGACTTGCAATGCAACTTAATCTGAGAAGCTTCAAATTTTAACACGATAAACAAAAAATAATAGCCAATAAAATACTGTGGATAATCTTGAATATAAGAAAAAACAATTGAGAATATTGGATGAGCCAATCAGAGTAAAGTAACCAATTTAAGATTGACGTCAAATTTAAAACAATGCACAATAAGAAATGACTAATCAGATAATGCCAGATTTTTTTAAAACAACTGTCAAATTCTAGAATCGCTTAAATTTTATCGAGTCCCGACAAGCCCGCCAGAACTAAACACCTTTTGGAAGCAGGACATGAAGTTTGTAGAGAGGACTTCAAATTAATCCGAAAAATGGGGAAAAGTAACCCTATTAGACGTTTACGAAATTTATTACTTATTTAGTTACAGGAACTTTAAAGTCATTCAACACCATGTGGTCGAAAAGTGCATCCAAACCCAGAAAACAAAAGTTTGTGGACAAGAGGCGTTTTTCATCTTACATACGATAAACAAATTTACGACTTCTTATCTCCACTCCATTCAGAGAAAAATAAGATTATCTCAAAGTATAATTTGAAGAAATAACAGTTAAGAATCTCCAAACCACGCAAAATGCATTTGCAAAATCCCTCCAAAATATTTCTCAAGCACAAAATCTGCTAAAAACGAACACTCCTCACACTTACATCCCCACTTTCCAGATTATTAAACTCCATTAAGAAACCATCGCCCGAAAACTGACCAGCAATAAAGTAAGATCCCATAAAAATTAACCATCGTTAAAGTAAAAAAAAAAAAAAAAAAAATTGGATGGAAGAGAATATTCTTCGTCGCGTTCTCGCTAATCTCGCTCCAAAGGCGCCTTTGCAAAAGCGGTTAACACACGCGGGGCCCTCTTAATTACGTCATTCACCGCTGGCTCTTCCTCCTTCGTTAACTTCATTTGCTATTTATTTTTTAATAACCCCTCCACTCGTGACACGGGAAGCCCTGGGCAGGAAGCTTTTGCTTTGGTGGCTCAAGTCGGCATTAATTAAATCAAGGGTCGCTATAGTAACACAAACAGCAAACAACAAGAGAAATACTCAGAGGGAAAATAAAATACAAAAAGAAGAGCAATTCAACGAGCAAACAGAATTCAAAACGAAAATAAAAAGAACACACGGAATACCTAGAGGCACATTTTTCAAGGCGGATAATGTTAATGACACCAGTCTATGGTGACATGTTTATATAAAGCTTAACGTTAATAAGTTGATATGCTGTGAAGACTTCTAAGATCATGGAGTATATGCTGACGAAGCAGCCGAATACAACTGTAAAAATCACTTCTTATAACTGAGATCTAAACAACTCTTATTTCATATAATGAATTTTCCTGTATCGCCTCGATATGATAAAACCTCAAAAGGTCTACTCATAAATAACGTTCAGTAACTAAAAAGCAATTTCCATTGTACACTTTAAATAAAAAAAGCATTTATTATCTCAACTTTTTTTTTAAGCTGATAGACATTCAAATATCTTTGCATGAACTCATTTTAAAGTAAGCGATTTCTCTAAGTAGTGAAAACGTAAATGCCCACTATGAGATGCTACTGCAATCCAAAGTTAATGAGAATAGAGCCACATGGGATCAAAAAGCTCAACAGAAACCTTCAAAAAAGGGAGTGAAGATGTTTATTGAACAAAAACTAAAGACAAGTACAAAAGTGTTTGTTTTTTTGGGGTTTTTTTTTTGCAAATTTTACTTCAATTTCTTTTAACTTTATTTGGGCACTTCAACATCCAGGTATGGATACAAATTACAGAAGACAATCTATAGCCTGGAATCAAAGCATAGACTGCTACAGTAAACGTGTGTTGGGGCCCTATATTCCCGGTTGGATTCCAGTTGTTTTTTTTTTTGTTTCTTTTAAATTGTCTTTTAATTTTAGATGAAAATTAAAACGAATAGCTTGATCTTAACATAAAAAAGTCTAAATGAGTAATGCCCGTCTCCACACTTTCCAATCCATCCGTTTGGAACATCAAGAAATGACCAAAGACTTAATCCTATTTGACTAAACTATCTTGTTGGAAAACTACCAATAGATGCAACTAATTTAGGTGCAAACGTAAAACTCCACCACGTTCAGGATAAACATTTTTCGAAATGAGGGGTTATTAAAAAAAAAAAAACAAAAACAAAAAACATTTTGGGCATTAGATCGCGTCAAATTCTAAACACTTAATGAAGAAAAGAGTTCCTTCTCACTTTTTTTTTTTTTATAAAACTAATGAGTATCCTATATACAGGTATTGGACATTGAAACTGAAACACCTTCGCAAATAGCACTGGATACCCCCAGGGCTGAACAGGACCTTCTGCTAGGTAATTAATCGTATGCATATCAATGAATTACGTGTCAGAGTTCTTGGTAGTCACTCCAGTAGAAAAGTTCGATAGTAAGCTTCAAATTGTCTGTGCAGAGCGCTATAATGGGAGACATATCCGACTTCAAAAGAGAGCAGATTGTTGACGCGCGTCTAGCAGGTGCATGTGTGTCCAAAACTGCCACACTTTGTGATGTATCACGTGCTACAGTATCCAGGGTGATGTGTGCATATGAACAGGAAGGACGAACCACGTCCAGGAGGAGCAACTGCAGGAGAAAATGGAAGTTGTCGGAAAGAGACTTCAGGACATTGACCAGGATTGTTGCACGAAAGCGGAAAACCACCGCAGCAGAAATCACCGCAGAAATAAATACACACCTCCAGGAACCTGTGTGCACGAAGACAATCCGTCGTTACCTGCATAAATCCAACATCCATGGCAGGGTTGCTATACCGAAGCCTTTCATCAGTAGTACAAATGCCTCCAAGCGGGTTCAGTGGTACCGGACGCATAAAACCTGGACGTTGGATGACCTCAAACGCGTCATATTCTCGGATGAGTCCAGCTACACTGTCTTCCAAACAACAGGGAGGGTATTCGTCTGGAGGAGCCCCTCTGATGCCTACAACCCAGACTGCTTGGCAGCCACAGTCAAACACGGAGGTGGATCAGTAATGGGTGGATCAGTACTGGTTTGGGGTGCAAACTGTGCAGGACCTCCACCGATCCTTCCCAAGACGTGTTGCTGCTGTGCTGGCTGCCCACGGTGCCCCAACACCTTATTAAATAAAGATTTTGGATTTCTACCAGGTGTTTCAGTTTCAATGTCCAATACCTGTATATCTCATCTCGCCTAATCCAAAAATGGCATTTAAAATGCTGAGACACCCATGTTTTTAAGCAAAAATTCATTTTTTTATGCAAAATAACGAAAGTGGTCTTGCTCTAGTAAAGAATTTTAACCATAATCATTATGCTGAGTCAATTCAATCTTTTAAGATAACAACAACCAAGCTAATATCTATAAAGTAAGAAATAAATATTAGATCTTAATAAACTATGTGCAAAGATCTCATATCTTCCCGTTCATATGCTCACCTTTATTTCTGCCAACTTGTATAACTTAATATTTGAAACAGTTTACAACGAACTTATAAAGTCGTTACTGAGAGTGAAAAAATTATCTGTTTTAGTAAAAAAAAATTGATAATTTGATTTGAAATTCTAATTCTTAAAAGTCACCAAAAAAGCAGAATAGCAATATCTCAGAGACCGACCCTCTATCTCGTTGTCATCATTGATAAAATTGAGCTGAAAAATCTTAAATTGATGAAATTCAACAGTGCGTTGTTTTAGTAATGCAATCTGGTATATTCTCAAATGGTTTTATAATTAAAAAATAAAAAAGAAATATTCAAAATTTTTTAAAACACGCTTTTATATACTCTTCTACGTACGCCAGAATATATACACATCCGTCAAGTATTTTGTATTCGGGAGTTTTCAATCGACATCTCATTCGTTCCATACTGCATTTTATAAAATTCAGTTTTAACTTTTTTTTTTCAAAGATTTTAATTTTGGTAAATTTTTTTAAACTAGACTAGGCTATATTGTTTTCAGAGATTGGCCTGTGTGCAGAATTTCACTCCTCTAGGGAAGCTGGGTAAAAATTGATTACAATATTTTGACCAAACAAAGATAAATATCCGTTAGCATATAATAGAAATATCCAATGAAAGCTTAAGTTTTTCTTTATTTATTTTTAACTGGGTTAAGAATTTCAATAAGTTTTATATTGATAAAAATTAGTTTCATCTGAGCATATATTCAAACTGTATAATAATAAGCTTAAAACCATGTACTCTTTTCTAAATATTTATTAACGCCTCCTAATTCCCTGTCTCTCTTAAAATTGGCAGATAATAGCGAAAATGAAAGAGTTCTTATTTTGAATTCAGTAGATGAACTCTATAACCAAGAACCACCCAAAACAGTAACACCATCTTAGCTAGGCTATCTGCCTCGGGCGACACTTTTTTGTATTGGGAAAAAAATTGATTTTCTCTCTTGATAGCAGAAAAGATACAAAACGATCGACATAGTTTGAATTTTCCACGAAAACGCAGTGAATTTCCCACGAAAATAGTGTCAAATTAGATTGCGAAATAGTGTCAAATTTTCCCTCGTACTTTGTTTAAGCGTTTAGATTGCGCTTAATTAATAATATTATTAGTATACTTGCATTGATTTCTTTAAAGTTTTGTAAACACGTTGAGAAGTCTTGCCACAATAAAACAAGTATTAAAAAAAACAATCGACAGACTAAATATACTTCGGCACTGCCATCGAAGATAGTGCTACCAGAAAAACAAGAACACTGGCTCTTTATTTACTTCTAAAATACTCATGGGTTTTACTTTTGGTTTAGTACGTTTGATGGGTATTGTGTTGTGCTATTCGAAGTACTGAAGACTCTAGGGAGCGGGGGAAAAGTTTTAAAATGCAGAAAAGTGTAATCGAAACAATTCCTTCTTAAAAAACTGTGTAACGAGAAAACCAAATCCAAAATCCATGAGAACAAAAAAAGATATAAAACCCATCTCAACAAAAAAGATATAAAATCCATCTCAAGCCAGCAGGGAATGAAATCTCAACAGCTTTAACTCAATGTACTCCTATTTGATTTTCTTTTATGTTAGAGATAAAACCAAAACCGCTTCCATAAAATCTCATAACACACTTTATTGGATCCTTAGCATATCCTGTTCCCCCTTAGCTCGCTGTTATTTTAAACACCCAATTTTAAGAATGGATAGATATTGAGAAGGAGAAAAAAAAAGCCAACTGCCATCTTTTAAAAACAACTCAATTAAAAAAAAAAAAAAGAAAGATTTTTTTTCATCTTATAGAGTGGCAACAACGTATGTAAAAAATCCAGTCTTCTCTCAATTAATGCCCCGAGAAGATGCGATACCTGATATAATCATAATCGCTCGTAAAAATGCTTCGCCCACAATGAAAATGCTCAATAGTAATGGCGGCGTAAATGATCCCATCCAAAAGCAGTAAAAGAGCGTTAGGCAACACTTTATTAGAAGTAATGCCACACTTAAAAATCGAAGTGAGGGCCCGGAGAGAGAGAGAGAGAGAGAGAGAGAGAGAGAGAGAGAGAGAGAGAGAGAGAGA
>JAHWFO010004016.1:1139338-1276648 GCA_023313115.1 Rhysida immarginata | reverse complement strand
AGAGAGAGAGAGAGAGAGAGAGAGAGAGAGAGAGAGAGAGAGAGAGAAAACTATGGTGGGATGGAAGAAAAAAAAATTTCGCTCGACTTCGATACATTGAATAACTCTAAACCTAACGGTGGCTTTTGAAAATAAAGTTCAACAAGAAACAGTTCAACATGCCTACGATTATTAATTCAGCTCGTTAAGCGGAGACAGCCAAGAGTAATGGCAACGATATCGTTTAATTTGTTCGCGATTTCGTGAAGAATTTCTAAGGAATTTTATAGCGTTCTATAAAAACCAGTTTTTCAAAAGCGCACCTTAATGCCGGGTTCGAATTCGACCGAAGACGGTCGATGCACTTTTAAAAACCATAATAGCTACTCTTTCAGAAAAGTATTCAGAACCAATTTAAAACTGAATTAGAAGCGAACAACTCAGGAAACACAAATGACGAATTACGCTCTCCGCAATCGCTGACACGATCTTCCTTCTTCGCTTTCTTCTCTTCCCCCGAAGAGTGAAAAATTATCTATTAGCCATCTTTCGAGTGAATTATTTTTCAACATCTGTCAAAAAACGAGCAGATAATAATAATAAAAAAAGAGAACACTCCTTCCAATGTCGACGGGAATCAAAAACGCACTCGACATATAAAAATAAAAAAAAAAAATCTTAATGGCACTTCGAGCAAATGACGAAAAAAGGAAAAAGCGTCGACGACGACGATGAAGAAGAAGAAGGATCTAAAAACCAACAGTCCTCCTTAACTAATTTAACGATTTCCTTCCTTTCTCTCCTTCTTTCTTCCTATCACGAAGCTGTCGCCAGGGTTCCGCGAACCAAAATCACGCTCGCCATTAGCATGCAGCGTCCGTCCGTCCGTCCCTCCAATTGTGCAAAGTGAGGGGAGGCGAGCGAGAAGAAGAGGAGACTTTTCGAAAAGAGAGATAGATAAAAAGAAAAAAAAAGAAAATGATGGCTTGGAAAAAAAAAAGAGAGAGAGAGAGAGAGAGAGAGAGAGAGGAAGAAGCCCTTTCCATCGCTCATTGCCAACTTCACACTTCTCCCATCTTCCTTCCAGTTGTCTGACATCGACCCGTCTCATTTCGCGTTCGGAGGTGGAGACGAGGAGGACCGACCGACCGACCCAACGCCTCCACAATGTAACACAGCTGCAAAGAAAAAAAATAAAAAGAAAACCAAGAAACTCGCTACACGACTTCCCTTACAGGTCACATTGTATACAAGAAGTCAAGAGCGAAAAAAAAATTAATTTTCCTCAGCAACAACACTAACTCCTTTAATTGCACTTGTCTTTGGTTACAATCTTCATGTAACTTCTCTTTAATTAACAAAGTCGAAAACAAAGCAGGTGATTTTTAGAAATTTTCTTTCCCCCCCCCCCTTGTAATGTCATAATTAATACATATTTAATAATAAAATAAATCATAAAATGTGAAACACCACCTTAAGTACAAGGTTAAAACAACTGAACGACAAACTTCATGATGCCTCTATATTCGGATACAGGTGTAATAAACACGATTAAATTTTAAAATTTCTTCCTGTTTCATCTTAACCTGCACACGCGATTACCTTATTCAACGCCTAATCGATACTCACTCAAGGGTATAGCACGTTTAAAAAACAAAAAGACTCAAGTCTACAAGTACAACTTAATAAATTACAGATCTAAAATTAGACACAAATCCTAAGAAAATTTCTAAAATTTATTACAAACTTAAAGATGATAACGCAATAATTCGTTCCCATATTATTGGTTTTTGTTTTACAAGGAGACTCCACGTGCTCTGGTCTGGCTCACTGAATTTGATATTAAAAAATACGATTAGCTTTCATACAGTTAAATACCATGCAAAGCCATTCGACGCACTTCTCAAAATTTTCCGAGAAAAAAGATTATAAAATTTACCACCAATATCTGCAATTTACAAATACCCGCACTGTAGATAAAGACAGAGGCAATAGTTAATTTCGTTTTTAACAAATTTCTGATTCTAGAAAACAGGAAATTGTAATTTGTCGCAAATGTTTAATCAATATAAAATTTGTATCAAATGTTTAGATAAAAATGTTTAATGAACGGTGCAATATATTTACTTATTTATGTATCGTGCAAGCATTATTTAGATCTTGTGGGATTATAAGATAAACATCTTCACATAAGTTACAAAATTTATAAAAAATAATTAAATACGGATAAATAAACTGTTTTTATGTGTGCTCATTTATAACTGTGAATCATTAATTAAATTATAATAATTCGTATATGCATTTTATGAAGAAAAAAAATAATGGTAGCAAATTGGAAAATTGGAATTATATGCCATTCATGTTAAAATGAATTAAGAAAGAAATAAGGAAAGGATAATTTGATAAAGACTGGATACGAATCCGTACCTGCAAAATGAAAGCCCAACATCCTGCCATTGCACCACTACTATTTAATAGAATCCTACTCTACAATTCGGGTATTTAAAAACAGAGCACACAGTGATGATAAACTTTAGGAATTTTTTCCTCGGAAATTTTTGAGAAGTGCATCAAATGACTTTGTATGGATTAATTGGGTTAAAGCTACTCGTAGAATTTTTTTAAAATCAAATTTGGTGAGTCTGAGTACAGGGTGTTGAAAGCATATATAGGACAGTACTGCTGGGTAGCCTATCCTCTCGCTTCAGGGGTCGCTTCATAAAATGATAATTGGGAAATTTTATTTTGTTAACCCATTTACGCCGAAATTGATAAAAATGGAAATTGAGACTTCATATCTTAAATTTATATTCTGTAGCAAGTAAAGACATAAAAATTAATTTACAAAGACATAAAAAAAATTCCATCTATGGACGACAGCATATAATTTTAAATAAAATCGAAGTTTGGAATCGCTAGACTACGGACCAGGAACTAACGTCACTACTTAGTTTTCATGTTAAGTGAAATAAAGGTAAAAATTAAAAATTAAAATTATCGAGCATGTTTAATTTTTAAGTATCATGAAATAACTGGCTATTTATTGGACTGCATTTTCATTTCATCGAAACTTTTATTGTGAACTTTTCGCACCTTAATTTCAAAATTCAAATTCCTCAAGACCTTCATCGTTATCATTCCATATTGTCACCTTTTAAACAAGTGCCGAGTCAACAAGTCCTTTTCTAAAAGATATGAAAAGTATTGCCAGGACAGTGGACTTGAGATTACTTGGACTGTTAGAAGCTTTGTTATAAAAAATTTCCACCATATAAAAAATTATTTTTTATGTCTTTACACAATATAAATTTAAGATATGAAAATTTTATTATCATTTTATGAAGCACCCCTGAAGCGAGGGGATAGGCTACCAGCAGTACTCTCCTGTATATTTTTGCAACACCCTGTACATGGAATCTCTTGTTGCATGTTAAAAACAAAAAAAGTTAAAAACGAAAATTATTCAAAAGAGACAAAGACAGGAATCGACTGCCATTAAGATGAGCGACGAAAAAAAAGCGCATCAAGAAATATCCTTAAAACAAAACTTTACTATTTACCTGATATTATGCAAATATTTTCAACGTATTCAACTTCAGTTTTCAGTTTTAGTTTTAATAATAAACATTTGAAGTTGTCTAAAGACTTTATGGACAGTCTGTATATTTAAAATGTGACAAATACTAAAAGAAGTTCCAAAATCAAACATAGAAACTCGTAATAAATTCTGTTAAAATAATTTCAAACCAGTGTTATGCTCGAAAAGCAACGATAATTCTGTGCATTTTACGATTTTTAATCACCACTTAAAATTTGCTTTTCCACCATTGAAACCTCACGGAATCAAGATTCAATTATCAAGTCCACGATTCAATTATCAGGTCCAGCAGAAAGTTGTTTCGTGTTTTTGCAAATATTACAATTTGCGCTCAGATTAATGCATAAATGAATTTTTAATTCATCGAAATAATCTCCGTCATTATCAACAACCTTCTCCCAAAGAGATACTAAATCATAAATTCCTTTTTTATAAAAGTCATGAGCTTTACAGTTGAAAAACAAACCCAGTTCATGTTTTAGCTCCTCTTCTGTCTTGAAGCACTTGTTTCTCAAATGGTTATCGAGAGATCGGAAAAGGTGATAATCTGTTGGAGAGATATCCGGAGAGTACGGTGGATGAGGTAACACTTCCCAGGCAAGTTTGTTTATTGCCTGACGGGTCAGCTTTGCCGTATGCGGACGTGCGTTGTCATGAAGAAAAAAACACCCTTACGGTTTGCAAGAGCTGGCTGTTTTTGCTGTGATTTTTTCATGTGCACGTTGAAGACGACCAACATACATGTCTGCTGTGATAGTTTGTCCTGGATTTTGGAGTTCATAATGGGCTACAGCAGCTGTTGTCCACCAAACACTCAAGAGAATCTCCAAGACGCTCATCACCAGTTCTAATTTTTTTGAACCAATTCTGTGCCATCCGGTCGGTGACAGAATCATCACCGAATGCTGTACAGATGTTACGAGCAGCCTCCGCTGCTTTATGGCCAAGTTTAAATTCATACAATAGGCAGGCTCGAATTATTGGGGATGTAGGTGTCATTATTTATCAAAATAAAATTGAATGTTTTCACTTAGACAAGTAAGTGCAAAAGAATGACTAACCATTTCTCTTTAATGTATAAAAAATTCGCATTATTCAAATCATCCTACGAGAGGATTGTAACCATTCAAAAAGTAAAGGTGAAGAAACGAAAAAAACTTTCCCCTGGAACTGACACACAAAATATTTTTAAAATTCAAATGTGGAAACAGATTAATATAAAGAGATTATTTATATTCATAAATAAATTTCAGTGACTGAAACTTAATAAATCAATGGAATATGGACCTTATATTGCAAACTAGGAAATAAATAAATAGTAGGATCTTTTTTGCAATACTTAATTTTTAATAACGACTGACGATCGTTTCGGCTATGTTTGCCATTTTCAAAGTCAAGAGATTACATTATAGTAAAATGGCAAAATAGCCGACACGTCAGTCATACATTTATTGTTAAATCAAATTATAATATCAATAAAAGAATGATAGTAAAAATAATAAAAATGAAAGAAAATGATAATATCCACTGCTTGAAATCTTGGAATTTTTGTAAATGATGTAGAAGAATCGATCTTGGTCGTTGAAGGAAACTGATCATGAGTTTTGAAGAAATTTGAATAGCAAAGGCGAATAGCAAACATGAACGCTTTCAGACCATCTGTGTCTATCTTCAGATGTTTTGAAGGAATGGATTTTCATAGGTGATTTCCTGATTTGAGAAGATTGTAGTGACAATACGTGATTGTTATAAATTAAAATAAATATAGTAGATGCATTTGAGTAATAACCAATTATGACAGAGTAAACGCACAGAGTATCATGAATTAATAAAAATTAAAAAAAATCATTAACAACATAATTATGAAAATACCAATAATAAAAAATAAATAGTTCTGATTTCAGAAGACTTGAAGAACACAGTAGAAACATAAGACAAGGAGAGCACAAAAAATCTGGCCTGATTTGCTTAATGATTTTAACAAAAAAAAGATATTTCCGCGAAAAAAAAATTATAACAAAAGATTAATGAAAGAACTAGTGCCATAAAATTTAATAACCACAATTTATAAGACCATCAGATACTCAATGAAAACTGGTTATTACTCAAATAAGTATGCTATAATTACACTGGCCAACAAAATTTAAGATTTTTCTTGTGACAAAATGAAAGTGGGTGATTTTTGGTAGTTTTTTCTCCTGCTGATTACGAATATAATTTTTAAATTTCTCTAGCACGCACAGCTTTCTTGTTTACAATGAAACATTTTTAAATCTTTCAGTGTTTGGAGCCTGGTAAATTTTCTTGCGGCCCCAAAATATGGATACTTTAACAATGTAGCCGCTTCTCTTCACTCCCATTACTTTAACATAGAAGTCTCGATGTGCATAACTTAGAAACTTGACTTGATAGAAAAAAATCAAAAAGCAGATTCGGATTCTACCTACAAATTACTACTAAGAACACTTTGTGTGGTCTTAGTCACTAAATGTGTGTTGACTAGTGTTATTTTTTTCATTTTATTTACAACTTTATTAACATAATCAAGAGCTTCAACAACATAAAAACATCATTTCATCTACACCCTTTCAAACATCTGAAAATAGATGGGTCTGAAAATGTTCTTGTTTGTTATTCAAATTTCTTCAAAGACTGTCAATTTCTTTCAAAGAACCAAGACTGATTGTTCTACAAGACTATTCATCAATATCCAAAAATATCAGAGTGAATGTTATCATTCTAATCATTCTTTCATTATTGTTATAAATATATTATTTTTCACATCATTGAGATTTAATTATAAAATTGTATATTTTAAAGTTCATGTATTGTTACGAAATGTAACTGTAAGAAAATGACAGTACGCAAACAGTCATTTACGATGATAAAGATAAACACTACAGGTGATTAATTATTTAAAAAGTGCACATATTTAATGAAAGGCATCCTCTTCCAATTATTTCATATGTTTTAATTTGAGTTTTATTTGCCTTCCATTTTCTAATTTTCCTAATCTCTAAAAATTAATCTTTTTTCAGTTATCAGGATAATTCCATGTTAAAAATTAATTTTTTTAGTTCTTTTGAGCTCAACATTTATCCTCTGCAAATTTAAAAAAAAAATTATTCCATTAGAACCGTCAGGAATAAAAACACACACACAAAAAATATTATTGCATAAAACTGGAAACGAAAGAGATCTTATGGTGGTTCCCTATGTCGCTCGCCAACAATCCTGCAATTTATCAATCTGTAAATACACGGCATTTTCTCTTAACATCTTTTTATCATGAATATTTGATGGCCATGGCGCACCCATCATCCCAGGCTCATGAATGAGAAATATCGATCGAAAATGAATGCAAAATGTTACTCGAGTTTCACTTTCCTTCTTAGCACACTAGAGACATCCAGCGGCAACGGAACAAACCTTCAAGCAAATGAGGAAAAAAGAAAAAAAATTAAATTACGGCTTCCTTTCGATTTAACAAACTCCCAAAGCTTTTAAAAATCCGAATCTAAACCTCCAAAAACGCATCAATAACCTTTGAACAAATTACAAACATGAAATCTTATTTTTTCTCTGTATACGAGAGCGATGAATGGCAAAGTCTTTTCTTTAAACTGTAAACAAGGAGAGGAAAAAAATTTAAATAAATGAGGACACGTTTAAAAGTCTATGAATATTAAACTAACTAAATACTAATCTGACAAGTGCTCAAGAGAAATTTTCACGGCACAGTTCCTAAGCGCTCGCTAAATTGAATCGGAACTCGCAAAAAAAAAACCCAACAAAAAAAATACACCTTCTCCCATTTCTCCCTCTTTGTTTTTGTAAAACGAAGCCCCCTAGCTTTACTTCTATTTCTTTTTCTTTATAATTTTCCTCCTATTCTTAATCCTCCCCAGGACGACTAACGTCGCCCGCCCGCCGCTGGCATTGTTTTCGCTCCGCCGCTCGAGTTACGTATTCAGGGCGAGTTGTGCGTCAATTGCCGTTCGTGTGGCGCCACCGGTGGGGCGACCAGGGGTCAATTATGTCAAATACTCCACCCCAACCTCCAATCCTTCCCATCGCCCTGTTCGACAGAACTTCACCAAATTCGAGAATCCTTTGCAAAGGCGCCTTTAATTTCGTAGCGGCTTCAAGGCGACGCTCCACTGACGCCTTTCGGGCTTTTTGGTTTTTACAAAGGAGAGATTTGTTTACCGGGATGTCAAGTTGGTGTACCCTCGAGTAATTTTCGCAACCTGTTGCACTTTAGGATGAGAGATATATGAAAATGCCTTCCAAATGAAATGTCTGAAATGTTAAAAACCAATAAACTGGCAATACGCATTCAAGAAGAACGCTAATTTTAATAAATGAATCAATACATGTATATTATTATTATTATTATTATTATTATTATTATTATTATTATTATTATAGGAATTGTACCATCTTAAAATAAATCATTAAGAAATGACATAACCAAGTATCGAAAGATCAAACTAGTCGCTGTCACATAAACCGTTTGAAACGTACTTCCAAAATTTTTGAATCTTTTTGAAAACATTAAAATACGTTCCACTGAATCAAATTCGGCCATCTTGAATTTATTAACTATATATTCGTTCATAACACGTCGTTACGGGTTGTTTGATATGTTACATGACATAGCTTTGAAATTTCCAATAGTTTCACATTGGTGTAATTAGAACATCAATCCAAATTCGACCATGTTCGTAGTTATTAATCAGTCGTTGTCTTCATTCATGATAGGTCGTTTCGAACTGTTTGATGTATTATCTGGCATATCTTAGCACTGAAAATTTCTAAGAGGGTATCGTAATGGTGACCTTAGAACATGTGGCAATGAACCAATTTCGACAATCATCGAACTACTGACGAAAACGTATTTAACTCTATATTCGCTCATAGGTCGTCATTACGAGTTGTTTGAAGTATTACTTGCTATATCTTAGCACTGAAAATTTCTCGGGGATGTCATAATGGTACCATTAGAGCACGTGCAATTGTACCGATTTCGATCATCTTCGAACTGGTTAGTGCGATGAACTATATTAATCGATTGGCGAAAAAAGATTTTGAAAAGCTTTCATAGGCTTCGAGAAGATCGAGTTAAAGAGTTAGACAGATAGCCCCCCCCCACCCCCCCAGTAACAGCATAAAACCCCTTTCGGTACTAAAAAATAATTCACGAGGCGCGTTGAATGCACCATTAAACAAAAAAAGTCCTGCGACATCTTTTGTATATCTCCCATTGTGTGTCGTATCTTTTGCGTTTGTTAAATTTGATTTTGTCTAAACATGTGTGTACACTAAAACAAAAAATGGTGCTTTCAACAAAACGCATACAATTGGTCGATTGCTAATAGATTATTCTAAAGTTTTAAATTTTAAAGTTAGATTGAGACGCCATCGATTGCATGAAATGAAGAACTCATTTCAAGTTACAAAACTTGGATGGCATCGGAAATACCGAGATGAGGATATTCAACAGTGGCACAAACATATTCAATGATGAAACCTGTATGAAGTGTTCAATATGAGAAGATCACAGGGCTCAAAAAACGGCTGTTGAGTTGCTGCCTAGCTGCATATCAAAGACTGTTAAACATGCCCTAGGAGAGATGTTATATGGAACTACAGGGTAATTCAGTCAATTTCTGACCATTTCACTCGAATGTCGTGCATTAGGGATAAACAATTGAAAGAATATGAGCGCCATATCGAATTTCTAAATAGTTGGAGTTTGTATTGTTGCAACAGCGCTACATGAAAATCGTATTGTTGAAAAATGGCGCCCGCTTTATCAACAGAGCAGAAATGCAAGGTTGTGAATGGTATTTCGAGACAAAATCACCTGTAACCGTGCAAAGAAAGTTCCGGAAGGAGTATAAGTGTCGAGACTCACCAGGCAGCCAAGCAATCATGGATTTTGTCAAGCAATTTCGTGCCACTGGATGTGTTAAAGGCAAGAAAAAAGGCGGGAGCGAAGCTCGTGTTTGAACGGCCGAAGTTGTCGAAAATGTTCGCACAAGGTTGGTCGATTCCCCTACCAAAAAATCTGTTCGCCGCCTATCCATTGAAGAAGGGCTGTCGTATACTACGACGTGGCGAATTTTGAGAAAGGATTTACACCTGTTCCCGTATAAGATCCATGTTTATCGGGAGTTAACAGACACTGGAAGACAGAAGCGACAACAATTTGCGATGGAGTTTGGAGCAGAAATGGAAGCCAATCAGGACATTGTGGACAACCTGTGGGTGTCAGATGAGGCCTTCTTCCATCTGTCAGGTGACGTTAATAAACACAACGTTCGTTTTTGGGGTTCCCGGCATCCTCATGATATCCATAAGTCACCTCTTCATCCACGAAAGGTTATGGCTTGGTGCGCGATTTCCAAAAGAGGCATCATTGGTCCGTTCTTTTTTGAGGGCACCGTAACGTCACAGGCTTACCTTAACATGTTGGAAACCTTCTTCATCCCCGAACTGCGAAGGAGGCGTATACCGCTTCGACAATAATGGTTTCAACAGGCCTCACACCCCTAATGAAGTGCTAGACTTTCTCAATCAGAAATTCGGAAATCGTGTCATTTCAAACAGGTTTCCAGATCGATTCGGGGGTGGCTTTCTTTGGCCCCCTACGAGTACTGGCCTAAACCCATATGATTTTTATCTCTGGGGGTTCCTTAAAGACAATGTGTTCACTACAGCACCAAGAACCCTAGACCAGCAGCGACAAAGCATCGTCGACTGCTGCACCCTTGTGGATGCAGAAATCCTGGATACAGTTATGAACAACTTCACCATTCGGCTGCTAGCAGCTTATCATCAAGACTTTTCCACGGGAATAAAAACTCCGAACTGCCTAAACTATCATACTGAAATGCTAAGTTTGTAAACATTAATGGGTCAATAAATCATAGTACTGAAATGGTCAGAAATTGACTGAATCACCCTGTATGACAAGTGAAGGACCAAGAGGTCTTCGGGACATTGTGAAAAAGAACAAAAATGCATCAGTCTATATTAATGTTTTTGGTTGAACATCTACTTCCTACAACTGAATTCTATTTATCGGACAGGGATTTTGATTTCAAACAAGATGGAGCACCTCCACTCAAAGCAAGGAAAATTATGGATTACTTTGAGAAGATGGAAATTAAGGTTCTGAATTGGCTAGATAATTCACCAGCCCTCAATTCCATTGAAAACCTCGGAGTCATTTGGAAAAAAGATTAAAGCAAAACAAACCCAAACAGTAAATGATCTGATAGTTTCTGTCCGCAATCTCTTGTTAGAAATTAAGAGTCGTTTCGATCTATCATATTCAATGGCAAATGTGACAGTTTTGAAAGTAAAGGTTAGGGTCACTGGATATTAATTTATAATGTTGCAGAAGTTTTGTCACACTTTTCATATGTTGCAGTATTTTTATCCTCCTACACTAACAAAGGGCGATTGTTGAGATTTAAAACTTTAAAGTAATCTATTAGCAATCGACAAATTGTATGTGTTTTGTTGAAAGCGTCATTTTTTGTTTTAGTGTACAAACATGCTTAGAGAAAATCAAAACTATGCAAACACATGATAGTGTATTAAGATAATGCAATTCAAGGTCGGTTAAAACTGGAAGAAGTCACACAAATCTGAGACACAGAGTTTAATATTACAGAACCGATTGCCAAAGAAAGTACAATAGAATAATCGGTTATATCATATCACTGTCGCAAATTGGTTTCCGTAGTGCTCGCCCGAAAGACCACATTAATTCAACTTTAATATCACCGACTGCCCGCACAAATTGCATATGCATCAAAAATTGTTATCCTATAAATTTTACGTTGCAATGCCACTACTACTCTCCAAATGAAAATGTAAATGGGTGACCAATACCATACCAATAATGTTATTAGTTTCAAGATTCAAATTTTGAAGTAATAAAGATCGTAGTTTAATCCCCGTTAACGGTTAATCCCGCTGACTATAATAAACATGCAGATAATTTAATTTTATTTATAATAAGAGCATCTCACAAGGGATATATGTTCAGAAACGAAGTTACGTTTAGATCGCATCTTGGTTGGCTACTAACTCATTGAGTTCTTATATGTAAACAGTAGTTAGTCTAATGCATTTTGGAATATGGTAATTTACATTTTATCATCGGGCATCCTAAAGTACAGTACAAGAAAGTTGATTCCATTAGTCAAAGCCATTAAAAATGAAAGTTTTGCCGAGGAACTTATTGTTAATGTAAGGGAGTTTCAATTCTGGTTTTACTGACCGCAGACATATTCAACTTCTAACTATAAAGTGGCTAGATTGGTGTTCGTAAGTGAGTAATATATCTCTTTCAGCTTCAATTTGGCAGTTTTAATAATCGACCAATGCTTATGGAACAATATTTAGATAATAGAAAAAGCTGTACGAATTATAGCTTTGTAATCAATCTGAATTCGGGCAATTGGGAAATTTCATGTATTTTTTAATAAGTTTCATTAAATAACTTAACTTAGACATGCAAAGTGTAAAATCAGGTTGTCCATGTAAATTCTAAACAATACTTTGTCGAAATCAATATTTTGGAGGCAGATAACGTCTTTTTCCAGACCTATTCTCAAGATGTTATTTTGATTAATGGAATTAATAACCAATATATTTTAAGTCTCAACTTATAAAATTTAAATTTAACCAAAATAAGTATAAAAATATAAATTGCTCTTTTAAAATAACCGTCAAATTTTTCCATAAAATTCTCCGAGTAAATTATAATTTAATAAGTTCTTCCAGAAACAATAAAAATATGCTCACTTTCTTTTAAATTTCTTCACGACCTCCATTAAATTAAAATTTTCCACTAATAATTTAATTAATCATAATTAATCAATGAATCCTTTCAAACTTTTAGCGAACATGATAAACAACATGTAAAACATCACCATTGGAATTAATTTCCGGAAAAATTTTGAAAAAAAAAACAGGCCTACTTTTAAACAGACATCGTATGGCTTTTCTAATGAAATAAACGAAGTGGATTAAAAAAAATAATTTCCAATTAAGACAAGAAGCCAGTGAAGTCGAAGATGGCGCGCTTTTTCCGGATGGAGAAATTCCATATGTCCACAATCTTGAACATCACTTAATTTTAAATAAATTGAAAAATTTAATTTCACATTTCAGTTAAGAATGACGAAAAGCCAATTTAATAGACTTCTCTCCATCAATATCAACTCGAGCAAAGGGAAAAGGGGGGGAAGAAGCGAAGAAGGCAACGAAGACAACAACAACAAAGTTGCCAACGCCAAACGAGGCTCCTGGGGTCGCCACTGTCACTGAAGGGTGAATGATCTGTTTCTTTACTGGGCTCGAGTAATTAGGAACCAGCGAAAGGTTTCCAATTAACCCAAGCTGTTGATTGCCAATTTCATTAGCGACGACACCTAAAACTCCTATCGCCCTTCCAGTCGAGGTCGCTTTTGCAACGCCAAACCCAAGAAAGCTTGAGAGTCGAACGACCCGACAACGACCAAGGGGCATTTAGCGAAAAAGAGGGATGGGACATTTCTCTCGTTTATCCGACATTTCTTCACTTGAGTATTTAATCTCAAAAATAACGAAAAAAAAATATTTCAATTCCATTTTGATTTCTTCGATTTTCAATTTGCATTCCAAGATCCCCTAAACGACTATGTGAACTCATTAAACATTTCTGATCGCTTAGTTTCCTAAAAGATGATTAGTGATTTCGAAATTCTCATTCTCACACAATCCAGTGCGAAAACACGACACTCAGGTTTTGAAATACGCATCTGTAATCATGGGACTCGTTAAAGCGTAGGTCATTGACACGCTCGATCAATCGGGAGGCATCTGCTGTCAGCCATCCATCAGCACAATCTTTAACACAATATAATCCCCTGTTTAAGTCCCAACTAATTTATAAAATATAATTTCATTAACTGAACGCATCAAAACTTAAATGCTTTAACGCCTCCTGATAAACTGCGATTTTTAACAGGTTATCTAGAATTACTCCATTGTTAATTTTTTTTTGGACTGAACTTTTTTTCTCGAAACTAAAACAATGAAAACTTCTAAAGAGTTTCCTTCCGCAACGATACAATGTTTATAATCGTCACAGTCCATTTGATGCCGTCCAGATCATCGAATAGTCTATGGACCACGACTGGATTAAAAAAACCAAAAAAACCCAAAGGGACAGGTCAGGCGAGTGAAGAAGTACAGTAAGTTGCTTTCAGTCAAAAACTCCTGCATTGAATAACTTTCATGAAAACTTTCACTACCTGCCTTGAAGCATTCAAGGTTACGTCACCGAGAAAGGCAGAAAAAGTTAGTTAGGGAACTTTTGGGACAATCTTTTTGTAATTCCTGGTTCTGGTATCTTCCTTCGGGATGATTTATACTATGTACCCACAGCTGTGATATTGTCGCGAGTTCCATACAATCATCAGTTATTCGCGGAAAAATTTATGGAAAATTTTTTCAAGTTAAAAAAAAAAATTATAACGAAGTGATATATTCCTGCTTTTCTATTGATGGCATACAACATCATACAGTGGCTATGGGCATATAGTAAAATCTAACTGCTCATCGTTATTAAAGTCAGTCCACACAAAAAAAAAAAAAAAATTAAGCGTGTTCATTTAAATCATTAAATTCTGTTACTGCAGAATGTTGAAGGTTTGAAGGTTCCTGATTCGAATCCAGGCTGTGGAATTTTCTTTCCTATTTTCATCCATAATTTAAAACATCTGAATTGTGGGCGTAGGGTAAAATCCTCATTGATCATTCTTGAGTTATTCTTTAATAAAAATTAAGCAATAATATCTAACAACTGAAATTAGTAAATCCATTGTAAACACTCAGTTTTCCTATTGCTGGGCAGAGTATACAATTTCTATATATACATTTATTAATTAAAAACAAATTTGTTGTACTTTTATATCTTATCTAATAAGTCGATATATTGAAATTTTGTGTTCACGGGTCTGGCACGTCACCCATTGTTATTGTTAGATATGTTAGAAACTACCATTTTATCTTATCTAATATTACCAAAACCAAAACTGTTTCTCTTGTCTACCCTTCCATAAACTTGTCCTTTTTACATAGGGCGAAGATAGAGGATTATTAAGGGGTATCGGGCATGGTCAGTATTCCCTGGGATTAATATTTCCTTAATTCAAATTACTTGTAGATCTACGGCAACTTGTATGCATGGAACGATACGTGACGTCAGTTTGCGTTTCAATAGAAGAACTTCAAAAGAAAAATTTTGTTATTATTCATTTCTTCATTTCTACTTTCGCTTGGTGCTACTGTTAAGAGAAGACCTATATACTTTTAGACGATTTATATTATTTATTGAATGAATAATAATTGTTTTTGTTTTTTTTAGAATTTAATGGTTTTATTTTTTAAGGAAAAATTAATTATTATAATCTGTTTCAAACTGAACATCCTGCAGATGTATGAAGTCTTAAGACGTAAGATCAAAAAACTACAAGTGCTTTGGTGGATTAGGATTAAATGCAAGCCTTAATTATCACCAATTTTGCTGTAAGTTGCAGTAGATTTTCCTAAGAAAATAATTGTTATTATGCCCTACCAGTACCAAATCGTATAGAAAGCCTGCAACAATATTCCTAATTGTCATATAGTTATCGCGCGATCTGTTAACCAGTTTGTTTTCAGCTGTTGGTTTTGTTATGCTCTGCGATTTTTGAAATGGAAAAAAAAAACAACATCGAACCAAAAGTTTGCCTCAAACTTTGTGTTGCCAACGAAAGTTCTTGCGGTGAAGCATTGGAAAAGATCAGATTTGCAGTAGAACAATTCTTAGATTCTGCACCATACAGTACATCGATTCTTGTATGCGAATTTTTGACCCAAAAAAATCAACGAATGTCATTGATCAAGCACCGTATTCGCCAAATATTGCCCCCTGTTCCTCAAACTCAAATTAACATTTCGTGGAAAGCGTTTTGACTTCATAAAACAAAATTCGCAGAAGCTTGAGTCCCGAAAAGTGTCTAAGAAATTACTTAAAATACAAACTAGGTCCGTTTCTCCACAAGGATTTTAATACACCATAAATACCAATAAAAATACTGAACAAGGTTTTTATATAGTTAAATTGCTAATCAGGAATAAAGAACAAATTTTGGAAAAAATAAATAAACCAAGGCCAATGGGGTAAATTACTTGATGATGTTGACAAGACCTGGTAATCGAAATATGCGTATCCATGGTTAATAAAAATCTTCGTAGAGAATCGGACCTAGTTTATGTTTTAAGGAATTGGCATCCAGAGTACTTATGGTAATTTGTTATTTTTTCTATAAGAAATGTTTGACGACTAGATTATTCGTTAGAATCAGTGTAACGCATCAAATGGGGCCTGTTTTGAAGGCGACAAAATAAATTTGGATGATTAAACCAATATTTAGTGCTTTCTTGAACAATTCTTTATTTCTTGAAACAGTGCTTTATTTGACTGAATGTATAGAACAGTGCTTTATTCCAGAACCACTTAGTACACAACGCCAGTCTGCCAATCTCCCTAGTGTAAATCCAGACAAAGCATTTACATCAGGTTGGCGGTGTCAATACAGCAATCAAAAAGGTTAATCAGCGGCATTTCCTTTGTATAACGAAAGGGGACGTCCGTAGGCTAAAAGGGGGTTTGTGCGGGGAATTTCAAATCCATTATCTTCTATTCATAACTGGCATTAATTCATCTCCCCAGGAAACTAATCTTACCTCCTCGCTTCATACGGCATTTCCTTATCATCCCACTGCGGTTGAGAAGAGGATTATGGGTGGGAGGGGGATGGGAAAAAACGTTCAACTCCCTCAACACAAAACCCCCTCCATATTGTCTCCTTAATAAGTGCATCAATTCTCGACGTCCCTAATCTTTCGTGTCAGGCGTGAAAGGCGAAAACGGAGAGCTTGTTGGTGGTGGTGGAGGTGTTGGTGGTAGTGTGCATACCACCCACCTCCAAACCTACCCTCCTCCAACGCCACCGTCATTAAAGTAAATGAATACCCGATAAAATTAAGTAAAAAAGCTCGCCCAAAAAAAAAATGTCTCAAGAGAGACTTGGTTTTGCAACCATGGCCAGATTTTAATAAAATCGAAGTGTTCAATCACGTCTATTAAAATCCAGTTTCCCAGGATCTATAATGGAAACGGACAAACAAAGACGGATTGCCAACCATCCAAATGACGCATCAAGTCATCTTCACGAGTGATGTCATTCCATAACGCATGCGCCGTTCCTAACCCCCCCTTTTCCCTTCTCTCAATCCCCATTTATTCATCGAGAAAGGGAAAGAAAATCGATAAGCAAACATATTTAGGGGGCAATGAGAGGAAATCGCTTCAATCACTCCTGCCTAATGGAGCTCCCAACTTACTACGTTTTAATTAATGAGGAAATAAAACCGTCGGCAAGCGGCCTTTAAAGATATTAATTTTAAACGAATTATTAAAACTTTTACTTTTGAACTTATTTCTACAAACTTATTTATTTTTCAAAAAAATATCGACATTTTCCATCCAAAGAAAAATAAAAGGCATTAACGAAACTTTACGCACCAAATGGCGCCATCTATCGACGTCATTCATAAAATCAACCTTTGCACTTTCCATATCGTTTTCTAACTCTAAATCAAACTAGGAAATAAGACTCGAAATCAAAGTTTGATTTTCTTCACATCTTAAAATGAATAATAAATATATATCCAAAATATACAATATCTCGACACTTTCTCTGATTACGTTCACCAAAACACCATCAACCTTCATCTTTTCTGTATAAAAATCCTTACCAAAAAAAATACTGAATTCGATGTAAAATAATAAATAATAAAGGCAAAAACATTACCGATTTATTCATGTTTCCACTGTTACATGAGCTTCACGATTTCAAAGTTCAAATCCGCCTCACTGAAGAGATAACGAGAACTTTCCAACTTATAAGTGTTTATGTGGTGTCCAATATCCAACGAAACGAACAAAAAACACATCAAATATTAAAGAAAACTTACTTAATCCAACTAAAATAAAAATACTTCATGTTCAAGAATTATATAGAACAGATAATTTGAAATCTTATTTTATAAGAATTTTTAAAAATTCACGGCAAGTATCAAGAGATGGCGCTCTTTGCTCGCACATTTTCTTGTTTTCCCTTAAACGTTAAAAAAAATTATAAATTAATATTTGCTGTTTTATGTTCCAAACCAACACAAGGAAATACAATGCCCACTCTGAGTCTAACAAACTTTTATAACACAGTCAAACGAACCATAAATAAGAATAAAAAAAATAATAGTTAACCAAGAAATGACCCAAACTGCCTTCAGAGTTAAAAAATTACATTAATACAAAATAAATTTCCAAAAGATTATTATTAAACCAAATATTTATTCAAAATTTCAGTTATCAACCAAAAAATTCAAAAATTAAAACAATTTACATATAACCAAAAAACAAAACTAACATCCATTAATTAATTAATTAATTTAATTAAATTCAGGACGAAGATTATAACATAAAACCATCAACATTGAAAAGTAACCAATTTAATGAAATTAACAATTTAAATAATAAATTATGCAACGTTATTAACGTAATACATGAAATTCCCTGCATAAATTGCGACATGGTATACATAGGACAAACAAAAAGAACGGACCAGATTACATTATGAAAACAACCATTTAGCAATCCACTGCGATAATGAAAAAAAAAAAAAACACCAATCAAATTAGAAAAAAAAAAAAAAAAGCCAAAATATTAACAAAAGTAATGATAATTAAAGGACTATAAGCGTGTGGATTAAATTATGAGGCGTTATGTACTTTTCACGATAATTAAGTGTACTTAAAATTGAATTAAGAATTCTCCTTCAACCTTTGTAGCTATTTTTGTCTTCCAAATTTGCAGAACAAAATACAGTAGAACCTAGATTATCCGAACTAATTGGGATCACAGGCGGTTCCGATAATCGAAGTTGAAAAAATAGGAAACAAGTCAATTAAGTATCTAATGTTAATTTAAAGATACAATACTGTACAGTATATTTTTACAATAAAAATTATAAGTAACACAGTAGGCTTAGGTAGAATTGAAAAAAATCATTACTCTTCGCCTGCTTCACCATCTTCATTTTTTTTTTTTTTGACAAAGCCAAATCCCTTATTTTTTCAGTTGAACTCGAGTTCGGATATTAGAGGTTTCTTATAATAAAAATGTTCAGATAATCGAGGTTCTACTGTACATCAATTTCACATGGGAAAGAACGCAACCGGCTTTTCCGAATTCATTAAAGTACCCAAATCCCAATTAGCCAAATTCTGTTCGGTCATTTTGATCTTTCTCTCTCTCTGTCAGCTCAATTAAGCTGCATTACCTGCTGAGTGTATATCTTTATCAAACCATAAAAGAATTATCCAAAATCTTAATGAATTATGATCACCTGTTCAAGAGCAGATTTGGAAGGTCAACAGCTACGGATTTGGATCCTATACCAACTTTCACCAGAATCATTGGGTTGTCACCCTTGTTATCCATGACTTTCACCTGATAACAGAACTCACTCGGCAAGACTGAGCCAGCAAAAGATCAGATTGTTTGGGAAATTTTATCCTATCCGATTACCACTTGTTCCTATCTCTGCAACACGTTTAGTGGGGAAAAAATTTCAAAATTTACTTTCAGGATGGGCAAATATAATTATAATTAAGTCCCAGCAGTATAAATGGACGTAATTATTACAAGTAACTTTCATCACTAAAATTATTAATTTATAATTTGTTTAATCAATTTTTAATCAAAACTAAAACATTCTTATAAACGTCCCACCAAAATGTCGTTTAATTTTATGATGAAATTCTGTGAAATTTTATTGATTTTTCTCAAAGACAGACAAAATTTGTGTCCCATAAATATAAAATAACAACTGCACTAATTGGCCACAAAAATTTTATTTTGATTAAAAAAATTAACAGGGAGAACTTATTATGCATTTAGGGACGTTTCAAGTTTATTAAAATTTTTTTTGCTATTGCCAACCAAAAATGCCACGTTCAAAACAGACAGCTGACATTTAAACAGCAAAAGTTAAAGACTAACTGCAAGTGTTGTAAAAATTACAAAGAAAATTGGTAGAATTATTGCTGTCATCTATTCAATCTTAAGATAAGATCCTTCTGAATCTAAAAAACGACGTTTTGGCCGACCGAAATCAACAACTTCAAAAAATGATACGCAAATCTTCCGATTAGCTGCTCATCAAGGAATTCTGCGAGAATTAGCATCAACGTCTCCAAAAGCACAATCTACAGAAGACAGTAAGCTAGGATATACACTACCCTATCAAAAGTAATGGGACACTATCACTTTAATACAAACACTCAAAAATATACATATTTGTTATCTTGTTGGTCCGCCTTTTGCTGCTATCACAGCTTCTACTCTCTGGGGCATACTGTCACACAAGTTTTTGATACGTTTCGACAGGTAATTTTCGCCATTCTGCCATAAGTATCTTGGACAGTTCGGTCATGGATTTCGGGCGTTCTGCACATGCGCGTAATCGGCGTTCCAACACGTCCCGCAGATATTCGATGAAATTCAGATCGGGGCTCTGTGCAGGCCAGTCAAGTTCTCAAACCCTCTTTTCATCAAACCATGTGCCCACAGCCCTTGCTTTATGGCAAGATGCGTTATCGTGCTGAAACAGAAAAGGGCCATTGCCAAAGTGCTGCCAGAGAGATGGGAGTGCTGCGTTGTCCAGAATGTCTTGGTAATGCTCTGCGTTTAGATGTCCGTTTACAGAAACGATTGCACCCAACCCATACCATGAAAAGCACCCGCACACCATCACCGACTCTCCGCTGAATTTCACCGAGGGCACAACACAGCTTCGCAGATAACGTTCGCCGGGCGATTGCCATATCCATACACTTCCATTCAATTGCCAGATGGTGTGGCAAGACTCATCACTCCATTCAACCATTCGCCATTGATTCAGAGTCCAATGTCGTCGCTCTTTGCACTATTGCAATCTACTCGCTGCGTTGCTGGTGCTAATGTGAGGTTTGTGGGTTGCCGCTCTGCCATAAAAAGTATGCAGTTCCATTAGAACAGTCAGGGTGCTTACAGTTGTTCCCGTCGACTCTATGAACGATCTTGTCAGTCCATCAAGCGATGTGTGTAGTGGTTTACAGTGACCACTTTAGGAAGAGCCCTTTGGTCTCTGGCCGACATGATCTTGAGTCTTCCAGTCCTAGGCGGAACAATTGTGGTGCATTTCTCTTTCCATGCCCGGATGACGTTGTGAACGGTCGATTTCGGGATGTTTAGGAAGGTTGACGTCTCTCTAACAGTTTTGCCTGCGAGATGGCACCCAACAATTGTACCTCTTTGGAAGTCGAAAGCTCTTTTCTTTGAGACATTCTTACAGCATACACGCAAGCATCATCTCATAATAGCATACTCTCTGTTATGTAGTGCTGGGAAGAATGCCAACAGTAAAATTGCAAAGCAATGTCCCATTTTCATGCAAATCAGGGTTGTCCCATGACTTTTGATAGGGTAGTGTAAGTCAATGATCCCACTACTGAATGTGATATACTGCACGACTGCAATGGGGAGGGGGAAAAAAAAACCCCACATGGATGGTTTCCATGGCTTTTACAGTGATTTTGGATGAAAATATTACTGGTATGAATTGCGGACCCAAAATCGAAACTTCTATTATAGACACTACTAAGGAGGAGGAGCGGTTATTGTGGTATTGTTTTGGCTTCAACATTGCCTTCTTAAGTGGTCGCCAAAATACAGAAAAATAATAGCAAAAACTAAAAGATTATCTTCTTCCCATCAATGAAGAAATTGCTGGTAAAGACTGGATTTTGCAACAAGATAACGCTTCCACAAATGCATGCCCATTACCTTTGAGCTGGTTATTAGTACTGAATGTGAATGTCATGGAGTTGCCAACAAGATCTCCAAACTAAATACTACTGAGCTTAACTTATGGGGGATTCTAGCAAGAGATATTTACGCCCACCAGAGATAAGTTTAGTAGCTCTGAAGAACTAAAAAAGCAAATCATTGACAGTTGGTATAACATTATTCTACAATCATTCATATATTGATTAAAATTATGCCGAATCGTGTTTTTGATGTGATTAAATCTAACGGTGATCCAATGAAGTATTAAAAATAAAACATCATCAATATTCAATTTTTTCTGAAAGTTCCCCCGAATATTTCATTGCATTTTATTTCATTTTCTACATTATACTTATAACCTTGCATTGAGATAAAAACTATTTTCAATTAACGTTCTATTTATAGTTATATGTCTACTATAGAGTTAACTGATGAGATTGAAACAATATTTGTCAATGATTTAAAAAATAAATTAAATGACGAGTAGCTTCCCTGGAGAACAATTAAACGATTTACATGAAGAAAAACGACCGCCATCTGCTTACAATTTCCTATATAAAATCAAAACTTTTTTTCAATAATCCCCACTCCAATAACAAAACCAAAAAGATAGAAAAATTCCATTTTTATTTATTTATAAATTTCTTAACAAATTTAATAAAAGAAAATCGTCTCCTCCTTCCCAGCCTCCCTCGTGAGCAGTTAAATCCGCCGACATTTCATAACAGAGGTGCAAGTTCCTTCAAAAGAAAAATCGTCTCCAAGGCATTGAAGGTACAAAGTGGAGGGTGTGTAGTAGCGGGGTGGGAGGACTGCGAGGGTGGGTAGACGACATGGAGGCGGGGAGCTAGTTGATGCCTCGAAGCAAAAATGGAAGTCTTGCTGGAAATCTCTCATTATATCGCCATCCATCTCCAGACAATTTTTAATATTCACACCTCCGCCGTTGTCATCAAGGGGATCGATATTAATAGAAAAGAATTGCCAACGGAACCCTACGACGACGAATCGAGGAGGTAAAAAAAGATTTTTTTAAATAACAATATAGCTTTTTATATCTTACGAAGCTCCAAAGAGAAATTACATTTTTTTTTCTTTTTCTCATGAAGATTGTCTTTTCAATTTTACTTAAAAAAATTAATAATATAATCAAAACTAACCACATTAAAACTACGTAGTTTCTGAAATTATTAATTAAATTACTGAAAAAAAGTCAATAGCCTTTACATTTTTTTTAATGATTTTCAGAGGGTAGGTGGAAAATCACCACATTTCTAATTAACTGTACAGGGAGAGAAGGCGTTAATCAATAGATCCATTCACTATTTTAGATCCTTAAACTGATATCACAGTATGATAAAATAAAAAAATGAAAGAGCTTCTTTATGATATATATCACACTTGGCACAGCAGTTGGTTATCAAAAATCATAATTACATTACGCTATCAAAATGGGCTCATCATACAAAGAAAAAAGCGGAAAAAAAATCCGCAACCTCTTCAATGAGGATTAACGATTTCCCCATAGCCACTAAGAGTTCAGAGTGGCTCGCTAATACAGTGGTAATGTGGATGGTCGACGGTGTAATGCCGGTTAACCTCGTTATAAACATATGACAAGGAAGGAAAATAAAAAAAGACACCCAACCAGCTTTAAACCCGTGTTGATTACATTAATTCTGAGACCTCACTGACAAAGCCCTTTTTCACTATTCCAAATTTCACTCCTATTTTGCTTAACGCCATCAAACTGACTTAACATTTATCCAACCACAACACGTGGCAATAAATGTAAGAGTTATCCATTAAAAATGCACAATTATTACAAGTATCTCTTTTAAAATTAATTTAACAGCTCAAATACAGAACGTCTGTGTTATCCTACAGACAAGTCCAGCGCCCAAGAAGGGGATTCATTAAAAGGGGGGGGGGGGAGGGGCATCAGATAAAATTAGCTAGGGACATGTTAAATAACATATTTGAGATCTTGAGATACGGGACATAACGCAGACAGAGATAAAAGTACCGAAACGTCAATTTAACGAGAAGCAGCAAACGAATCTGTTTACATTGCCTAATCTACTATGGCGAAATGACATAATGCAAAGCGGACAGACATCTTTGATGAGTGTCGAATCTGAAAACGTCCTTGGCAAGGTTATTAAAGAACCTTTTCTAGAGGAACATTCTAAAAATTTATGAGAAATTTCCTCTGTATAAAAATAATACAGGATTTTATAAAAAAAAAAAAAAATTTGAATAGTTAAAATGCGAATTTTTTTTTAAAGATAACAGCATCAGAATTTTAAAAGTGATAAGTAATTTCACTTAATAATGCAGTTTATAGCTTCATTAGATTCAGAATTCTTTCTTATGTTTCATGCAATATTACATGTCCCTAAAATGAGCAGTTAATCACGAAAAAGTTTAGGTTTTTCCAAGCCAACTTTTTAAGATCGGCGAAAATTTTAAGTGGTTCGTAAAACGTCACAAATACTTAATCAAATGTACAAATATTTTATCTTTTTAAAATTTATTCCAAAATACGGCGTAATTTCCACGGTTCAAGCTAAAAAGGAGAGTTGGCGACGGAAATTAACTAGAACATAAAAGGCCTGCGTATTGGATCAATGTATGCAGTTATGGTTTACTCTAAAGAGATTCTGGTAAGGTTAGGTTAGGTTAGGTTTGAATATACCCTTATGCAGAAAATAACTAGAGATACAGCAACAGTCAGAATTACTGATATTTCCTCTCACGCATTCTTGTCCTGATATTTCTGTAATAAAATCTAGGCCTTAATCACTATTACATTCTTTCTCAAAGAGAAGCTAATAATGCAACTGAGGAAACTCTTCAAACATATCATGATTACAAATAGAAAAGGGAAGGAAAAATTTCGCGATCTGAAGATTCTTTGTTTATTCTATCATCTCGGTGATATACAGAGTGTCCAAAAAGTCTGGTAACATGACAGATATCTCAAAGCTGCCAGGTAGGCGAAATCTGAAGAGTGTGGTTTAGAGAAAAGAGGGGGGGGGGGGGGAGAATTCATTGCCGCACTCAAATTTGATTTTGACCCCCAAATTTAAAGTCATCCAAAAACTATTAAAGATAGAGAAAAATTTCCAATTGCTACCCTGTAGAGCAACACCACAGTCTAAAAACAATTTTTTAATCACACCCTTCCCCTTGAAAGATTTTGAGAAAATGGCGAGAAAGAGTCACGCAAGGTCAGGTTGAGTAGGCCAGGTTGGCTGAGGTTTCTAACACATTTGAATTACAGTGAAGCACACCTCAGTCAACCTGGCCAACCCAACCTGACCTTGAATGGCTCTTTCTCGCCCATTTTCTCAAAATCTTTCAAGGGGAAGGGCGTGATTAAAAATTTAGATCACGCCCTTCCCCTTGAAGACCACATTAGATCTTTTAGACTAATGTGGTGTTTGCTCTACAGGGTAGCAATCGGAAATTTTTCTCTATCTTTAATACTTTTCGAGTTAGAAAATGGATGACCTTAAATTGTATTGGATTACAATCAATAAATAAATAAAAAAAATAAAAAAATAAATTTTGATTTGGTTTGGTTTGTTTGGTATTAACGTCCTTTTCAACTGCTATGGTCATTTCAAGACGGCGTTATAGGGGCCGCAAATTTTGCCTCGCAAGGGTTCTTTAACGTGCAGCCAGCAAACGACTACACGGAACTAACGGCTTTACTTCCCTTCCGAAGGAAGTACGTGATCTCAGATTTTCCCCCTGAAAAAATCCTCATCGTCCTCGAGTATCAGAGGGATCACGCAACTTAGAAAACTTAGAAGTTGATTGTATGTCATAGATGTTTGTCTCAGGAAAAATAAATTATAATGGCGGACTGATTCGCACAGGTCTACCAAGAGGTCATGATTCAGATTCAAAAAAGAATTTTTTTTTCTGTTGGGGGAGGGGGTTGGGGTCCTATAAACCTTAATTTCTCCAAAATGGCTCTTCGCAGCCAAAGAGTTTCTTTTGAAAAAAAGTTCGTCTCAATGAGAAGAGGCCCGTCATGTCGTTTCTATTGTGTTTGGGTCGATGAAATGAATCTTCTGTCATTTCTTCAATTTTATAAAAAAAATTAATTTCCCTAAAAAGGTTTAGCCCATTTCCAAGAAAAATACGTCAATGCATAGTTTAAGGATCCCTGTAATTACGAAAAAAATTTTTATTAAAAAAAAAAAAAATTATCGGGGGGCGGGGTTGTAAATACTCGTAAACGGCTTATCAGAGCCAAACAAGTCATTTACAAAAATGATTTGCCTTTAATGTCAGGAGCCCGTACATGTCGAGATGGAGTTTGGTTCGCTGGTGTGAACACTACAGCCATTTTTAATTTTTAGAAAAATTAATATCTCTAAAAAGCCTTTCCAATTGACATAAAAATACGCTAAGGGACAATTTAAGGTATCCTCTATGTATGTGCAATTATTATTCGTTTTTTTTTTTTTGCTATTTGCCGCTCCAGAGGAGCTAGCTTCACAAAATATTTTTAGAAATAGGAATTATTGATATTAAATTTAATTCTAATCCCATTCAAACTGTGAATCACATAGAAGAGGTGGCTGCAATAAGTGTTCCTATATCTAGGGTAAAAATAAAAACTAATATAATAGCTTTAAATTAGCTTATCTTATGATGATGCAGTGTACGGAGCACGCAAGATTTTGAATCCTGAGGATTAGTTCGATTCTAAATATTATAACAAAAGTATATTTTATCGAAATAATCCTTTAATCAGGCAAAAGTTTCAAAGGATTTTAATTTTTATAATACTGATTAAGTTATCTCATTTCAAATAATTAATGACTTATATTTATATTAAACGTGCAGACAGATTTTTTTTTTAAAATTTCAACAGATCTTATCGAATCATGAGTTTTTAAGTGGAATGTTAGAAAAAAATTTTTTTTGAGTTTCTGAAACGAACACATAGGCCTTCACTCTTAGAGAGTGGTAGCCAAAAATCTAAGGAAGAGTACTTAGCAAAATATTTGATCCCCATTTAACTTTTAAAATCCAATCTATGACCTCTCTTCGGCACAAAGGCATTACGTTGAATTGCCTTTATAAATTATCGAGGTTAATTTATAATTATAAATTACTCATGTTATCATGACTGAGTTTACTCTACCTTAACCAGTTACTTTTGTTACAATGTCAATCGTTCTAAGGCCGCGTTCTGGAATTACTGGAATCTTCGATCCAGAAGCGAAATTTCTGTCTCCTAACTTCGAGTTCACTTAATTTCATGACGCCAACGCAATACTTCCAAGACTGAAAGACTGACAGATAAAAGTGACTACAGAATCCTTATCCGTGTCTTGTTATTAAAGAATGCGGCCTAAATCGTCCAATATTAGGCTCTGCTACTTTTACATCTATGAGAGTAACCAAATAGAATTTGTCCATGTTAAAATGCCTATCTCCACGGTTGTTGAAGAAGTTAGCCTTCTCGTTACATTCATCCAAGAACAATTCGTGTATACAAGGTGTTTACAAATGATTGGAACGGTTTGAAAAAATCGCAGTGGGTTTGACGGGAGGGTGTTCAAGGAGACCAAAACTTCTCGGTAAAAATGTGGCGGAAAACAATCCTGCCAGTTTGCACTCTAAGATGAAATTCGCACTGTCCGTTTGCAGCTATGGTATTAGCCGATTTTCAAGCAGTTAGCCTTTAATTTGTGAAATTTCTTTTACAAAGAAAAAATGAGCCATAAGTTTTGAGAAGGCGGGGATTCAAATTAAATTTAAAAGATCTACCGCTTCTTTGACATAATCAAACAAAGACACCAAAGGATTAACAGAACGGCTGCAAGAAACTCAGGAAACCTCTGCAACCATTTGTAACTTTCGTTATAAGAGGTAACCGCAAATCGCCATAAAACATTTGTTTTAACTTAAAATGAACTTTACGAAATCTGTATTTGATATTGTGCCGCTTTAATTTAATTTATTAGGCTCTTTCATTTAATTACTAGGTACGCGATTTTCACTCCCCAATAATTTTCTTGTCATTTTTCCAATTAAACATTTTAGCCTTCTCCCTTTGTGCTGCCTTTTGTAGTCTTAGTCATTTGTTAAAAAACTAAATTCCCATTATCGAGACTTAAATCCAATAACTGGATCACTCGATTTTTATCTATTTTTGATGACGACCGATAAAGCCGTAGCACGAGATAAAAAGCAACAAGATAATCTCAAAATGGCCGCCGTCGAGGAAAACCTTCACTCGGCCTCTTCAACAACGAGACTTTTTGTCCCCCTCCATTATTCCATATCGCTTCTCGGGTTAAAAAAAAAAAAAAAAAAAAAGAAAAAAAGAAAAAGCAAAAGGCAATTCGTATCGTTACGTGGAGAAAAAGCAGACTCAGTTCGGGTGCGGTGTAAACGGAACCTTGTTTGGGAGCGATGCCAATGGGCTGTCAAACTCGTCCAAGAAAACGAGAGCGCGCGTAGAGAGATCCTCTTCCCCTCCCCCACCACAACCGAAATGGGTGACACTATCATCGCCCAGTCACCCACTGTCAGTGGCGCTGTCACACAGGCGCTCAACAAGCACCACCGAGCTGAGGAGGTGGTTTTGGAGTCTCTATTTTGCGCCAAGGACGTCAAAACGGAAGACCCCGTTCGCGCCCTTTATGAACCACCTGTCATGCGCGAGAAGATGGCGACATCGTCTTCCGAAGACATGCGTCTGACACAAAATTGACGAAGGACGAAATTTATATATCTATTTCACAGGAGGAAAAAGAACCCAAGCATTACTTTTCCTATTAGCAATCTAACAACTGCGCCATCGAGGCGGGTGTAAATTAGACGGATGAATGCTAATTACAAATCAATATGTTTGACATGAGGTTATATCTCATTACTACGTGTAATAATAATGACAGGAGCATACATCTCAAATATCGACTGATGGCTATCTACTCTTAAAATCTGAAGAAAGTAAATGATTAAAGCTCATATTCAAGAGCTCATTTCCAAATGGGCCGAAGTCCAAACTATCAATTTTTCAGTAAACCTATAAGTTTTATTATTTATAGATTATATCGTAATTTTAATGTCTCAGTATTAAATCAGATAAAATGTCGCATTAGAAAATATAAATCTACGTGAATTATCTTATCAATAAATCGAACATTATTAATCAGCCTAATGCCCTTTAGAAGGACTCCGGATTAAGCTCTTCTTTTTGCTTGGAGATGATTTTTTCAACTCATCTTCAAGTCATCTCTGTCTGCTATCGTTGTCACGATGAATAACAAATAAATTCTAAGTTAAAACAATGTAGCATTTAAACATATTAAAAATGGATAAATCCATAAATATTCAATAATACGGATATAACACACACTCACACGCTCTCTCTCACACTCTCTCTCTCTTCTCTCTCTCTCAAGGCCTCACCAAATACTGTATTACATATTTCAAACCTAATCTTTCATTCTGTACAATTTCATTTTTTTTTAAAAATTATTTTTAAGTTTAAAAACATAATCAGTAGTGGAAACAGTGATAACCTACAAATATTTTTATTTGTTGGATAGTAATCAATTTCTAACAACTGAAACTGAAAATTTTATTGGGCACGCCCAGTCAGACATTCATTGAACGGAAGATGGTGTCCTCCACTTTCTCCTCTTAAATTTTTGCCCGTTCCACTTTCGCCCCCGAAGTCCACTTTCGCCCCGGCGCCATTATATGGTAATTTTATCGCCAATATATTTTATCGAGGCCCTGAGGAGAGGCTAAGGCTATACGCAAGTAACTTGAATACAACATAGCCAGGGTTTCAAACTGTGATGGTACTTCAAGCAATGTTTTTCACGAATAATCACCCAATTGTTTTAAGTGGTTTTTAGTGGTAGGCGATTCCCTGAAAAATTGAATCGTTTAATAATCAATTAATTTTTATGCAATTTATTTTTGCATAGTAACGATTAATCGATTCCTGGAATCGATTATTGTGAAAAATTGAATTTATTTTTAAAAATATTAAAATTAAATCTGTTTATTGTAATTTATTTCCATGGTTAAAAGTAGCAAAATAAACACATAGAAGAAGCCATTCATGAATTTTTATTTAATAACAAACAAATCAAAAATATTATAACAATGTATTGTGAAGCAGATAAAAAAGTTAGATTGATTGATTATTTGGTATTAAACTTCAGTTTACTGTCCTTGTGGGGTGGTACTTGTTCAAAAATTTTTGAAAACCGTGGGCCTGTAATAATCAGGCTAACGACTACTGTGCAAACCATGGAATTTTAAATGAATGAAACATAAATGATTTAATAAATATTATATATTATGTTATGTGTTAATGTACTTATGTTTTGTGTAATAATTATGATGCGAATTATACTAAAAATAACAACTATATTAAATTACTACTAAAATACCGTGAAAAATCATGGAAATAATAATAAGATAAAAAAATAATAGAACCATCGATGCAATTGTTTTAGTGTACTGATGTACTGTAACAATCTGGTTTGTAATCCTATGGATTCATAATTAAAAATTAATAAGAAGAACGAAATAAAGTTAACACATTTAAAAATAAAAAAAAAAATTAAAAAAAAATTATTTCGTTTTTTATTGTAAATGACGTCTTCATGCCGGGTCAATCTTTTAAAACAATTTAGATTTTAGGAAAGCTTTAATTTAAATCGTTCTTAATTAAAAGGAGAATTTCGTGGGTTAGGTTAGGTAAGTATTCTAAATAACTGAATTCTTAGTTTTCTATTTGACTTGTTAATCTCTCTGCAGGGTCTTTTTTTATGAAAGTGGGTCTTAAAAGTATTTTTGCAGGGGCGAGTGTGGAAGGGGTGAAAGTGGAAGGGGCGATAGTGGACGGGGCCAAAGTGGAAGGGGCGAAAGTGGAAGGGGCCAACTTCACGGGGCCAAAGTGGAGTGAACCAATATAGGTAACTATAAAATTATTTTTAAGTATACAAAATATATTGTTCACCAAGCATGAAACATCTGATCTCAAAGTGTATCTTCAACATCAGACTGGAACTTTATTCACCAAAGAATTGATTAATCCTTAATATCAGGCGTGTCCAGTTAAACTTCCGATTTCAATTGTTAAACATTGTTGCAAAGTAAAATTAAGATTCTCTGACACTGGTAATTTTAATTGGACACGCCTAGTCAAATTTTCGTTACACAAAGTATAATTATATATGATTTTTTTTTCCTCTTCTTATAAGTCTATTCCCGTCATTATTGAATGAAAAGATTTTAATGAGCTGTAGTTTTTCTTATTGTGAAAGTTCAACAATGGGAATTTGAATCAGATCGGTTGTGGATTTTTACGATCAACAATGGGAATTGAGATAAAAGCATAATCAAGAAATAATAATAAAGGCCGCGTTTCTTTTTAGCTGGGAAGTTGGCATGGCTACGTCACCCCGGGTGCGTGACTTTTGCCATAGTAATAGAAGAGAGTTGGCATGCCTACGTCTCTTCTATTCCTATGCTTTTGCTAGGAAACCTCAAATTGACGTCACAGCTCAATAGGAAAAAGAAACGGTTGTCTAGGGTTTCAAGGAATCTAAAGACGACGACGATCATTTGCAGGCAGCTAAAAGCAATAATAAAATTAAATTCATATAATTCACACAAGCTATGTTGAAATAAAAATATATTATCCCCTTTCCAATGTATCGGTTCTTTTTCAGAATCGCGGTGAAGCGAAAGATCGTGGACGTTTAATTCAGCAGTAGCCATCTTAGATCTAGCAACCAGTGTCACTCGCTCAGACGCTCGGTCGCAAAAATCCGGGCGAGCTCAGAAAGCTAGGTGGGACATAGTCTGAGCCAAAAAGAAAGGCTAAGTTTGGCGCATGGGTGCTAAAAAGAAACGGCCTGAGCACTGCTCCCGAGCGTTTCCAGCTAAAAGATTGTTGAAAGTAGTGAAACCCTACTAGCAATAAATCAACACTAGCAATCCTGGTAAATTAGTTGGGCAACAGTTTCGCTTTCGTAGCAATCCTGTAACAAATATTATTACACCGAGTGATTTAAAAGATTTTCCTCCAGAAAAAAAATGGATAACGCAACAAAAAAGAAAAAGTCCATAGCGCTTGATTTTGCATTGGTTTCGTTTTAATATTCTAAACTTTAATGCACATTTGAAAAGAATTACGCGGAAGCTATGTCCAACTAATTCAACATTCTCTTGTCGTATCTCTAGGTATTTCTTAATCTATGGTAAAAGAGGACAAATCATAATTTGCGAATTTCATCAAAAACGTGGACAAATCATCGTCAACTGGATAATTTCTTCACCGACCGATAATTTCTCTGTAATCTTGAAGAAATACATAATTGGAATAGTACTCTGTAATTTTAAAAGTTACATTAACAAGGAAATAACTGAATATAAAAAATTAAAAATTAATAATTTAAGCCGACGATGAAAAAAACTTTATGAATAAATTTGTCTTATTCTTGTGGTTTCTAGTGTTCTGAATCGGGATCTGCTTTTAGATTTTTTTCTATCGCGTCACGTTTCCAAGTTATGCACATAGAGACTATAATGTTAAGGTATCGGATGTGATGAGAAGCTGTTAAAGTATGAATGTTAAAGCTGAGAATGTTAAAGTATCTATATTTTTGGTTAGATACACAAAGAAAATTTATCAGGCCACAAATCTGAATAATTTAAAATGCTTCATTGAAAAACGAACTGCTATAAATGCTTGATAGGTACTCTTTTTAGGTGTTTAAAAATAACTTTCGTTAGGGTCTCTTGGAAATTTACCCTGGAAATTATTAACTCACCCTTCAAGTGAGTCCAAAAATTTCGCGAGGGTAATTTACCCTGCTTAAGTTCATGTTAAATATTCGACTTTCAATAGTTCCTTCCATTGAAATAGGTTAATTCCTCTTTATATATATTGAAATTGGGCTCTATTCTTAAAATCATGAGCAATGAGAGTTAAAGAAATTATGCCATTTCTAAGAAAGAGAAGAAATTGAAATTGTTTTTCCGTGGAAGAGAGGAAATAAACATGTCGAAATCGAATAGAATATTTAATAAAATTTAAATTTAATAAAACCTCCATAGCATCTACGCTGACCTAAAACACCTACACTCATGAGCGTCTATTTCCTAAGTTTCATGTCGGATATGAAATCAATTTCTTTTTTTTGTTTTTTTTTTAATATTTTCTTCCTCCGGTTTGCCTCGAGGATTTAGTGGTGATTGCAAATGCAAAATGAAGACACACCACATCTTACCCGCCACCGACACCCGAAGCAAGGAAATAAAACACGCTCTCATCACCGCAATTATTAAGAAACCTACTCGCTGATTCGATTATCGATATTAAATAAAAAAAAAAATAAGTAAAACGAGTCGAAGCGGAAAATGATAATGACACGAATGAAGCTCGACTTCCTTTAAGAACACGATGACAACAAAATGACGCTTTAAGAAAAAAAAAAAATTTTTTTTTTACTAATTTATTATACGAGGGGCGATTGATAAATAAGGTCTCCATGGCTGTAACTTTTTTATTTGTTAACCGATTTTCAAAATTCTTTTTGTATCCTATACTCACATTTGTTCTCTATGTAATGCACTATTCACTTTTTGACATAGTCCCCATCCCTTTCCACGCATTGCGCCAACGCGTGACTAGTTGGGTGAACCCGTCGGAGAGGAATTCCGGAGTCGTTGTCGACACCAGGATTGAATGGCAGCTTTGAACCCTCTTCTGGAGTACGATAACGTCCGCCCGCACACAAGTCACCACACAGCAGAGGCGTTGCAGCGCCTACAGTTCAAAGATGAAAAATTGCAGTTCAAAAATGAAAGACTTTGCACATTGCGACTTTCACAACTTCCCAAAGAAGAAAGAGCTCCTTAAGGGACATGAGTTGGTTCTGACGGCGAGGTAAATGCTGCCATTCAATCTGGTGTCGACAACAACTCCGGAATTCTTCTCCGACGGGTTCACCCAACTAGTCACGCGTTGGCGCAATGCTTGGAAAGGAATGGGGACTATGTCGCAAAGTGAATAGTGCATTACATAGAGGACAAATGTGAGTATAAGATACAAAAAGAATTTTGAAAATCGGTTAACAAATAAAAAATGTTACAGCCATGGAGACCTTATTTATCAATCGCCCCTCGTACATCTTCTTCCTTGTTTGATGAGTCTGCTTTATTTTATTCATTAATACCTTAGTTCCCTCCTATTATCACTTACTCGATAAGGAGATTAAGTTAACGAACCCAACGTTCAAATATAAAAAATTAATTCTTATTTTAATTTTAATTTCCCTTTATTTTATTTATAGCTCTATCCATGTTTTATTAATACGCGCCTTTAATTAGCTCACGTTATGTCGTTTATACATAATTTACGTTCACCTAGTCGTCTCTTAAGAGCCTTTGACAAAGCTCTTTGGCGTTTGCTCTCCATTAAAACCATTCTGCATTAATTAGGAAGTTAGTCGTCAGAAGTAACGAGAACAGATGAAACAAACTGGTCAACGAAGATTACACATCAAATTTTCAAAAAGGGAAATTTAAAAATGCAATATTTCTTCTTTATTATCTTCTCTGCTTAAAGCTAGTCATTTTAACTTAAATCCAAATGAAATCTCAAACAGAAACAGAGTTCTAAGCAACAAGAACTTATAGACGCAGTCCTTCCCAAATGCCAGGCTGAAATAGGCACTGGCAACGAAATAGTTCAGCAAGTTCTAAATAACGTTTTCCACGCACTCCAATACAAATTAATTACTCTTGCAAATAAGTAGATCACTAATTACTGAGGTTACAGTAATAATTGAGCATTTTTACAGTTTCCAGTTTCATCATCAAAAGTTTCTAGACACTTGTACTTTTGCACTGCAAACAATGATTTAACGAAATTTAAATATGGTAATGCTTCTTCTCCTTAGAAGAATGAAAATAAGCTCCATAATATGACATTGCATTCATAGACCCAAACTTCGACCATCTAGATTTTAGATTCAAGAAAAACGCAACAATAGTCAATGAGGGTTTCATCCTACGCCACGCGTCATATGTCTAAATTATTGATGAAAATAGGAAAGAAAATAGCACAGCCTAGAGCAATTGGTTAGCGCATCAGCACGATGAGCTGAAGGTTCCTGGTTCGAATTCAGGCTGGGAATTAGATTCGTTGCACAATAAGACACAGGTTTTCATCATTCCATGGTCCAGTTTCGATGACTATATACCATTCTAAATGTGGTGGTATCCTATGATAATATCACGTTGGAACTCACTGGCCTCTGTTGAGCAACTTATACTGCATAATATCATAAATATGTATACAAGTACAAGTAACATTGTTTCGGAAGGGGCCCGGAAACTTTTGATCACCTAGTGTAAAGCAGCAAATACAGGAAAAGAAAATCTCATGAGAAGGTTATCAAAGATGAGCTCAAAATCGGGTACTGATTCTACGGGAAGTCACGTAGATCACTTTATAAACGAGCCAAAACTTTAGCAGATAATAACAAGAAATTAATCCCCCTCAGAAGGGTGTTTTAAAGTGAGCTCATCTCTTTTTAACCCCCATTTTTCTTTATCAAAAACTTGATTTTCTCGAACGTAGTATTTAGAAAATGTAAAAGAGCTCATCTTCTTTCGTTTCTCATCATTTCCGATCGAATGACGTATCACATGGAAAAAGGCTGCCATTTGAAAACGTTAATAGTTCTAAAGAATATGTGAGTGCTGCTGAGACAACTTAGCCTAAACTTAGATTTGATGATCTTGTTAGAGGAATCTCCATACCGAATTTCACTCTTTTGCATACATTTATACAATATATATCAAATGTCCTCGGTAACTCCGATCCCAGTGGACCAATCAAAACGAAACTAAATAATGAAATAGGATGGTAACATGGTAAGCTACATTCCGAATAATGTAGAATATATAAAGGGGACAGACAGAGGGACATTCTAAAACCAATAAGTGCTACATTATTCCGCTACTTAATAAAGTGAAAGATTGGAAACGAAGCTATGCTTCAATTTTAGGAATTAAATTAAGATGAAAAATGAAAGGAAAATTCCGCTACCTGGATTCGAACTAGAGACCAGGATTATCTAGCTCCTGCCTCTACGAACAGTTTATCTTTAGGTTAAAAAAAACCAACTAATTTTTAATCCAAAAATAAAGCTATTTATAATCGAATGACTCATGTGTATAGTACTTTATCTTATATTTCCATATCAACATCTTCAGTTTCTCAACTAAAACGGCGAAGATTATCCCTTAATGTTTAAAAATTAAAGAGAACACCATTCACTCTAACATCCTTACAACATAATAATCCAATACAAATCACTAAATCTTTGCAACAAGAGGGCGCATTAATTTTTTTCTGTGTAGATAAAAATTACATTCATATCCAAAAATATAAAAAAAGATATCTAGATGCAGTTAATACAAAGACTACTTTAATAATTCTTAACGCTCAAAAAATATACAACTTTTTTTCGTTCTCTTTCCCAGACAGTTTGACGAAAGCGAGCTCGAATCAAGGAAGGAGGCCTCGTCGTCGGTGTTGCTTCTGTTATTGTGTTGTTGGCATCGATTTAGTCGGTGGTCGATCCCACAGTGAAAAGGAAAAGTGCGTGCAAGGGGTACAGAAAAGGAAAAATGGGAGGAGGGTGTGTGATGAACAGAGGACGAGGAGGAGTCACAACCCAAGAGAACCCCCTCTGGTCATGCACAAGTGAATCACTAAAAATTCGCCTCGCTACCCGTCAAAATGTAAGAGCGACTTAGAAAGGACAGCAAAAAAAATGGTGAAGAGCGGGTACGTTGGAAGATAGAGAATTTTAGGGGAGACAAATAGGAAAGTGTAACCTAACTCGCGTGCAGATCAATGCCAATTTAACTCGCTCTCACGGAAGAAGAAAAAAAAACGAATTTTAAATTTCAAAAAACCTGAATACTGAAGGGGTCACAAAAATAAATCAATAATCTCATTTTTTACAAAAATTTAAACGCGCTCTCTGATTTTATAAACATGTTTACTAAAATTCTTCGTTTGTAACCATCGCAATTAATTTCCTATTATCTTAGGTTATTTGCAGATGTTGAGGAAAAGAGAGGCTCAACACTCCAGCAAATAAATTTCTCGTAACAACGGAATTCGCTGTAACTAGATTCCACCTGGATAACTTAACGCGCGATTGCTTCACCTTTCACCAATTAACACGTGAACTTTGCCATTTCCCCCTCCCCATCTCCTATCATGGAAGCTAACGTCGAAATTGCTAAACAAGGTAATTAAATTCAAAGGAAGGTCGCTTTAAAATAAATATTCTTACAAGAAGACGACTTTAAAGAAAAGATTTTTTTTTTCCTGAATTTATAAAACAAAAGCCGCCGCTTAGAGAAAATGTGTGTAAAGTGGGTGTATATATGATTAGGGGGAGAAATGTCGCACCTTATTACTTAGCGAAAGAGAGAGGAGGTACAAAATGAACAGAAAAAAAAACTGTCCAATATCTTCGATCGTTTATTAAGAACAAGGCGAAAACTCTTCACAACCCCCACCACTTTCCCATCCTTCTCCTCCGCATTTCCGAGCCAATGCTCCAGCTCATCTCCTTCGCCGTCGCCATGGCAATGCAGCCTCCGTCGCAACCGTTGTTGCTTCATTTCTACAAAACGACAATGATGAAACCGTCGAACCAAGTTCTACCCTCTTCATCGCGCAAAACTAAAACGACGACGAATAAGAAAAAAAAATTCCCTCATATTACTTTGTTAAACGTATTTCCTTTAAGCGCCACGTACAAAGCAACTTAATTTATTTTTCAAAACGACTTACAGTTTCTGCAGTGAACAGAAACGCGAGCGAGGAAATCTTATTATTCATAATAAAAAAAAGAAGGAATTAATTCAACAGCTGTTAAAACAATTTCTTGACGTGACATTGTTCCCATTACCACCTCAAATTGTGATTTATGCTTATTAATGGCCTTATTTACGTTCAATTTTAATTTACAGCTCTTCTCTTAAGAATCTCTCTTATAATCCAGAGGAATGCCCTTATTAAATGGATATCAAAAAACCTATTACACGAATAAAATAAGCCGTTTATTTCATTTTCCTTATTTCCCCAAGAAATGAAATGCTCGTCTTCATCCATCCCCAGGAGGCAGAACCCACCTTCTCCTCATCACCGGAGAAAATTTTGAACCCGCCGTTTCCAGAATCCCTCTGCGCAATACCCTCCACTTCGACCGCAAAAGGTTTCGGGAGAATTTCGTAAAAATTTCGCAACTCCAGCAATAACAAGAGAAGAAAATTCAGTCAATAAAAGGGCAACAAATTTTCCATAGCGCAATTCTCAAAGCAACGATTAAGCTCCGCTTCGCCTCCTCTTTGCGTCACCCAATCCACCCGCTGGGCCCTCTCTCTTTTCTAGGAAAGGACAATTCCCGCTCAATTCCAAGTCTCTTAATTAGCATTAAGCAACGTCCAAATTCGGATAAATCTCGCCACAGACGAAAAACGGTGTCCAATGCATTCTCTAAAGAGAGAGAGAGAGAGAGAGAGAGAGAGAGAGAGAGAGAAAGAGAGAGAGAGAGAGAGAGAGAGAGAGAAAAAAGAAAAAAAAAGATTTCGCGGACTTGATGAAAATCAACTTGATTAGCCGGCTTATTCCTTCTAACGACTTATCCATGCAGGCAATTTATTAAACAAACAAAGACTAAAGAAAATTTGAATTCATTAAGACAACAACCAAAAAGTTAAAAAGCAAATCAATTCCCCAACAATTTTCCATATTCACACGAAGAAACTTCAGCCAATTAATTTAAAAAACGTCACCATATTAGGGATTAACAGGACTTTACGTTCAAATAAATTGAAAATGATGTTCACAAAAATAGACCTGGATAGGATAATACCGCCCGTCATGATGATGGGGATAATTTAATTCGCCATTTCAAGCCAACAAAACTCGGAGCGACATTTTCATTTCATTCTCCCCGAAATCGATTAAGTTGGGTCAATTATCTCCATTACTTCCTAAGCAACGCGTTTATTACGACCGAGCCTCGCTTATGCGAAATATTGCGTTACAACGAACGGGGTGTCGTAATACTGCAGCGATGTGAAATAAGATCTAAACAACAGCAAATAGTTATAGCAATCACATTCTTTAAGGTGCTTCACTTTTTATTCTTTTAGTATCGATCCTAAGAGTATTGTTTATTTATAAGTGTCAAAAGTTCCCGGACAACCATCCAAAATTTACATGTCTAAGATGTCTAAATAGAAATACGCCTTACTGATTCATTTGTAATTCAGTATGGATGCAGTTAAGTCGCACACATGAGCTCAGTTAGTCCCAAACTGGTACAAATCTGTACGCTAGGTTTTAATCATTTTCCAAATACCCGTTCAACTGTAAATGATTTCAATGTCAAGGAGCAGCATCAATGAAACCACAAATGATAAGAAAAAGAAAATGACGATTACCATTCATCGGGAACCGAGGACCGTAGGTTTTTATCCTTATAAGCCCCAAATAAGCGAATCAATGCGAAGCGGCATTTAGATTTGTACAGTTCACGAAATTGACCATGGAACAAATGAAAACACTTATGTAGCGACGAATTTCGGTATCCACTCTGGCAATTAGAAGTCGAATTTGCATCTGGCAAATTCGCGGGGAACGATCCACACATGTGAATGAGTGGTGCCACTGTGACATTCGGAGACGACGTCGTCATTTTTAAGTTTTAGTTGGGCCAACTTGTTCCAGTAGCATGTAACTTGTCATTTTGGACAATTTTGAACTGCCAATATTGTAGCAACAATTTGGAATTGGACCATTCCTGTTCCAGTATAACAGTGCTCTTGTCACAAATTAATGTGTGTGCAGGTTTTAGTTTGGGGAGAAAGGAGTTGAAGAAATGGACTGGACTACATGCTAGATCACTGTCTTTACTCATCCACGACTTTTCAGGAAGAATGAAAGAAAATTCCTGAAGATATTTACCAACATCTGGTGAAAAGCCTTCCTCGGAGAGTAGATGCCATAATAAAAACAAAGGGAGATTTCAACACCATATTAATTTTCAAAAAAACGTTTGCAGTGTATCTGGACACTTTTCATCACATAGCCTGCTATTAAAGATTCATGCAAATCATTCACCAAATAATTTTACCTTTAATAACCTTATTGCAGCTTTGACGACTGACTTTGAAGAATGATTGGTGTAATTCAACATCTTACGTTTTTAATAATTCTAATTTTTTTGTTATGTGAGGACAGAAAAGTAATGTCATTTTTTTAACAGAAGATAAACACAGGTCTGTAAAAAAAGTCTTAATCAAATATATTATCGTTATCATGCTTATAGTGACACTAAACGTTGAATGCCGTCTTTATAGTGACACTAAAATGCAGAAGTCTGAGAGCGCAGCTTTTAACGTCATCAACATTTTGGATCTTTTCTCACTAAGAAAGTGTTGCAGAGATCTGAATAAATGGTAATCAGATGATGTCATTTCAGGGAATAAGGTGTATGAGGCAGAATTTCCCAGCCAAAATCTCTGATCATTCGCTAGCTTAGTCTTGCCGAGCGAGGCCTTTGTTATCAGATGGACCCAAATTCTTTGTCGAATTAAGACGTTTGGTCTGTCTTTGAAAAATGGTTTGACATAGCAGATCCATTGGCCTTCCTGTCGAGGTTAGATTCATTCCAATGCAATAAATATTCTTTCCTCCAAGAGATACACCATCTTCAGGTTTTCCTAAAGTAATACCAAAAGAATTTACTGACCTCGCACATTAATCTCCTGCAAAAATAGCTACACTGAATTTATGAAATCGGGTCACGCTAGTACTCGCGGATATTTAATTTTTTATATGGTGCCCCCTGCGGTTGCATTGTTCCTCTTGTTAAATTCATCCAGCATGCAATGGCGAACACAACTTTCCTAGTTTTTTATGTTCCTTATTTTGTTCTACAAACATGGAAAACCAAAACGCCTACAAAAGTAAAAGCACAATGGTTAATTCGCTTGTACATACCCTCAATTTACATTGGAAGCATATAAACATCTCACAACTGCTCCTCAATCTTTGTTCATGAAAGTAAGACATTACTTTCCTGTACCCACAAACTAATAAACATTTTTTAAATTTAAGGAGTTTTAGAAGAATATAAGTGATGTATAACAGTTAAGATAGAGAATAATAAGAGAAACATCACAAAAATAACAAAAAAAAAAAATAAGAGACCTGATGAAGGTCATTGATAAAAAAGATCGAAAGGCCTCGTATATATATATATATATATATATACTTGTGTTATTTATATAAATATATATATATTTGTGTTATTTTTGTAATGTTTCTCTTATTATTCTCTATCTTAAGGAGTTTTAATTTCATCCCTTTGAATTTATCTTTAAAGGAGGGACTGGCTCAGAGTATTCTGAGGGTTTTCCAAAGATTATTATGATGATCCTAGTTCTGCTCAGCACTATTGGGTTGAAGTGTTCCAGGGATTCCAAGAATAATGGTTTCAAATGCTGCTCCTCAAATTATTTGACAAAGACTGGCAATATTAACCCAATGTTAAGTTTCTTCGTCTTTTCACTCATCACCTTTCCAAGAATTAAATTTTCTCGACAGTAGGCCATTTAAATTCAAATGTCCGCATGGGATTAAGCAACGCTTCGGAATTAATATTTAAGATTTTTAATCTCAATCTGTTGATTCATTTTTTATTACCTCAAAAAAACAATGAATGCTTAAATGCAAACCAATTTAATATCCTCTTTCATTTCAAGACTAGCATACACTGAAATTGACACTCAAACACTATCGGCGAAGTATTAATGTAGAAACTGCCATGTCCAGAAAATGCGGCAATGCAAAAGTCAATTACTTTATGAAACGCTCATCAGATCCTCCAACAAATTCATTTAAAATATTTGATTTTTCTAAATTAACCCGCTCCCTCCGTTTCTCTAAATGTAATCTAAACACCTCCAAACTTAGTTACATAAATGAAGAACGTTAATAGTTTGCTAAATATTCACTATGCGCAGACGTAAAAGCGGCAATTCTTCTGGAAGTTGAGGTATAAGCCGATTTTGAACCTTTCGCATGACAATTTTATTTCCATTAAAAAATAATGAACTTTTTCCTTAGAATGTAATCTATAATGCGTGACTGCCTTCGTTTTTGGCGCCGAGTTTTCGTTGAAGAGAACTAAATTCCTTTCGATGACAGTGTTAAGCTGTTCGCCATAGACGACAATTCGGCTGAGCTATAAAATGCATGAACGTTTTTAGAGATCAATTATATATTTGAATTTTAACTTACAGGTAAGTTTACACAGTTGTAAAGAGAAAATGTTGCTTCATTTTATTCATTTTATGGTATTTGCTGAAATACGTCTCCTAAAGCGGAGTTTAATATTTTTTGTGCGTATACTTTTAGTCATAATATTTCTTTATCTGCATTAACTCCTTTTTCAGGTCTATGCCTATTCGGGAGGAACTTTGGATACGAGTTCCTAGTTACTACAATAACAAGAAATTAATTCTTCAAAAGGTACAAAAATAGCATAAGCCCCTAGTTCATGTATTTTCTACTAGTTTTGTCCAACTTTAACAAAAAATTTGATTTTCTCAAACGTAATATTTAGAAAAAGGAAAAGAACTACATATATTCTTTCGCTTCTCATCATTTCCGATCGAATGACATACAGTAGACTCCCTTCTTATCCGGTCTCGCTTTAGCCAGCCTAAGATTTTTTTTCTGCGAATTAAATAAATTAGTGATGGTTCTCTATAACGATAAAACACGTGAACTACTGCGCTGTAATCATAGCTGTAAGCCGCCAGTAGATCGATTATGTCACAGAATCATCTAGCTTCACATCTCACTTTTATCTTCAGATCTCATTTTTCTTGTCCACCACAACATTGAAGACTTAAGTTTTCCTTTCGTTAGCTATTGTTGTTTTATTAATTCACATTACAGTGCTATAATTTGAAATTAAACTGAAAGCGCTGGAACGTTTTGATAATGGAGAACCTGTCAAAGCGTATGTAATGAATTGGGAAAGTCATAGAGAAAATGTTTCGACGTCAGACCTGAGTTAACTCTAAACTGCGACTTGGACAAAGATGATCTAGCATACCATGATTCATCACTCAACTTGACTGCTTTTTTAAACAATTATCACTGTTCGAAGACTTGAAAGAAAGGTACTTCGATCAGTGATTTACAGACGATAACATTCTAGAGAACGAAGTGTTAACAGATGATGAAATCACTTAAGTTATTATTCAAGAAGAAATGTTGGAAGAAGAAGAACAGCAAGTAAACTCAGAATCTGCGAGTAGTATCAATGATTGCAAAAGAATGAATTACTCAGATGGAACGAAAGCTCGACAAGCTGCGATGAGATATATCGAACAGCAAGCCATACTGATCAAAGCAGTTCCTTCTTCGTTAAGATCATCTTAAGAAAATGTGGCATAATTATGCTTCTAAACAAGAATTGAAATAAAAAAAAAACAATTACTGATTTTATGAACTAACGACAAATAATAAATGTTAATTTTTTTATTATACATGGATACTTTCAAATCTGATTCATGAACTATACAGTCAGTGACAAAAAATTAGCACCACCATCATTTTCACTGAAATTCTTTTAATGAAACAAAATTCCAAATGCTCTTTTGGAATACAGACACTTAATATCTTTAGAAACAATCTAGCTTCATAAAAACAAATTGAATGTCCACTTATAATTTTTTTAAAAAAATTGTTTTACTCAGGTGATATTTCTGAATGACAAAAAATTAGCATCAGCTACAAAAAATGGTTTCTCCCTAAAGCTAGGCTCATTTAACTCAAGTAGGGGTAATATATTTACTTTATCATGTAGTAAGAGCAATTATTACAAATGAAAAACTTAATTAATAAATATACAAACAAGATGGGACGTGGTTCAGTGCTGTCAGAGTATGAAAGAGGTCAAATTGATGCCTTCAAACAAGAAAACATCTCTATTCCTGAAATTGGGCCGTCGTTTGAAGAGAAGCCCAAAGGCTATTTCCAACTATTTGAGAAATCCTCAGGAATATGCAGTTTACAAGGGTTCTGGAAGACCTCGTGCCCTTAATGGAAGGTCAGTTCGTCAGATTCTCAGAGCTGCATCCAACTCAAGTCAAACAGCAAAACAAATTCTTGATGAACTGAAGCTCGACACAAATTCTGCGAAACGTTCCGCGTGTGATCCATGACTGCCCGCATCTTCTGCGACAGCACATCAAGAGGAAGCCACCACTCACTAACCGTCATCAAGAAAACAGACTTCAGTTTGCTAGAAAATACATGGGTTGGACTTCAGAATGGCAAAATGTCATATTCACAGATGAAAAGAAGTTCAACCTTGACGGACCAGATGGATTCTCATACTATTTTCACGATTTGCGAACAGAAAAACAAGTTCTTTCACGAAGACAGCTTGGCGGTGGATCTGTAATGATCTGGGGAGCAATTGGTTTCCAGAAGAATTGTGACTTGAAGTTTCTCAGTGGATGAATCAATGCACAAGGGTATTTGTCAATGCTGAAAGACATTTTCCCTGATTTTGGACCAATTATGGCTGGAAATGATTGGGTATTTCAGCAAGATAATGCTCCCATCCACAAACCACATGTTGTAACACGGTGGTTTGAGGAAAAAAACATCACTGTTCTGCAATGGTCAGCTATGTCACCTGATTTGAATTTCATTGAGAATGTTTGGGGGTTGCTATCACGAAGAGTGTATGAAAACAATCGTCAGTACAATAATGCTTCTGACTTGAGATGTGCCACCATTGATGCTTGGGAAAATTTAGATCATTCATTGATTAAAGGATTAATTACTAAGATGCCTAATCGTATCTTTGAGGTAATTTCACAAAAAGGCAAATCTACCACATATTAAGACCATTCAGAGGATTTTATTGTAGCTGATGCTAATTTTTTGTCACTCAGAAATATCACCTGAGTAAAACAATTTTTTTTTTAAATTATAAGTGGACATTCAATTTATTTTTATGAAGCTAGATTGTTTCTGAAGATATTAAGTGTCTGTATTCCAAAAGAGCATTTGGAATTTTGTTTCATTAAAAGAATTTCAGTGAAAATGATGGTGGTGCTAATTTTTTGTCACTGACTGTATATGCTATTTTGTATGCCTTTTGGGATTAAGCGGCCCCTCGCCTATCCGGTCTAAGGTCCGGTCCCTTTGTGGCAATTAAAAAGGAGCCTACTAACGACCACTTGAACACTCCCCATAACTACGACCTCAATGGGACAATTTGGCCCAAACTTAATAGTAATGTAGATTTTGCCTAGACGAACCCGTATACCGAATTTCACTCTTTTACATACCTATATAGCCAATAGACGAATTGACCTCTCTAACTCTCAACCCTGTAACTCTGACCCCAGTGGGCCAATCGAAACAAAACTAAATAGTAAAATAGTACATACCCATAGTAAGCTACATTCCGAATTTGAACTTTCTAAGTCAAAATATGTAGAAAATAAGAAGGGAACAAACGGACAATTATAAAACTAATATATCCATTCTTAGTAGCGAAAGAAAAAGGAGGGTTAAAAGTAAAATTAACAATGTCTAACAAGTGAAACTGGAAATTTAATTGGACGCACCCGTGTGTAAGAAAAGTGTATAAGAAATTAATCCCCTTGAGAAGGGTAGCGGAAGCCCTGAGTTCGTCTATTTTTTTGCCTCTTTTATCCGCACTTTTTAAACCCCATTTTTTTCTTCCAAAATTTGATTTTCTCAAATGTAGAATTTAGAAAGTGAAAAAGAGACATATTTTCACTTACATCTTCTTACATTTTTTATTTCCAGTCGAATGACATATCATATGCCGTATTACCATTTGGAAATTTTAATTGTTCTGAAGGCCACGCGACTGCTACCCTTACAACTCTGATCCCATTGGGACAATTGGAGCCTATCTTCTTTCCTCCTTGCCGATCGAATAATGTATTACATGCCATAGGTTGCCATAGTTCTATCTAAAGACCAAGTGACTGCCACACCAGTGGAACAATTTTGCCCAAACTTCATAGTAATGTAGATCTTGCCTAGAGGAATCTGCATATCAAATTTCACTCCTAACTAATTTGCAACAAGTTAGAGAGAACCTATATATGATATAGACCAGAAGGTTCCCTCTAACTCCCACACTAATGGGCCAATCATAACCAAATTATATATTATAGTAGAACATGCTTTTGGTAAGCTAAATTCTGAATTTCAATCTTCTACGTCAAAAAATGTAGAAAATATGAAGGGGGCAGACGGATAATGCAAAACCAATAACCAGCTCCATTCTTCCGGTACTTAATAATAATTAAGATTACTCATTCCCCTGATTACTCAAATTCAAGCATATGTTCCAAGATGAGTTTCAGCGTACGTAAATCATAAAATCTTCTCGCTTAACGAATTCCCACACAAACGGAGGCTTTTCAAGGACGTAACCCCTTCTTTTTAACGCAAATAATCGGTTGAGTTAATTAATGAGGAGAAACAGAAAAGCAAGAAAAACCGTCATTAGACGGAGGCTCACGACTCCGCACCCTGCCACGGGCAGCAACAGCAGCAGCGACAAGGAGCGGCGGCAGCGAACAAAAAGTAATTACTAATCTCGTCGGTGGCTGGCGAAAAACAAACGACACCCGAGAATAGTGTTGACACCCGCAACATCATTTGTTATTGCCTTTTTCTCCCTTGTTTTCCATCTCTTCCTGTCACTTTCATTTTTTCCTACATTCTCTCTCTCTCTCTCTCTCTCTCTCTCTTTATCCCCACTGTCCCCGTCACTCTTTCCTTTTGTTAAGAAGAAAAGAAATAAAAAAAAGGGAAAACAAATTGAATGTGATTTATCCTACGTAAACGGAAAATAACATTTTTTTCCTTCTTTCTCTCTACCTCCTCCTCCTTCTTCTTCGGAGTATTATTTTTATTTTACACTCCAGAACTCATCTCTATCTCTTTTACACATTTGGGAGGGCGAAATAAAGAGATGATGCGAAACGAGTGGCATCAGCTTTCTCGCCTTCCGTGTCACGACGGCCTTTTGAAATTTTAAATGGGTTGCATTATCTCGGAATTACTGGCAACGCCGTTTCGCTCCCAGCACAAACGGCTCCGTAATGGATTCCAAATGGACGAAAGGAACAGAAGAAGAAGAAGAAAAAGAAGAAGAGGGTAGAAGACGAGCCATCTAAAGAAAAAAAAGGAGAAAGCAACAACAAAACAAACAAGCGACGGAACGGTATTGAGGGTAGTTCCACGAGCGAGGTGGGGTTTTAAAAAATCATCATCGCGCAATCAAAGATGTTTCGCGCCAACTTAAAAACACACACACATGCATAGGCACAACGAGATGACAACAACGAAAAAAAAAAACATTTAACAAAGAAAACATAAATAAAAGAACAAAAAAGGGAGAAAATCGGAATTCTAGCGTTTGTGAAAAGATTGTCCTCCCATCACAGTCTTTCTCCTCCCTGAGAATACTTTTTAAAAAAATTAAATCACACACGAAAAGAAAAGGAAAATAAGGCTATAATTAAATTCGCCTCCTGAAGAAGCAACTCAAGCATTTTACCTCAGTGAAATTCGCCTCCTTAAGCGTTTTCACACTCCCAGCCAACACGTTCCCACAAACAAAACATTTACTTTATTATGTTAATGGATTAAAAAAGAATCCAGTTGAGAATGCGCAAGCTATCATTACAAAACAAACTTAACAAGTTTGATGAGGAATTTAAATGTGAAAATACGAATGGATCAAAGTGAAAGAGAGATTTTGTATGAGTATGTTTGAGTGAGATGGCTAAGTGGATGTGCATGAATAAGTTCAAGTTTATGAATGGGTGAATAGTGCATAAGGTATAAAAATGGTATGTGAGAATAAAGCATGAAATCATAAAACAAAAAAAAATTCTACGAAACCATATGCAAGTACCAAACAGTCGAATCACATTAATGTGACCACTTATTTGTGATGTTCATTCGAAAAACATTTCAACTGTTGCATTGCAGAAACGGAGTGATTTATCAGACGTAAAAAAGTAATGATTATTGATTTTCAAGCCATGTGTGGCAGCATTTCAGAAACTGCGGAGATTGTGAACTGTTCGCGTGCTGCTGTGGTAAAAGTGTATCGCGCATGGCAAAATGGAACTATAGAAATTAAGCGACGTGGAAATTGTGGTCATTAAGCAAATTACTGTCCAAATGAAGCAGGGGCTAATGCAAGTATGTCCAGAACGACAGTGGTGACGGCACAAACAGTATGATAACGACTATGCATCGGCGGAAGAGTCCGGAATTTGCACGGCAGTACCGACACTGGACATCCACTGATTGACAAAAGGTTACCTTCTCAAATGAATTACGTTTTTCGCTCCTTCGGACGGATGGACGTTGGCGCATACGGCGAGAAACGTCAGAAAACAAACGGCCTTCAACCATATGTGGACGGCAACAGCTGGCGGAGGCAGCGTTATGATCTGGGGAATCTTTTCGTGGCATTCTCTGGGGGCACTCATAGTTGTGGATGGCAATATAAATCGATTTAAGTACGTATCGATCCTTGCTAGCCATGTACGCGCATACATAGACATCGTTTTTCCTGGGCAAGACGGCGTCTTCCAGCACCACAATGCGACATCTTATACAGCTGGAATTGTACGCGAGTGGTTAGAAGTGAACGAAGACTTTACCTACTTTCCTGGCCCCCAAATTTCCCGAACTTTAAACCAATCGAGCATTTATGGGACCACCTCGATCAGATTATTCGCTTCATGGCTACTCCACCTCGTACCCTCCAACAGCTGTCAACTGAAATGCAGTCAGCATGGCTCAATTATCCTTGTGAACACTTTCCAGCATCTCACTGAGTCTCTGGCAGCCCGTCTAGCCAGTGTCCCTCTAATTAAGGAAGAGTTTAACAAGTCCCAGTCCCTTTGATAAGAACTCTTGTACACCTCTATTTAGCGGACAAAATTCATGGTCCCACTGGTGTCCACTATTTGGAGGTTTCACTGTAACAGGTTTATAGTCTCATTTATCGAGTTGATAAATTGTATCTCACTGAACTAGAGTTTACATTGTTTAATTTAAACGCCATATTGAATAATAAGGGAATACCGCAGTTGATATCATCCGGTGATATGTGATATTGTGATCCAATTTTGAAAAGTATTTCAAATTTACGCTTATTGTTGAGTTTACTATAAGCATTCAAAATAGGCATGATTTTACGATGTTATCCATCGGAACTTTGGTCAATGTAAACTGTTGTTTCCATTTTGCTATGACTCGCCATTTTCGAGATACACCATATTTCGATGCAATTTCAAACCCTTTATCAGCCATTAGGTCCTTGATTTAAGGGCGTGTAAAAATGCCTTCTTTTATTATCAATTTCAGATCCAAGAATCCATCCCTTGCCTGTCCACTGCCTTTACGAAATTTTCCATTAAACCCAGTTTGAGATGAAGTGGAGGCAGCAGGATTTTCTCAATTGCGACTAGATGTTTATTTCCGACATTTATTTGCCCAGCTATACTACTCAAAAATGAAAGTGTAGTACTTGGTGTATCCGCTACGCATGCCTAAAAGAAGTCCAGTGACTTTCAAATCTCCACAAATGTACCATTTGTATTAGCCAATACCGAATTTCAATTCGTTTTACCTCAAAAACTGTGCGTGCTAGAGAAATTTCAAAATTATATTCGTAATCAGCAGAAAAAATACCATCATAATCACAATTAGTATTATCAGTGATGAAAGACACATATCATATGTCTCGCACCTTTAAAAAAATGCGGGCGACAGAAATAAAGAATTCAATAATTAAAAAAAAAAAAAAGACAGATTGCTATTATTCTTAACTGCTCCTTTCAAACACCTTGCACAAGTCTCGAGCAAAATTAAGATTAAACCTCTCAATCCTACGCATTCCCTCATGTTAAACAAAACTTTGTCAATATTTAAATGCCAACCGGTTCTCCTCTTTTATTCATGGCGCCAACCGCACTTCAATAGCAAGGCAAACCTTCGATTTTGCAATCCATTATTGATTTCTACAAACCCACGGACCAATCGCTTTCTAAATGACCCGAGGAACTAAAGCGATGAATAAAATAGAGCCCTTTCATAAAATAAACATACTCTAATGTGTGCTTCGAGTCTACAGGCAATGTTCAGACTCGGTTTGCTCTGCCTATGCAAATGGCAATCCATCATCACCTCTCCAAGAATTAAATATCTCGACAGCAGGCCATTTAAGTCCGAAATACTCAGTATTTAGCAACACGGAATTCATTTTTCATCACGTGAGGTAATGGAAACCAATGAACGTTTAAATATGGATCAATATAATATCCTCTTTTATATCGCACTTCATTTTGAAGGTTAGTAATGTAATAAAAGTTGAAACCATGGGCAATTCTGCAATTAGTTTATGAAGTCATCACCAGAGTCCCCTTACTTTTTTTTGTGTGGACAAATTGCTCAAGCATCGCTAAGGATGAGTACAAATTAAACTTAATTGAAACTGTTTGATTCTTCTAACTTAACAAGCTCCCTCTGCTTCTCATAGTACAACTTAAATGCGTCAAACTTGGTTACATGAATGAGGAGCGCTAATAGTCTCTTAAATTACATTAACAGCCCGTTTAAAGCAAGGGATACTGAAACAGAGTTAAATGACGCCATCTTAACGCGTAAATAACAGGGATAGGTGAATTAAAAAAAATCTTTCAGAAAATCAAAAATATTCGAGTAAATAAGTTTGTGGTGAAGAAAATTTCTCCCTGAGCACTTGCATTTCAGTCTCCAGAGAAATGTTTTTCTTTTGTTTGTTTTTTCACTTGTCACTTTAACTCTTTTTTTTTTTTCTTTACAATCATTCATTTTAAAATTGTCCTTACACAATAATGTTGATAACCGATCATAAATATGAGCTATGACCGCAGCATGCTTTCTTGTAACAACTGCACAAAACTGATATCACATGCAATACGAGACGTCTTGGCAAAGCAACAAATTCGTGTGATTTCGGCGTGAATCGGAATTTTACCGCGCTTTTATGTGAGCATAAAAGTTGAAAACCTCGATAAAGTGAATCAATGAAAAATATAGAATTCGAAAAAAAAAATGTTAAACGGAATAGCGTTAAGCAAGGTCTTGCTATAGCTCTTAGCCTGCAGGTTGATAGCGACAGTTCTACTGAAAATTCATTATACGCTATATTAAAAAATTACAATTCCCAGATGGGGTGGGCAACGAATAGGTATCCTACATCTCAGTCACAAGACACTCTTTATAAACTTTCTCCACAACATACTTAACTGGCTTCATCAACATTCATAACATACTCACTTCCTTCATCAAAGAAGCCCTCATAATCCAGTCGTGGATAGGCACCCCTACTCTTCTGCCCCCAGTACTCTCCATTATACATTATACAGTCAAAAGTATCCGAACACCCTACTGAGGAAGCCAGAGAGGGGGGGGGGGAGAATAAAATTTCATAAACAACAGTAAAGAATTCTGAAGTTCAATCCCAATCGAGGGAAAAATGTCCTAACTAAAATGTCACTGATCTTTAACGAAGTTCATGAACATATTCATATATAATCTGACGAATCATTCCCAGCAATCTAAACATACTAGTTAATTGATTCCATAATTAATCGACATATCCTACTTCGTTCTCGTACAAAATTTACTCAAGTTAAAGCCATTCAGAATAAGTCGACTACACGCCACAGCTAATCTTTTGACATTTGACTTAGCAGTGCTCACCCAAAAGACCACATGGTAATAAGTTAATGATGTTAGTAAGCGCCTTCCAAAAAGATTTTCACTGTAAAGTCGTCGTAATGTGATCAACCAGGGAGTTCAAACTAAGTGAAATGTCAAAGGTCAAACATAAAATATTTAAAGTTTCATTTCTAAACTTGAAATCATTAACATTTTTATTTTATTACGATTCAACTGTAATCCAATATCAGCACACAAGCAAATTTTGCTCCAATTTAACTAAAACCTCTTTGGTGCTTTGATATTCATATGTAGTTAGTAAGAGATTATTATCTACATTAACTCAATATAACTCAATATATTAATATTAACGTGGCGGCCGACAGAACATGCTCCACGCCAGATCATTGAACTATTCCTCAACGAGAAACGTTGGACACAGGCGGATCAGAGTTAATCGTATTAATTTGTCCGAGAAATGATCTTGAATCAATTCCAAGTAATCTCTAGAGGTGCCGAAAATCCTGAGTTCGTAAATAAGTTGATTACTTGGAGTGGAGTCAAAGGCCTTCGATAATCAGTTTGAGCAATTAAAAAACATTTGTTCTGGGTGTAGGCGTAAATCATCTGCAATTAAATACGAGTATAAATATGAATAGCCGTCATATGTACAGGTTCGTAATAAATTTTAAGAAGTTTATTTTACGTCTGTATACATGGGGGCATCTTAAATTTTCTAGAGGAAACCAGCAATAATACCATGATGATATTTGGAATTACGATGGACATTAAAAATCGGTTTAACTGCCTTATTGAGTAATTAATTGTGGCTCTTCAGAGGAAAAGCTATGTGGTAAAGCGCGTACAGCCTTTCGCTTCGGTTAGTGATTTGCAGTTTCATTAAGGTGTCTGTATTTACCACGTTATGTTAAAGTATCGTATTTTGAACCAATCTACACAATGTATTCTAAATATCAGTCTATAACAAACTTCCACCCAACTTGATATCTCAATCATAAAAACCCTTCGAAAAACTGATCTGGTTATTAAAACTCAAGATGTTAAACTTGAAGAAACAGGGTTTTGAATGAAGAAGATGAGGATATAAACGATGATGATAGAGCTGAAGGCTTGCGGTGGGTAACTTAGTTATTGGAGTGATTTTGATTATATAAATAAAAAAATCTTTTTTCAGGATTTTTATCCTCACCTTTAGTTTGGTATTTTGGAATTCTTCAAGTTCAACATCTCTACGACTAATCAACATCTTCAAAATCAATACCTATTCACCGCAAACATCCAACTCCATCACTGGTGAACTTAACTTTGTCATTATGTATTATTCATTATCAATTAAGTTATCATATTTAATTATAAGGAGCAATAACATAATAAACACGTATCTAACACACGTAATACGTTGTCCGGATCATTCGTGCCATTATGCTGTAAAATCATTATGTTAAATAAAATGATATGTTATGATAAGTTCGAGGTCCCATTTTGTATGCAAACATCGTTATGATAAATCGATGTATTAAAAGAAGGAAGTACGCCGCAATCGACACGAAAGAACTCTAAATAATTAAATTCTCTCGTGACAGGTTTGCCTTCTCCAATGGATGGATGTTGTCGCATTCGGCGGGAACCTCCGAAAAGAATCACCTTCCAACTATTTTCAGAAGAACGCAACCTAAACTCTATTCAACAAAAGTAAACTTCATGTCTAACAATTGAAATTGGAAATTTAATTGGACACGCTTAGTCGAACCGTCGTCTGACAAGAGTGTGGTTTGGGAGCGAAAGGTCTGGATCCACTGACACCTGTGAAAGGCACTCTCACCCGGTTTGTTTATTTAATTATCATTGGGATCAGGTACACCAATACATGTTGACCGTCTTCCCTAGGGCGGACTGAAAATTGTTCATCAATTCTAGCAGAATAATGCCATACGGCTATAACTGTCTGAGAATGGCTGGAGGAGCACGACCAAGACTTCTAAGTATTTCCCCAGTCTCTAATTCCCCAAATCCAATCGAGCGCCTTTGGGATCGCCTCGACCCCTCTAGTCCTCCACCATGCATCTTCAGTAGCAACCGAAGACAATGAAGTCTGCATGGCTCCAGATAGCAGTGAATATCTTCCAGCATTTTATAGATTCTCTTACACGCCGTCTAGCTGCTGTCCGTGCTGCAAAGGGCATTTATTCTGGTTACTAAAGAGTGCTCAGAAAGGGTTCGACTGTGTATACAATACACGTGAAAGCGTTTCTTGTAATATAACTGGTTATTTCATATTATAAAGCGTTAAAAAGAATAAAAAGAATTTTGAATAATACAATTCCATTCTTAAAAAATCCTACATATCAAATACAGCCCATTCTTAAGAATCTGCACAGCATGTTCTCATCAATCCACAAACGAAACCTCCGAAGTGAAGTTGCGAAAGTTCCTCCATTTTTTTTTTTTGAAGTTTTATTCTTTTAATCCCTCATTGTCCCAAAATACCATTCCTTTGAAAATCGTCCCATGCATTGTTTGGAGAGAGTCTGAAAACGACGCATTTAACCTCTCTTCGCTCTCCTGATCAAAGAAGAAGAAACGAAAAAAAATATCCTCCCTCGCCTCCTACTACGCATTTGTTAGAAAGCAGAACCTAATTAGATTTCTTCGATTCTTGAAAACGAATAACCCTCTTTTCCTCCACAAACCCCCCACCCTTATATAACCCCCACAACCTTGTACCTTACCTAGGGGGATCCTCGAAAAAGCGTTTGCTCCCAATTACGCGGCTGCCAAACAACCAGCCCGCCAACCTTATGGCTTCCACCAACTCAGTCGCCCCCATCAACAAACAAAGTAATTAACAATGGCGTTACACGGAAAATGTCACCGAGTCAACAACAGACGACACCGACGACGCAAATCCTCTTCTTCGTGTTCGGCACTTTGCCTTTCATAGCCTACCAGGAGAAGGAAAGGGAGCATGAGGGGGGAAAAAAAAAATTGTTCCACCGTTAATGAAAGCCCCATCAAGACCTTTCCTCTCAACCTCCCTCCACGCTAACTCGTGATTTCCCTTTATCATTATTAAAGATCGGTCCGCCCATACTTACTTTTAAGCTCCAACTTCCATCAACAGTTTTGTGCTAGCAATACCGGATGTTTACAATTTGCGAATAAAACATTCTCAGTGAGTCAGGCAATAACAAGAAAACGACAAAATAAAATTTTAATGGAAAAACTCAAATTCACCTTTAAAAAAAGTGATATTCAAAAAATGAAAAAAGACACCGCTGTTATTAATTAACGTCAAAAGGTGGCGCTAATGTCTTCGCCAAAGTGCATCAGCATGTAAAGTTTATATTAATAAATGCATAAACACAAAAATTAAAAAAAAAATTATTTCTAACATGAGCCTTAAATATCATTAAACGTATTAAAAACTTCATCATAAGACTTATTATTATTTTAATATTTACTTACAGGAACCAAGTTACTATTTATTTATTTGTCAACTTTGACACACTTAATCAAAATGCATTTTTCTTTACACGGGGCAACTTTAACCAATAATGAATAACAAAAGAAAGAATACATTCAGTTTGGCCAAAATTATAAACTCACCCTCAATAAAATGATTCTATCAACTTTAGAAATAACTCACCTTCAATAAATGGTAAATGAATTTAGTAAGCATTTTAGAAGAAATTCATAAAAAGGAGATCCTGCATGGTTCTGGGATGTCCCAGAAACAAATTGCAGCTCAAGTAAAGTGAAAAAGCGATCGGGTAGGAAGAATCTCAGGTTTCCACTTTGCAACTGAGAGAAATCTTTCTGCTGCCGGTATAATTAACGTTCTTACCTTGAACTATTCTTGAACTGTTTCTCGTGTATACATAGATATGAATACGTAAAGATGAAACAAGTTCATAAAACAGAAAGTTTGAAGCTTGCTAAAGAAGAAAAAAAAAATCCTGGACTCACGAATGGCAGGAATGTTATTTTTTTGGATGAGAAGAGATTTAACTTAAACGGCCTTGATGGATGGGATGCCTACTGGCAAGATCTACGAATATAAAGAAGGCTCAAATGAGTCGTCAAATGTATGGTGGTCTCAGTTATGGTTAGGGGCTCGTTTTCCTCTATGGGTAAATGTGATCTGGTAATGGCCGAATGAATTCTAAAGATTTAAAGGGTTTCCAAGGGTAGATTTAACAACTACTTGGAGCTTATACCGAAATTCTTGGAGAACTTTCCAATAAGATAATGCTCCCTGCTACACTTCAAACATGATGTAAACATGTTTCATGAAAATCATATTAATGTTTCAAGCATGGCTAAGACATTTTTCAGACCTTAATCCAATTTTTCAGACAGGTTTACAAAGATCATAGATAGTTTCAATTATGGATGGATGGGAAATAATGAAGGTCCCCAAGAAGTAGTAAAAATGTGGAAACTATTTATTTCGTAAACTGACTTTATAATTTTGGCTAAGCTTGATGTACAGCTTTAGTGTTTTTCTCCAATATACGAGTTTTTCTCAAACATATTTTAGTAGTCATTTGATGTTGAATACATTTGCCTATCAAACCTGTAAACTTTTTTTTCTTTTTCGTTTTTAATGTTCTTTGAGTGAATTTAAAATTTTTTCCAGGAGTGAAAGGTTAGGGCTGCAGTAATAAAAGAAGGATTCTAATGTTTTCAATATTTAACGAAAGGCGAGAGTTTTATGTCTATATGGCTTGAATAAAAACAAGCATTTTTGATTAAGAAACGGAACATTGAACCTTTGGGTATTGTCTTATAGTTTATGGTTTTAAACTTCGGTAAATGCTATAACATGAGACCAGTAATATGGAGTCAAAATATTGCACGACCACTTTGTAGCATGGTCTCTGAACAGTGTTTATGACGCTAACCTACGCTTTCACTGACGTAAATTAGGCGGGTCGAAAATAACAGGCCAGATGGAAACTTATTACAAGGAAGATGCGTGATCAGTCATCAGTTTCGTATACGCTTAATGTGAAAACTCAACAGCAATTCATCGAGGTGAGATCCAAAAGGCGGGGACTGCCGTCTCAAGGAGACCTTTTGCTATTAGACAATGCTCGCCCACAAATCGCTAAGAACGCCAAGAATTGTCAGGAGAAACTGAAGTTTTATGATAGTGCCACATCCTCCGTATTCGCCAGATTTTGCCCGAATGATTCCACCTATTTTGGTCAGCTAAAGCAAATCTGATTGGTCGTCGATTCAGAACACGATTAGTTGCGAGAACAAGAAAAGCTCAGTAAGCTCCATCCAAGATCTCCAAAGAAGACCCACAATCAGTTTGAAAAAGGGCGCAAGTTTTGGGGATGGCCGTAAAGAGAAGATTCGATGAGTGGGAGGATATTAGTTACGAGAATTGCTGTTCCAGACTTGGATTGTATTGTTTAATTTAGAAAAACTTAATAAATCTATGTACAGTCTTTGATTTTATTATTTGTATTGCATTGAACCTTAGACCTTTTAATTTCGCATGAGGGATAAAGTTGCCCAAGTGCTAGATTACTTTAAAATTATAATAAATTTCAAAAATTCCATGAAATTGTTCTTTTTATCAAGCCAAAATCATAAAAATTATATTTTACTTTAAATTCTGCAAAGCTTGTTTAAAAAAAAATAAAAAGTGGGCTAAAGTTACCTCAGTCTCTAGTAAATGAATTTCAGTGCAAAGTATATAACAATAAAATAAATAACAAAATCTAGCTACAAGGAAAAGTTAAATTGGCTATAGTTTATATAGAAAATGTACAACTTTCATGAACTATTCCTAACATTTTATACAAATAATAATCTGAATTTGCTTCAGGCTTATTTTCTAGAGAAACATGGTTACATTGGAGCTCAACAGGCATAAGGCCTCAATCTGAAGAGCTTTAAAGAGAACATGCTCCCATTAGAATATAAAAAAGTGGACCTGCAGAAAGGAATTAAATATTTTTATAATAATATATAAGTAAATTCCAAATTTTTGCATAGGTTTTTGAAACTTGAAAAATTAAGCTATACAAAAAGATAACGCTATCCTTGTTAAAACTAATGGTTGTTGTAAGTGCTTCAAATCATAACCAATCATATTCTGCTCACTGGCGGTTGTAGGTATTCTGGCATGTCCAGCTTTTGAGCTATTTTTACAGATTTGGTATGAATGATGGATATTCTATGCGTTTGTGTAATTTTTTCATCCAGGATGGACAAGCTGGTCGTGATCCGACGAATGTCTGAATCGTCAACGTGATTACGCCGAGTAATAATAGTACACCAAGCACATTGTAACATAACAGAAACGCTTTTTTACGTTTTTCTTTCTCCTATTCAATTTTTTTTATTCCGATGGCCCTCCATATAACAAGTTTAGTTAAATTCCGGTATCAATTCGATCAGATCTTCCAATCTCGTGAGAGTCATGTGCTTTTTACCAACTGGCGACTTGGTATTCCAAATTACTGAACAAGTCTAAGTGTGCAACAAAACAAGACACGGTTGGTTCAATGGCCATCAACCGTTACAAAAAAGGAAAGGACGGGCATTGAATGGGTATAGGAGAGTTTATCCGTCCTTTCCTGATTGATCGCCTTATGAATGTTTTTAATTATCTCTTGACATTTTGTATTTGTAATTCGTAAAGTTCTTATATGTTTCGATTCAAATTAATTTTTACTTTTAAAAAGCATAATCTAAATCACAGAGCTTGAATATGACAACAAGATAGTTATCTTTCAAAGCTTTATACAACGATAGGAAGAGCCAGTTACATTTGAATTGCCCACTACGGACTCTGTACCTCAAAATGGCAGAAATAATGCAGGAGAAAAGCATGTTGTGTCATGGAATTTGGAAAAACAGTGTCCATCATCAATTTCCGGTGACACTTCAGGAAAAACTTTAAAAAGAACGCACCATTCATTGATAGGCCGTGCCGGGGTTAATGATGTGCAATTAATGTTTTGATCCTTTCGATCACAGTGTAAACTAGGCCAATCGAAAGATAACATTGTTCCATTAAAAACTTCTATGAAACTTTTCCTTTTAGTGTTTATAATACCAGGCTGCCTGCATTTTTGGCGCCGTTTTTCTGTTAAGGCAATTAAACTGCTTCTGTTATGTGTCGAGCAGTTTGTCATAGTCCGTAGGGCTAGCTTTGGTAAAGTATATGGAAAACATTAAAGACACACACTTTTTTTTTCTCTTCCTCTTTTACCTATTTGGTGTCGAGGTTGTTAAATAACCATAGGATCTGTTTGAAATCTAACCTAGCAGGGGATCAGCCTACTGAGGTTTGTTTATTTGCTAAATTTCAGAACATAAGAAATTTGTACAAAACAAGAATTACTTATAGAAAATGATTAACAGAGTGCGGTACCTATACTTACCTGTAATATACTCCGATCCTCTCTCAACGAAAAACTGGCATATCAGGACGTCGATCAATGAAAGGAAACATGGTATGAAGAAAATCTTACCTTTAGCTACCACTATCAAAATAAAGGAAGAGCTTCCAACATTTTTATAATGCAACTCTATTATTATGAATGAATGACATTAAATGCGCAATTTTGATTTATCCGAGCATAATTTATAATGTTTAACCCGAAATTCTTTAAAGATCCATAACTGGAGTCTAATTTTAGCTTTAACCCATTAATGTTTTAGATATTTAAAGCCATATCAATGCCTCGAGATTAGAAAAGTAATTAATAATTAATCTAAAACTGCCTCTCATCAATTACTCCTTCTTTTATAGAAAATTGCTCATTCTATTTTTAAACTCAGTTCCGTGACCTCACAAAGAAATTTCTCCATAGAAACGCTTTCCAATTACTCAATAACAAAAAGAAGCTGAAATCCGAGTTATCGAAAGCAATTTTCAAAAGTTTAGAGCGGGTGCATTCTAAATGTCATCATACTCTGCTGGCAACTTTGCAAGTCTAATCAACACATGGTAAATTAATCATAAAATTCACCCATTTTCTTATTTAGAATATATTAGGCTTCTTGCTATGTAACATAGGTAAAAGCAATATGAAACTTGTAATATTTATTTAAAAGTTACAAATCGAATTTATAAATGTTAAATTAAAATATCATAGGTAAAGCTTTTAATATATTTAAAGAGTAAATCTAAGACATACAGCACTATGGATCGCCAGAAACAGAAATATATCGGAGAAAACGAGTAAGTCGTATTTTAGCCAAGCTTACTCGACATAGAGAATGTAACTTACTTGTAACAAAGATTTTGCCAGAGCGCAGTGTAAATTGAATGATTTCAACTGCAAACCATTCAAGTCCTACAAGTAACTTTATTCTTCGTTTCAGACCGTTAAGATGGGAAAATATGGCTTTGCGATATCACTAAGCCTTTTATAGCCACAGAGACAGATTTACCAGAGTTTTCGAGTAGGACTGCTTGTGGCTGGTTGTTCTCAGCTTCGTAATGCAATGGAAACTGAATGTCTTGTAACAAGCCATTCTACACCAAGCCGCAATCCTAAGTATTGGGATGCGTTCGACAAGATGTACTGGCATCTGTGAGTGTCCAAATATCTATAAGGGCCATTTCTCGCAGATTAACTAAGCAAAGCTCTCACAACAGCAAAGATTACACTGACTACACGAATGGAAGAGTGTCTTGTTTAGCAAGAATCTCGTTTTTCTCTAAGAATCGATGATCGTCGAACACTTCGATCAACTTCCACAGTCTTCATTTTAGGTACGCTTAGAGAGCACATCGAAACACAACTGAAGCGCAACAAATAAGTCAATGCGCCAGAACGATCTTCAGAGTATACATGAATTATTAACTTTTCCGACAAGTATTCTTCGGACAGGTAACCTTGCAATATGTTTATGAAGGGCACAATATGCAATAAGACTCCCTAACAACAATATGCAATTACCTATGTCCCTTCTACTTTTCATTACTGGCTGTCGTACCGTAAAATAACTACGGGATACCATTCACGAACTGCTTAATGCCGATTGCTGCATGTTTAGCTCAACATGAGGGCCATATAACAAACGGGCTGTCTCATGCAGCGTTTCCGATTTCTTCGCCACTTTTTTGATCTATCCTGTGCCAAATTTAGACTCTTATGGAACACTCATTCAAGATGTTGCATTTTCTATGTCAAGCAGCATATATGTAGTTTACTGTTATGATTATTAGAATAATATTTTGACTTAGGTTAAAAATCTGATGTAAACTTTTTAACTATAGAAATTGCTTAGATTCAAGCTTTCCCATTATCACCGTGCCATTTGAGAAATGTGCCACACAATCCAACACCACATAATAATTAATAATTATTCGACAAAACCGGTATCCAGATGGACAAATGCTACTAAATATTCCAAGGTGGCTACTAATATGTATTTCGTGGTAGCCAATTGGCTATTATACATGTAGCCATTTGACAAAATAAAGTTGGTAGAATTACTGAAGCTGCATGCCTTTCTACACAGAAAAGATGAGGTTCAAAGGAACTTTAATGAACAAATTCTCAGTGAAAGGCCAGACTTAATACTATCTTGTAGCCAATTGTCTACGACTACAAAAATATTTTGTCCAGCTCCGCATAATAATGGCGGGATATAATTCATTCAAAAATAAAACATTAAATCATTAACACATCAACTTGTTGCCTTTCAATCATTTTTTCTGCGCTTGCATTCTAAATACCACAAGAGTCACCAAAAGCAATCAAAGCGTTTCTATAACGCCACAAAGTCAATTGAAGATGCATTAAGGCAGAATACATTCATAAAAATCTACTCACTTGAGCTCGTCCCCACTGAGTCCTTCCTTGTACCGACGAGGGTAAAACTTGTCGAGAACGTGCTGCACCTGGTGCTGGGGGTTGGCTGGCGTACCCCCGCTTCCACGACCCCCTCGCTCGGCATTGTAATCTCCAAATTCAATCTTAAAAACAAACAAAATCCTCTAGATTAACGAGCAGAAAAATATAAAAAGAGCCCTATGAATAAAAGGTGTCATTTAACTCTAAGAGAGGGTTAAACGGATATTTTGTCGACAAAAAGAAAGAAAATTTCGCAACAAAAATCGACATTAATGACAAAGACAATTAAAAATATAAAAAAGAGGAGGAAGGGAAAGGGGTTAGAAGTAAAAAAAATAAAAACTAAAGAATAAAGCACCGTAAACAAGCAACAACGTCAGAGTGCTTAAGACTTTTCCTTTGTCGGTGGCAACCGTAAATCACAACCAAATCCCCTATACACCCATTCGTTACCCTTATTCTCAGACTAAGAGCAAAACAAAAGCTCTCATTAAGAACAACGGTTATCCTTTAATGTTACCAGAAATTACATTACAGAAGTCAATTACTTGAGAAATTCGCATGTAAAAAAAAAAAACTTCAATATTCCTGCATAAAATTTCTATCATTCTAAGAAATTTCAGTTACCCAGTAACAATCAAAAATCCCCATCAATTTAAAAATCATTCAATTCGCATTCAGATTCCAGTACCAGACAAAAATAAGATCAAAAAGACCTTCCGGCAAATGAAATATTATTTTCTGCAGTCGTTCGACTGATGTTGCAACTGTAATTGGAAACAGGAAACCGATCTTCTCTTGTACGATTACCTCCAGGAAAAAAGAAATTAACTACACTCAAATAACAAACATCTGGATTAACTAAACCTAAACACCCACAAGGACATCTATTTCTTAACATTTAATAATAAAACACTAATTACAAAAAAAATCCGAATACGTTTTTAATTTCAAATCCTAATTAAAAATTCAAATTATAAATGTTCAACTATAAGATTTTTTTCTACAGAAAATTAATTTCAATATTATACTTTGCAAAGTAAACACAAGCGTTAAAAAACATTTACAAAGAGATTTGTTTAGTTTCATCTCTTCATTGGAAACAACTTTGTTTCTTTTAAATGATAAATATGGAAACCTGATTGCATATGCATAAGATAAAAATATTTGATGCACTCTAATAAATTATCTTAGCATTGAAAGTTTTTTTTATATAGAGAGTGCCTCACTTAAAGTAAACCAATAGCAAACTTCTAAAATATAAATCTGACAGACTACTTTCAATGGAAGAATTATTGTACTTTAATTTGAGAAGTTTTTATGTCTATTCCATTTCCAAAGAAACCGACACCATTTTCGAATATAGAAGTCAACTTTGAAATGTGCAATGGAAACCCCTATTTTATGGCATTCTTGTTGTTTTTTCAATTGATCCAACCGTTTAGAAAATAGGGGCACTGAAAGTACGTTGTTGTGTTTGGAATTAAAGAAAGGGCAAAAAAACAGAAATTGTTCCTAAACACAACGAATTATAAAATGGATAGCAATGCTTTTATTCGAATATAACATTTTTACAGTAACGCAAAACAATAGTTGTACAATACATGTTATACATGTTCAACCACATGTCCTTCTCGATCTATACACATCTGTAGGCGACGTTGCGGAGACCTTTCTGAATGCAGTATCGTTCCCTCCTCCAACGCATTGAACGCAGCTCGAATGCTGCACTGTTATTGGTCGACTTCTGTAAACTATCTTTACAGCCCCCCAACGAAAAAAAGTTGAGAGGAGTTAGGTCAGGGAATCGAGGGGGCCATTCAAGTGATACCTCCTCGGCCGATGGAAGGAGTTGGTAACGGCGATCCGAGCTATGTGGGAGCAGAGTGGCGATCAATTGTTTTTCGTTTAAATTGATGAAAAATTTCTGTTTTTTGCCTTTTCTTTAAATCCAAATACACCATATTTTCAGTGTCTCCATCTCCTAAACGGTTGGATCAATTGAAAAAACACCAAGAATGAAAGATTAAATGTGCACAATAATTTCTCAAATCTTTGTACAATTTGAAAATACTATTAAAAATAGGGGTTTCCATTGCACATTTCAAAGTTGACTTCCATATTCGAAAATGGCGTCGGTTTTTTTGGAAATGGAATACACATAAAACCCGTCACATAAAACTATAATAATTGTTCCATTGAAAGTACTCCGTCAATTTGTATTTTAGAAGTTAGCTATTGGTTCACTTTAGTGAGACACCTTGGTTACCATTTTAAAGTTTTCATCTCGAAAACAACACACGGGATCAAAAAAGTTCCGAATGAATGGGGGAGGGCGGGTCTAGTTTAGTATCATTCGATTGCCCCCTCTGAGACAAATTTCATTCGGAACTTTTTTCGATCACGTGTAATTTTTCCGAGATATTTCAAGAGAAACTTTAAAACGGGTCACCTGTATAAGATAGTTTAGAAAATATTATACTTCCCGCCACACTTATTTTTTTTCCTAACTTTATGAACTCGTATTTAAATGAGAGGCACCGAATCAATTATTTTCTTTTTACTTTATAGTGCACTTTCTAAAATTAAAATGAGTGCTTTAAAAAGTTTCTTTTTTAAAATTATTTTTTATTTTATTCCATTTAGTCTTGAATTTAAAGTCAACTTTGAACCCATGATTTTTAGCCATTTCAAGTTCAAATCCTTAGATGTTTCCTATAAGGAAAAAAGTTTCATTAAGCCGATTAACTTCGTTATCCGACCAAATTTCTATGTTCTATAAAAATGGGTTTGAAGGAAAACTGGATTTTATTTGAAGGAGTTTGAAATGAAAACGAAATTTGAATTTTGTAAATTTTTGTGCTAAATTGTACATTGAATTATCACTGGAAACGAATTAGTGCCAAATTTGGATTCGTTTCAACAACAAAAAATTGATGAAAAATTGATTGGAATATTTGAACGAGACAAGTTGCAACGTTAAGTGTAAAAAAAAAAAAAACTGACTGGAACCCACTCTTCTTTTGATGTTTCTTCCTTTTATTTAACTCCTTCAGATATTGCACTATGTGAATAATTCTCTTCTTTAATCCTGTTACTGCACTATGTGATCAAAGCTTCCAAACGCCTATACCCTTATGCTGCAATGTAATAATGTTTTGAACCTTTCCCTTTGCTTTAATTACGGCCTCTTCCATTCTTCCCAAAAAGTGATGATGGTTCCAGTCAAATGTTCAACTATGTGACATACCCCGTAATCGTCGCTCCATTCATTCCATAAGTGAATTCATCCTTCAATGGGGTTTATATCGGCAATCTGTGCAGGCCAGTCCATTTCATCAACTCTTGTCCCCTTCAAATCATTGCTTTGTAACAAGGAGCATTTCATGCTGAACAAGAACGATCCAATCCAATTCTGTTGCCACAATGGTGGCAGTGCAGTATTGTCCAAAATGTCAAGGCAAGCTGCAGATGTCATAATTTCTGCTACAGACAAGGTGACCCGATCCAAACCAAGAAAATAAACTCCATACCATAGATGTCAACCATGAAGCGTTCTTTTCGCATCCGCAAGATCCGGACATCGTTCCATACGACACGTTTCCATTGTTACAAGGTCCAGTTTCGGTGAACTGGAATGTGTTTGTCTTTTACAGTTTGTTTCATAAATATCTGAAATCTACTCCATCTTTGTTCCACAAACGCAACAAGACATAAAACCGGCCGTTATTTTTAAACTCCGAAGATACTATGGCTAAATTTGGCATACTTAGTCATAATAAGGATGATCACTAACATAAAAGTAATTAAAAGAAATAATACTCAAACACTTTTATACCACGTTGTATGTATTGACGTACTTAAATATGACGTCATCTCTAAGAGAAAAGAGAAAAGATATTTTATTGATCTTTTCCCATATTTGATGGTAAAATGCCACAAGGGCTTACGAAAGGTTTACCCAATTTCATTAATAACAAAACAATCCATAAATTCAATAAAAATTTAATAAATATCGATCAAAAATTAATAAAAAAAAAGCACGAATATTAACATAAATTGGTTATGATGTTGAAGACTTATGCTACCTTGGAACATGAAGAAAATATGCTAAAAATATTTTTAATCCTTTTATCAAAAGAAATAGACAAAAACTATTATTTTCAGTTGTGACATGAGTGTCCGGATTTATTATATGGCGTATTCATACTTTATTGAAATCAGCATAAACGATTTTGTAAGCTAATTTCGTGATAATTAGGAATTTAAATTTAAGTACCTTTAATCATGTAATTTAACATCAAAAATATTAGGCGTATAGGAGCGTATAGAAAAAAGAAAAAAAAAAGAAAATAATTACAGAAACAAACACAAACCACGCCCTGAAAAAGCTAGGACGAATTCTCCTAAATCTCTTCTAAAAAATAGATGAAGAAAAATCAGTAAATCAATAGCTACATAAAGGACAATATCATCATGAATTTTCCAGTGTTATCACCTGTCCAATCCAAGATTCCCCTTTAATAGGATAGATAAACGGCGACTTCTAAATTTAAGCACTGACATATATCCAGGTTTTTAAAGAATAACCTACATCTCATAATCTACAATACTTTTCCATATATTTTGGCACAAAATTGCAAAAACATCCTGATCGATAAACATCATGGATATTTCAAGAGAAAAACATCCCATTTACGAGGGTTGAGATTGAAAGTAGGTTAAAACTCTTGAGGATTTTCCCAGTTTTTTGTAACGTAACGTAATAAATTCGCAAATACTTTAGTAATATAAAAATTTAACTATATTCTACGAACATCCAGTATTTTTCACTATCCATTCATTCCGCAATTCTCAGATTGTTCAATTAATTGCTTATTAAGGCAAATTAGTAATACACTACGCATGTAATCTATTATGTGTGAGGGTAATATTACTCGCTACATAAATGCTAACTACCCATTATGAGATTAACATAAGATTAAGTAATATGACCCTCCATTTTACTCAAAATCTCCTCATCACCCTCTATCCATTTTGTCACATTTCAATTTGGTTATAGCCATCATTTTTTGCATTCACTTCGTCCCAGAATTGCTTCATCAGTCGATCGATCGACAATTTGCCATATTTCTCAGCAAGATTAGTGCCGATTTTGAATGCGAAGATTTGAAAACTATGACCAAATTAAGTGTGACGAACTGATCTGTCGCCTTTAAAGCTACTAATATCATATCCGTTAAGAGTCTTAAACATTTTATTAACGAATTCGTTGTTTCTGCTTTTTGGTTTTAACAACGATGATAAAAATACAATTAAATTGTACTGACTTTTTTAATCAAGGGCTGTTTTCTGTTAATTATCTATTCCGTTAGTCATCTTAAAATACAGTTACTCAATTGATTCGAACTCTCTTTAAAGCTAATAGAACAACATCGATTTCTAGTTTACCATCATTCCAATACCGACTTTCAAGCTGATACGCTTGTGAACAATTTTCTAATTTTTATGCCACTCATGACGACACCTTTATTCTGTTTGTTGAAATGAAACGCTGCATTCACACTTCGCAAACTGCATCCACACAATACGAATTTTTCTGTAGCGTCGCATTTTCCTGTAAACAAAAAAATAATATCGCAATGTGGCATTAAATGGAACTTTCAAATTGGCTTTAAAAACTTTGAACCTTCCTCTATCCAATGATGTGCGAAATGCGTTTCTGTCTTTTAATTTGTTTGATATAAATATATGAAATCCGCTTTACCTTTTTGAAAAATAAACCTAAGTGTAGCTTAAAAATATTGGAGGTTCTTGCTGTATGAACACAAACTCTTCCATTAGAGGTTGCATTAATAAGTAGTAAGGGCAGCGGAAAATAATGTCATTTTTCTATGGGCTAAGTTTGTGAAGCATTTTGAGGAGTTTATGTACTTTCAGTGTAAAATAAGTAATTATACAAGTGATTTAACCACTCTCCTTTAATTTTACTCTTCGCATGTATAAACACTGTGTACCAGTGTTGGTTCAACAAATTCCAATCAAGCAATTTTGACCTTTCTGATCCCCTCGAACAGGAAGGCCATTGGAGCTGGACAATGAATGCTGCGTGCATCTTCGTGAAACCATTCAAGAATTAGCCAATCTTGTTAATGCATCATGATCGAATGTTCAAGAGCACTTTAAAAATGATAAGAATGCCAATAGACAAGGAGCTCGGGTCTCACAGCATCTTTCATTAAAGATTGACCCAGGCAAAGATCTGCCCCATTCACCTTATTTTCCTGACACTGCATCATCTGATTACAGTTTGTGCCTTTTTAGTGGGAAAACATTCCAAATGTTGATGCCAAAATTTGGTTCTCGAACTTCCTTGCATTACGTTGGCTTCGGACGGATAAGAGTTATAAGAAACCGGAGAATTAACACGATTGACACTTTTTAATACACTTTTGCAAAAAAAAAAAAAAAAAATAGGTGACTATTTTGAAGGAGGTAGGTAAGTAAAGTATTTTTTTAAACAGATAGTACTGGAATTTTTGATACCTCGTTTTATAAAGAATAGTATTCACGATGGGCAAGTGTAGTATATACAGGTGGCGATTATACAGGGTGCTTTTGAAAAGGATGTCGTGAGATACCCAGCGATGTTCTGCACCTTAACAAACACAAGTTTCCTCAAACGTTTTGTCGAAATCGCATTCCTTAAAGGAGTAACCAGCTCGTGAAGTTTGGTTAACTCCACCCTTAACGTAAACAAAAACGCATGAAAAAAGTGAACACCACCACGTGTTCCATTAATAGGATTCTGAACTACCTATGCACTAATGTGTTGGTCCTAAACTCAACCACTCTTACAGGAAAGCCAAATTAGGCTAATGGAAACTGCGTGATCGAAAACATACTTCAATTAAACATGCTTTTTTTCAATTGTCACTCGATTTTAAAACGAAGAAATATTGTGTTAACAAAATCGCCTCAATGACCACTTTACGTAGGCCTAAATGAGGTTCGGACAGAACATGCATTTTACTACTGATACGTTTCTTGATTGTCGAGGCAATTACTTGTTTCCTATCTTATCAATCAAAACAAACAATCGAGGTCTAGTAATTACGAATCTTACAGTGGGTGTGAGAGTACTAAAGTACTGGATGGAGAAAGGACACTCCGCCTTTTCTATGCAAAATACCTTCATAGGAATGCAAGTAATTTTTATAATAACTTTATTATATTAATATAAAACTAGCTGATAAACCCGGCGTTGCTCGGGCTCTTTTTTGATGAAATTTTGCCATATCTAAAAATTATAATGTATGTGCTGCAGCGCCATCTAGTGGGGAGTTAAAGTAAAATAGATAGCATAAAAACCTTTTTCATGAAAAAACACATGTGCCAACTTTCAAGGTGATCGGTCAAACGATGTTGGAGTTTATCAATCTCACATACACCAACATCCATTTTTATATAGATAGGGACGAGATTAATAATAATTTTGCGGTTCTTGTAATGCAAATGCAGAATAACCCGCGAACTGACCTTTCTGCAGGGGCGGATTTGCGTATAAGCTAAATAAGCTACAACTTAGGGCCTCACAATCTTAGTTTAACATAGTAGGGGCTTCATATAGCTTAGTGCCTCATCAAGTCTAAATCCGCCCCTGCCTTTTTTGACATTCCTGTAACGCTACTATGAGTATTTTACACGAAACAAGTACCTACTGCCATCCATCGAAGTGCATTGAAACTATTTCACGTTGCGGTTATACAGCTTCAATCCGGGTAATTTTGGATCGCACCTCGTATGTTAGGGGACTATTGTTGGCTGGTCATAAACTCGTTCAAGCTTATACAAAGCATGAATAAAGCGGTACAATTTTAATATTTTTGTGCGGGAAAAACTTGTTTATTTATTATAAAATGGGAATAAATATCTATTTTGAAAATGTGACGTGATCGAACTTTTTTGGACAATAAATTTGGATTTAGCAATCCCGAAAAAAAACAAAACACCAAAGCAACCCTTTTCTTCACTGGGGGAACAAACCTATAAACTAGTAATTGATTAAGAACTATTTTTTTTCTGTTACAATGTCTATCTTCTTTTTTAAGAGGAAAAAAAGAAACGGCATTACAGTTCGTCATACTTTTTTTTTATACTTGTTTGGGACTCATTCCTTTAGAATCTTTCTTAATAAGAATAGAATTATAAATACAGTCTTATTTCTGCATTGAGAGTTTCTACAATTTTTTGTCTCCGTTTGCAACAGCAAAAGAGGTCTTTGCTTTATTTTTGCATTATTACAACAAATAACATATTTATTTACTGATTAAATTTTAATACGAAAAACACACATTGAGATTTATAAGTCTCTTTCTTGTAAGCTGAAAGTTAAAAAAAAAAATCTCAACAAACCCATCCTATCATTCACAGAATAAAAAAGTGGTTTCTTTTTTTTTTTTTTGTAAACTCGCTAGAATTCTCTTCATTTTCACCGCACTCGGAAAAATAAATCAACGCCCTCGCCAGCAAACAAATATCTCTATAAAAACGAGGAAATGAACCGAGTTAAGTATTCATTGAAGAACGTGTAAACAAAAAATATCCCATCTACTTTTCATCTTTTATTAGAGCTCGCACCTAACTTTCAATAAGCATTTCATCTGGCTCCCCGCCCCCCTTCGCCACACGGCTGTTGTTACTGCTGTTGCTACCGACTCCCGTGAATGATATTTCGCTTTCTCTCGCCTGTCGACGATGTTTAACTGGCGGCCAAATAAAAAAAAAAATTCTCCCACCATTTTCTCTTTCTCTTAAAAGGCAATTGATTTTTCCGCAAGGAGCCAATATGGCTTCACGCGTCTCTCTCGTTCCCTCTTTTGGCGATCGTTGGGTGCTATACAAGAGACAAAAAGCTCGTTTCGCCGAATTCCTGGCTATTCCCCATCCTCCCCACCCCATCCCACCCTCGCTATCTCTTCTCTTTTAAGGAAGAAGAAGAGAACTGCTTCACAAGATAGGAAAAACGAGCGTATTTCTCCGGTTCATCCGCCGCCGCCCACCCGGTTGCCAATGCGGCCAAAGGATTTGTCGACGGCGACGGGCAAACTCGGCCTTACCCCACCCACCCTACACATTCTTCCAACTGTTGCCGGTCTTCATGCTCCCCTCCCCTTTCAACACAAGAGGATAATTCGCCCCTCATCCCCTTCTTGCACAGAGGGTTTCCAAAAAAGCCCCACTACCCCCACCTCAACCTCCTTTTCATCCGCACATTTGGAACTCGTGGCGCATCCCTGGAAAATGTCTTCGAAGCCTCCAGGAAGAAGAAGAAGGAACATTGGATTGAAACGAAAGACAGATCAATAAACAGAATGGTTAGAGGGAACGAAGAGGAGAAAAGACGGGGTAAAAAAAGAAAAGGAGGAGGAGGAGAAAATGGACGATTCTCCATCCCATTTCCATATACGGGAGGAGGAGGAATTTTCTCAGTGATCGATAACAGCTCGCCAGCATTCTTCCCCCGATTATCCGGGGCCGTAACCGAAACCGCTTCCAAGAAGGTCTAAAGCCCAATAAACCGAAGAAAAAGTAACGGGGACCGAACTGCTTATGACGAGGGAATAATTTAGAAATGGCGCGGAGGAGACACACAAAAGGGAATACGGAGCTGCCGAGGATCATCTGAATAAAAAGCTAATTGGGGCGAGGACTCCAATGAAATTAACGAAATTGGCGCCAACCGTCAAATTAATTTTAATTTATTTCATCAATTTCTTTCAAGCTAATGTATTCAAATGCCAAACATTCCTTCTGCCGTAAAGGATGATTTAAAGCCACTAAAGAGACAAACACTCTATCCGATTATTTCAGGAAGAAAAAAATATTAAACAACGAACCTAATCAATTTCCAAATTATGAGCCAAGTGTCCCATATATTAATATAAATAAAAAAAACAGGGCTTTCACCCTAAGATATAAATTATTAGTCTCTAGCCTGATAAATATCAGAAAATTTCAAACCATTTTGCAGAGACCAATTTAACTAGATACACTTATTCATACATTCAGTCAAATAGTTCAATAAAATAAAAAATATTGTAGTATCAGTCTAGATAAGTTCAGCATTGTTTGTATTGCAGCGTAACATAAGGAAATTAAGAAAAATGGATCTCAAGGTAAATTAATATGTACCGGCGCGTTTCGGTGGAGTCGCCATCATCAGGGGCAAAACAAAGAAATCACATTGTATACATAAAATTTAGAGCACACAGAAGTGCGCATCTACCAATCAGCAACAACAAGAATTAAAGTAATTCTGCTTATTGGTGGACTAACAATTGGAAACGGTTGAAGTTCCGATAGGCTTTTTCCTCATCATATCAATGGCATCTAATAATGTACGCATTTATTTCAAAGTTCAATTGGTTGTTTAATAATTTACTTTGATCCATATTCTGGTGCTTTGGGGATGTCCAAGGTTCGTAAATGGCGATCTCCTTGGGGTCCTTTCAATCTTCAGAACAGACATTATTTCTTCACTTGTTCCGAATCTCTGTTTATTATTGACGAAGTGGTCTGAAAAGATAGATATTTCATCTCCATTTTCAGATATTCTCCTGTTTTCTTTATAAGATGATGATTTTTTTGTCATTCCGAAATAAATATTTCCTTATTCCAAGAAAGTTAACTTATACAAACAACAACTATAGTAACCCGTCTTCGTTTCCTCACATCTGTTTGAGTTTAAGACAGACTTCAGCAAGTTTTGTTTTATGAAGTCAAAACGACTTCCGCGTAATGGAAATTTGAGTTTGGAAAACCAGAAAAAAGCCAAACGGGCCACATCTGGCGTATTTGGTACTTGGTCGATGACATTTGTTGAGTTTTTGAGCAAAAATTCGCGTACAAGGGTTGATGTGTGGGACGACGCATTATCGTGCTGCAAAATCCAAAAATTGTTCTCGCATTTTCCAACGCTTCAGCATAATAAATTTCATTGGTAACACAAAATTTGAAGTGAACTGATCATCAGGGGATAATATTTTTCACACGATGCTAAAATTTTCAAAAATGAAAAATAATTTAAAATAAACTCCAGGCGGAGATACGACGACAACCGACAACTTGGAATGTTCCGGAACCCAACTGTTTTCTCTGAAACTCCATTACGTTGTTGTTCTACGAAACTCGTCAGTGTAAAAATCAAAATTAATAACAGTTCATGGTTTTTGCTAAGCTTTTCAAATTCCAAGTGCACTCTTCTTCAGGCACAAAATAAAAAGACATAAATATTATCTAAAGAATTTTAAAAAATGACAAAACAAAATTAGAATAAAATTGAAATTCTGAAGGTAAAAAAAAAAAAAAATGATCGCTTTAGAATAGCACAACGTTTCAGTGTAAATTTAAGACAAACTTTTTGTTCGATATTTTTATCAAATTTTCAAAAATCGCACGTCGACCAACAAAATCAACTGGTTTACTAATGGTGACAAGACTATGTGATAATTAAGTAAATTGGTGACGTCTTATAGCAAAAAAGAAAATTCTCATACCTTTTCCAGAAGAGAAAATTTCCCGGCATTTATTTGACTGAATGTATACAACAGATAGAACCAACTCCACTATTCCCATCAATCTAATATTGCGAATAATTTTAGCAAGTTTACTGCGGAAAAGCGTTTTCGGTTTCCTAACTCAATAAAAGGTACAAAATCGCAATAGACGACCAAGAATGCTCGGAATATGAATTATTTAAACAAGGGTTCTAGCACGAACTTCATATTATTTAGCATTTTGTTTTGTGATCTCTTCGAAATGACTAGCATGACAGCTAATATAAATAGCTTTTCTGATAGTTTAGAAAAAAAAATATTAAACATTAAAAAAGAACATGCAATATCGCGATCGCAAGTTAGAAACAACATTAACAAAGTACATGACAACACTGGTTGTCTGAAAACCAAAATATTAATGAGAAAAATATTTTTTATTTATTTTTTTTTACTAAATCAAGATAAAATCTGTCCTAAGCGAGATAAACCAATCGCGTTTTTTGCTCCCTATAATTGACTGTAATCGTTCCACTATTTTTTAAACTTTACAAAATAGATATAGAAAAAAAAAGTCCAGAGGAACGTCCCAGACGATATCGGCCAGTCCTATCGAGTCCATGCTCTGATCATTAGCGTATCATTTCGAATTAATAAGTAAATGATTTATTTACTTTCTTTTTAATAAGATTTTTTTTTCAGAAATTCACACGGAAAAAAATCACAAAAGTCCTGTGCTGTGAGCATGAGCTGAAGACGGCCAAACTAACATTAATGTCCAATGACAGAGAGATAGGGATTTTCACCAGCACGGGAATTTCGTGATTTTTTTCCCCTCGAGTGAGTTCTGCCAAAAATAAAAAAATCTAAAGATATGGCAAATTATTATTATTTTATTTTTTTTAAGAATTTTTAGCGTCGACTACTAAGGTCATTTCGCTCCTTTTAAGCAAGTTATATTTGTACACAGCCCGGGACAGACACAAACATCCATGCCCAAGGCAGGATTCGAACCCTCGACCAGGTGGCTTCGAGAACTAGAAAGCCTACGCCCTAGCCCTCTCGACCACCTGGCCGGCGCAAATTATTTAGATGTACTTATTTAGTAGAAGTGATACTCTAATAAATTCCGAGCATGAACATGTCAGGGCTGACCGACATCGTCCGGCAAAATTAGGGAACGCCACTCTGTAATTTTACCCCATGGAACATTTTCTTACGAGGGGCATCCAGTAAATATCTGGATTTTGTCCCGACCACCAGAACAAAAATCATTTGTTTAATAATTATTCCAAATTGAAACTTTATGCCTGACATCTGATAATGGAAGTTCCAAATATATATCATGGCGTCCGACCAGAAAACTCTAGTTCAGAACAGCGTGTAGTAATGAAATTTCTGGTGAAAGAAGATTCAAAAACAGACTGTAGCATGTTTATCATGAATGGAATAAATGCTTTCATGAAGGCATAAGCATCCGCAGAAACTTTTCCAGATAGGAGGAGGGAGGAGGGAGGAGGGGAAGGAGGGAGTAAATGCAAAAATTTCTGTTATATCAAAACTATCATAATGATGCCGAGGTCTGATAAGGGGTAAATGTTGACGGTCACTTCCGATACTTTAAAGTAAATTTCGGAAGGCCGTTCATAAGAAGCATTCAAAATTGCTCAATATATATATATATCATTCTGCAACGCGACAACGCGAGACCCCATACATCCACTAATACTGGCAGCTATTGAATAAATGCATTGTCCCTCTGAAGGAGTATCTCGTAAGGGAAAAGGGCTTGTCACAGAAGACATGAAAAGATTCTAGCAGTTCTCCAAGGTGTCAAGGAACAGCCAGTTGAATTCTATACTAAGTAAGTTTCAGAAATTCAACACTTCTTCTTCAAGATAATATAGCCAAGACAAATTCATAAGAGAATGACAGGTTTATTATAAATTATTTTACAATTTAAATTCATTAAGAAAACAATTTAAGCTTTTTCTACAAAATTGTATACCAGGAGCTTGACGTTCAAGGACTTTTTTCCTTAATATCATTGCCCTATTACAGGAAATTTTTCGTGCTCAGCTAAGTAGCGTTTTTCAGCCCCATTACACGTACATAAAATTATTCAATTTTTCTTTTTTAAAAAATAGATTGCATAGAATTTTATATATAATTTCATTTGTTTCTGAAGAAAAAACTACCATAAAAGAAGTCATCAAAAAGCGACCTAATATATACTGGCTTGGATGAAACAATTTGAAAATAAATTAATTTTAGTCACGACTCTTGAGACTCACAGTAGTAGGTACTAAATTAAATATCGCCCAACAAATATTAGCTAACACAAAGTTATTTCACTACCTCGAATATCTGGACTTAAAATTTTACTTAAAATTATTTCTTAAGAAAAATGGCTAAAGATCTCAACTGGCTGTCGTAATACCAGACTACACATTCGAACTACAAATTCTAAATTCCTTCTTTTTGAAGCAAACATTTGTCATATAACATCTTTACGATATGAAAATATATCTTCAGCGATAAGAAATTTAGCTATAAATAGTAACGCTAAAGACTGTATAATACGTAGATAGCAATTCCTCAAATACATTACCAAGTTTTATTTAACTACACCAATTCCCAGAAATTAAGAATACTTTTGTTTTGATCTCTGCCTAGAGTAGATTACCCGGCGCGAAGCTCAATTGGTGGTAAATTGGTTCAAACTAGCTTAACGCTGGCCCTGTTGGCACCATCTACGAATCTCTAGTTTCCTCCTCATGGTGTTGGAAACAGTTTCATTATTTGCATTGTCTGCAGCTAAGCTCGAGTGAACAAACTCGATCGATGGGTGCCATCTCTTGTGAAACAAGAGAATTTTAAGAGTGGGATCAGAATTTCTGGCTTTGCTCCATTGAGGTAAAATCGAAAATGCTTAACTTGAAAGAAATTCAAAAACTCAACCCAAAAAATATAAAACAATATAATGCAAGATAAAACCACTAATCAAAAATTATTTACATAAAAATACATTTTTGAATCAGCATTTTAAAGTATGACATAATACTAAATCGTTCCATCAACTGCATTAATGGATATCGATCTTCATAAGAAACAACTGCATCTAAAGGTACAGTAAATAAAAAAATTCAGGAACCGACATGAAGTGGCTTAACAATTTTAAAGAATGTTTTATTTCTAATTATTCTGGCTAACTCTAATATCTAAATATATACATTTTGAAAACTATTAAGTGGTCAAAAAATTATATGACCTTAATATTCGTGAAACATATTTCATTTGATGCTTATGTTTATAATTTACAGTCGATTAAAACCTCAGCGCAAAAAAGTAGAGGGTCCCATAAAAAAAGATATTCTAAAGAAGTTCATTATTTTTTTAATGGGGGGAAACTTCCCATTTGACAAGCTCAAAATCAATTTATACCTTAATTTTCAAGAGAATTGACGCTGCTAAAACTGCGCACAGCGGTCTACTTTGCTTGAATAATCGTTTGCTAATCATGTTCGATTATTTTGCTTATATTTTGAGAAGCAGAGGAAGCGTTGTCGTGTTCATTTAGAAGAATCAATCACTTTAAGTTAAAATTAATTTGTACTCATTCTTGAGGGATACTTAATTAAGCAATTTGTTCATTACGGATAAAGGTCGCTAAAAATCATTACTGTTTTTTTCTGGATATGTATAGATTTGGGAAAAATTTTAAATGCACCCAAATCGAGAAAATAAATAAGGACTACAGTAGACTCCCGATTATATCGGGGGGGGGGGGGGGAATCCGGAGTTCGCATAAGCTTGAGTGTACAGTATATCTATTTGTGTATAATTAAATATTCTGTTTACGGAAATATTCTTGTTACGAAAATTTAAAACATGCATATGTATTTTCTTTATTTAACACAGCATACTCAGCATTTAAAAATCATTCAATCTGACACTTTTGTGCAATACCAAATAGAAATTAATGTGACCGTCGGTCATCATCGGGTAGTAATATTAAAACGCCTCTTCCCTTTATAATAACATATGTATGCATTTATTAAAATTTGGCAATTAAATATACACTAGAGCGTCGATTATCCGAACGTCAATTGTCCAAACCCCGTAAAAACCAAAATTTTCCTCAGCTTACTATATTATACATGCAAAACGAAATTCTATAGAAAAATTATTTGCAGTAATTCCTCAATAACAATAACGTATAAAATAAATAATTTGATCAAAATGCTGAATAAAAAAAACTGTATATAATACAAGCCTATGCCTTAGATATGATAACCTCACCTACTGTTTCTAATATTATAAAAACTAGCAATGGACAATGTAATGAATTCATTGTAGTAATGATACACCAAGTAAGAAGCATTGTAGAAACCTCTGTGTCATGTATCTAGTGAGTTGATAGTAATATAAAACGGCTCGAAATGTGATAATCCGTATTGCATAATATTACCCTAAACCATATATATTTTCAATTGCCACGTATTAAATCACCTATATTTGCAAATAAAGTAAAACATCGTATTCGCACAACCATCATTATATATAAAAAAGTGTCATGTTGAAAGTGTTAACACGTTTGTGCACGAAAAGCCTTAGCAAAGCGCTGTCTGAAAAAAATAGTGCTTATAAAGATTCTGGATTGTCAAATCGAGAAATAGCAAAGAAGTTAGGACGATCTCCAAGAGTTATAAGCAATTACATATGCCTAGGCAAAAGCTATGAAAGAAAAAAAATCATCGGGAAGGCCAAGAAAATTCGGCAGAAGACAAGAAGAAATGTGATGAGACAAATCAGTTCTGGTACAGCAATCTTTGGACAGTTGTCACGTGATCAGGAGATTGGAGTACTCTCTCGACTTGCTGCCTGATCTGGATATCTATAGTACAAGAAGAAACAACACATGCATAAAAGTCTGGGCAGTACACATTCTGGAAGAGTGAATGGAGGTCATATTTTATGAGGAAAACAAGTTCAATGTGGAGGGCCCCGTTTTGAGCTTATGAAGTGTAGAGGTTATAGCGGGTATTAGTGATCGTAAGGTTATGATTATGCAACACGCGTTTTCATGTATCTTTTGTTGATTGTACCTCAACACACAATAAATTGTCACTTCTGCAAAGCTTGTTATATGGCATTTCATTACAAAAAACACATTGCGTACAAAGTGCGTTTTTGTTTCAGAATACCGCAAACTTTAGGTGAAGTTATCATTTTGCAACGCACCTTATTTACTACTCCTATTACAAACTGCCTTTGAAAATTTTTAGGCCTGCAATATATCTACGCTCTCTTCGTTTAGTTTCACGGAAAATTAATACAGATGTTTGATTATCCGAAATATCGGTTATCCCGAGCCATTTTGGTTTTAATTAGGTCGGATAATCGACGATTTACTATACACTCAATTTATTTTCGATTTTTTCTTTAATTTTGCGGATTATCCGGAGAATTTTATTTCCCAAACTGCCCAGATAATCAGGAGTCTAAAAGCGTATTAACAAAGAATTTCTCTAAATTCCATAAAAAATTCAAAAATATAAAAATATCAATAAAAGTTCATCTAAAGATGAATATAAGAATTATAGAGCTTAATGGAATATCTTGTTTATAATTCTTTATAACTTGCTTCCACGAACCTCAAAAAAAAAAAACAACTACCGACAGACTAATATTTAAAGTTCGTTAACCTCTTCCTCATGTATTGTTCAGGCATATTTCGTAAACACTTCCAACTTTAAATAATTTGAAGCTTGAAAGTAAAAAATGTTTTACTAAATAACAGTGAACATTTTGATTTAAATTACACTAGAAAAGTAAATTTCCATAAAGATAAACGTTTTCAAGTAGGACTCTGTTCATCTTAAGATCACATTAACATAATATAACAATCAAATTACACATAATATAGTATTGCATAAAGCATATTTTTGCTGCAAATTTGTTTGAAAAATACGGGCATTAACCGGAATACCGTGTTGTAAGAAAATTTTCAGAATTATGTTCAAAACAGATTCTGCAGAATTATTTTATCTATAGTGCGACAAGTTTGCAGAGGAATATCGATTCAAATTCCAATGAACTGTCACTTTGGACGAGTTCTCCGATAGAGTAAACTAGGGTTGGTCTAATAGATGAAGGATGAAAATAAATTACTAGGTTATTTCTTAAATTATGATTTCAAAACGAGTCCATTTTAAAAAATTATTTAAATTTATACTCAAATTTCTTTCTTTACAGCTCGCGATTCGTCTGAAGGCCCCAAGGGAGCCGTTCTTACATGGTGAGATCACGCCGAATGCATTCAAAGCCCCCGCCGACGCCGCAACATTTGTAACAAACCTAATAATAAATGAGCACGATGTGACGATGGAGAAAGTGAAGGAGGGAGGCAAAAGAAGGAGAAAAAGACAAAAAGGAAAAGGGAAGAAAAAAAACTTCTTATCACTTCACGAGATGGATTCTCCATCCGGTGGAACATGGGGAGGGCAAACGAATTAGAAAAGATGTCGGTTGAGAAACGAGTGGAGCTCCATCATTTGTTCGCAGAGGTAAAAAAAAAAAAAAAGAGAGAGAGAGAGAGAGAGAGAGAGAGAGAGAGAGAGAGAAACGTCTTTGGACGAATCGATCGAGTGAAGTTGGGGTTTGTGAAGGACGCTCCACCCACCTCCAGACTCACACGAAAGCGGAAACCCCGTCTTCCCTATCCCCTCCTTTTCTTTTACCCCTCTCTCTCGAGTTCTACACCCAACACAACCCTTATTACACGGGCCTCGAATCAAGAAACCTCTCTCTCTTTATGGCCGCGTCCGTCACTGACAAACGAAGCGACCCGCTCGTCGCTCAACCCCAAAGACGAAACCCCAATACATCTCGAAGACGACGATTCTACATTTGGACACAATGTTCCTTTCCTGAAAATCCTTATCAGCTAACGAGTTAGAACATCGCAACAATTTTCTTTCAACAGTAAACTAAATAACAAGCACAACCATGATTTGCTACATCATCTGAAAATTCACTATAAAGATACAAAATATAAAAATTTCGTCTTTACGCTGCTTAAAACCCCCTGAGAATCCAAATGGTCATCCGGTTTCTCAGTTTAACGCTCCCGAAATTTATAATGCGTTTTTCAACTCCATGAATTCACCAGAAATCCGACTGCAATGAGCTCGGCATTTCCACAATCCGGGTCGATAAGAATCTCTTCCGCGAAATCTCATGCCTACAGAACAGAAACGCTGAATTAGAAAGAAGGTAAAAAAACTTCTTGTCCACAAAATAAATTTATTTGGATCGAATGCGTATTTCAACTATACAGTGGTCATCATTCAGCGATTACAGAATAACAGGATGAGATATAATCTAGATACACAGAAAAATAACTGATCAAAACATAAACAGCAAATCAGAGGCGGCCAATTTTGCTCGCCCGCATAAATATCTATCCCAACAACAGAATTTAAAATTTGATGGCTACAAAAAAACAGCCCACAGAAATATCTTTATCTACCACGATTAAATCAGCTAGATTCATAAGACGTCCATTTTTACCTTCTTAATGGACTAGCCGTGACGTAAAAGGCTTATTGAGAAATCCTTTTCCGCCACCTGTTTCCATTTTCTTTTGATAAATATATTTGTTTAAATTTTCTTATAGTAGAACTCTATGTAATTATTTGTTTTCAACTATTTGAATCAATGCGCATTGAATGCGGTTTGCTGTCAATGTTGGGTGTGCTGGCCATGCGCTCGACAATTGTTTCCAAAACAAATAAAAAGAGGAAATTTGCAGATTAGCTTCACTTCTTCAGCCAACAGCAGACGATCTTGGACCAAACCTCTACTCATGGACTACCAGTAAATAATTTCGTTCGATGATAAAAACTTTACTTAAACATTTCTTCACCTAAACTTTGGTTTACTTGACAAAGATTAGGACTTGTGTTCTTCAGCTTAGTCATACGAAAGAGACATGCTCATGAACTTTTCCATTGTGCCATAAAGTTGTGCCCGTCCCTAGAACTTTTCTGATCATCGATAATTTATTGTCCTTTTTAAAGCAACCCTATGTTTGTTTACGTTTTGAGAATTCAATTGTAATTTCTAGAGTTAGATTATCTGTTTATTTCTTTTTACCTCTTAGTAAAGAGATTTATTAATGTTTTCTTTTCAATAGTTATCTGAAAGTATAAAATAATAGCGTTTGCCATGGAAAATTTATAATTCTTTGGAGTTTGCTGTTTGGACTGAAAGCCACTTTTGACTTTTGTATCGGGAGACACATGGGCTTTCCCTTACTTACCTCAGAGATGCTTTTAGTATCACAGTAGATCACCCTTTTGATTGATAAGATTTGTCTCTTTCCAGTTATTTTTATCTTTTGACGTCATTATTTCTTCTCTGTATTTCTTTTGCATATGGCAAATATTTTTGGCCGTGTCGTCAGATACATCGACAATTTCTTTGGCAGTTAGGTGTCAACTGAACCCTTATTGAGTGTCTTATCAGACCACCTTTCCATTTGTAGACTCGCTTTCGTTGACTGTCATGTCAAAAGTGATGGCTTTATTTTGCGCAGCAGCAAAATGAGGTATTGTGAATTATGGTTAATTTATACCAGTTTTCTTGACCTGCAGGTTTCGTAAGTTTGTTGGCGCAGGAACAAGATGTGGCAAGTTATTATATAATACTGTCTATTACTTGGGCAGTGTTTTGAAGTATTGTTATTTTTCATTAGTGGGGGATTAGGAGTCAAGCTAGCCTTAGCTAGATGTCTGTTACCAAACCTCCTTTTCATCCTCTTGTAGACTCATTTTTGTTGACCCGTCCATGTTAAGTGGTTTTGCTTTTTTTTTGGACCAGGAACAAAAATGAGACGATTTTTAACGTCTGATAATGTTTAATGTTGAAACCTAATGTCGTATGATCTTCATTGTATGGTTTGTTAAGGTGAAGTTATTGTTATTTATCAACTAATTGTAATTTTGTGAGATGATAACTTTTTTTTTCATGGCATATGTCGATTCGACTTTGTTTAAAAAGTAAGCTTTTCTTTACGACTCATTTTGAATCTTTTTGTTTTTTATTTACATAGAGTAAATGTTATAAAGTTTCTCTATGTAATCAATTTATTTTTTTAATCCAATAAATTGTTTTCTTATAATCTTAAAAAATAATAATAATCTGTTTTCAATTAATCTTATTAAATGTTTTCCCTTTACTCGAATAAAATAATTGCTTCTTTATAAGTATTTGCATCTTGTTTTGATCTATCAGATACTCATCCCGGAGCCGTTCTGCCATTTATCCATTCTTGGTATACGTCTTCCTTTTATTAACTATACGATTCTTATGCCTTGTATTCGCCGAACTAATTTTTAGAGCGTTATTGTGGGACTGCAACGTGACACAGTCCTTAAGATTCCTATGAATAATAAACGCTTTAATTCGGAAAAAGCCTACATTAAACACGCCGCCGTGCATATCAAGAAAACTTCTACCAATAAAAAAACCCAACTCTACTTCTTCTATTTCCAATCTTAAGATAATGCTGTTGCGCGCATAATTTTAAACCTGCACATGACAATTTTTGCGACGTGGAATTCACACTTGGGTCTCAGAGTATCAACATATCTTTTTATTAATATTTATGTAATTAATACATGTATAAAACTAAAATTTATGATTTGAATAGAATATCTAATCACAAAAGAAGTCAGTTGAGAAATCATTAAAAAAAAATACCCTGATTCAACAATATTACATTTAGTCCTCTTAACCAGGTCTTTTAGTTTCCTATATTTTAGTCTTCATATTCAAAGCACAATGCTTCATACAAAATGACTTTGTTTTTGTCTTTAATGTTTTCGCAAAAACCTACATTTAACCATTTCATTTTAAAGTGAGATTACCATTTAGTTATGAGGGGTTTTCCAATTTTTTTGTAAGACAAATATGTGCATTCGTTCACGTAAATGAGCTTCAATTAGGGCCATTCTTAAGTTTCTAAAAAAAAATCGATTACTGCTTCTATTTCCCTTTCAGTTGGTTTTTGCAACACCAAAGCTACTACACTTATGCCAACTCGCATCAATCAGATCACCTCTTATATTTCTCTTAAACGAGCTTGAGTATAATCGATTTTCGCGTTATAGTAAAATAATAATCTAACAAAAACTGAATTTACACAAAGTGGAACGGTAAAATAAAAAGAAAAAAAAGAAAAATATAGGCTATGGATCTCGACACCCAAGAGTGCAGTTCCAGGGTTAATATATACTCGGGAAACCAATAAAAATAGTTTGATTTTCAATAAATAATAAAATTGTAGTGTCTTGAACAAAATATCCGCAAAGTATCCAATACATATCAAATTCAAAAGATGTTTAACAAATGGGCTGTCCTTTACCATTTTAACAAAAGTAAATAATAATAATAAAAAAAAAAGGCCGTAAAAAAACCAACAACAGACCGCAATCAATAAAAGGACAGCAATTTTTTTTCCACTTTTCTTTCAAATTTCCATGTACTGGAATTATTAATCATAAACTTAATCAAGGAATGTTTATTGACAAAGCTTTAAATGTAAAGCTCATTAATTAGTTTCGTTAATTAGTGTAATTTATTAACACTAAGCGGAGCCACAGCCTTTCTCCTGTATATTACAGAAACTGAAGGCTCGCCATCTATGGCTAAACATAGGCACTAACCACACAATTTTAATTTCATTGATTTATATTGTGAATGCCAAACAATTATAAATTTATCTTTGACAACGAACACAAATATGAAAGAAGATAATAAAATCGCAAGTGGCATGACAATTTTATTTTTTTAATATTGACCTGAAATACTGCTTTTTATGGTGAAGTCAAATTGCTGTGCTAAATTTATGAGGATACTGTCGACTGGATAGAAAGGTTTCCTAGTAATATGAATTACGTTTTTTAAATTATTATTTTCCTATAATTTTCGAAAAATAATCAGTATATATGTACTCGCTTAAAGAACATTTTCAGTGGATTTTTCGCTGTAGTTTGCTTGATGAAGTCCTTTTTGGAAGGAAAGTGCAAGCATTTTGGGTTCCAATTTTCTTGGTAGCAATTCTCCTTCATTGGTACACTCTGGTGGAAGTCTTCACCGTGTTCATTTACAGATTTTGAGGAAAAGAGGCCAAATTTAAATTTTAAAAAAAAATTTGCGTTATTGCGTCGCAGGGCTCTCTAGTTTTCCAGAAGGCCATCAAGCATTCCTTGTAATTCTTGGCTTTCTTGTTCCTCAAGAAGTTTGTTACAACTTCTTAAAATCATCTCCATGCATTTGCCTTAGATTTAATCAAAATCTGATTCTTCTATGTGGTCTCATGTATCTAATCCAACAAATATCTCCTCTTGATTTTATGCATCCTTTTTTTTTTTTTGGAAATCACAACCGCTCTGATATACAATTGGAGGAAAGCTCACTTTCTAATATTAACGAAAGGGTGACAAACGACAATTTTCTTCATATGTGTTTTCTCTTTAACCATTGCCTTCTGATAAAGCGATTTTTACTACAAGCAACTTAACTTTGTACATTCAAGCTACAACTGAAATGATACCACCTGTCAATCTCAACAAAAGTGCCAAGAATACTTCTCATACTGTCAGCAGAAATTTTATATCATACGACTCCATCTATGATGCACAAGCAACTGGAACTTCACGTTTCCTTAAGAAGTATATATAAAAAGTTCTCGTCCCAAGGAATGCGTTTCTCTTTTCATGCTTATAATAACTAGTCTGCATTATTGCAGTATACCTAGTCATCCTGTAGGAGTCATCCATTCGTGTTACCTTTGACATGAGTAATTTTTTTCCCAAGTAGATTTCAGCTTTCAATCTTGTCTTTTTTAAACAGATTTAGATATCGAACTACATCATTCAGTCCTGCTTGGTGAATTTTATGTTATTCTAATGTCTCCTGGATCCCTTCTTCTTTATCGTCTCCTTGGTTAGACATGATGACTGAGCCAAAATTAGGATATTTTAATTAAATTCTTAAACTTGTTTGTGGGTTCTATTGATTTTTGTGATATTAAATAACGGTTCATGGAGTGATCTTATCGTTCTCTCCGAACCATCACATTATATTCCTCTGCAAAAGGAAATAAAATTCCTCTTCATTCAATGTACAACAATAACTGGACCACATTATCATGATCCTGCAGACGTTGTCGGATCAGAAAACGTCCAGATCTTCACACACAAGATGACAGATGACAACTCCAGCACATTTGGCAAAGAAAAATGTTAACTATTTATCACGCTTCTCTTAAAGGACAAATTTAGTACCAAGTGGCTTTTTATTTCTATACAGACTGCGACGTACCAACTTTTCATTCATTACACCCTGATGATGACGTCACATATATTTTTTGCCTTTTTGGCCTCAAAACAGGGGGTCGTCTTATACATGCAGTCGACCTATACATGAGAATATTTGCATCGGGTGCGATTTTCAGAGAATATTACTATGACAAGCCAAGTGTTAATATAAATGTTGAACAAGAGGGAACCACAGGTTTTTTACATGAAGACCAACATCCATTACACATGCACATCATCATCACGAGCGTCCAAGTTAAGACGCCAGAAATCGAAAAAATTGTCACGGGATTCGAATTTTTGGAGTAGTCAAAAATCGAAAGGAGTTACAACTGCCTAGCCTCTTTTTTTGGATGTCAACTATAATTTAGAACTACTGTAATATTAAATAATGTTCTCCTTTAAGAAATGCTTGTATGTACAACTTTCACTTTTGTTGCTGTATCTGTAAACGTTGTAATAATAAATTTACATTTTGAATAGGTCAACTTACAAGAACTAAGCTGTGTACATCGTAAACAAGAATTGGACAGCACAAGTGATTTTTAAAGAGGATTCTCATATTTAACGCTACCTTATCTATCTATTAAAATAGATGCTGTTGTGTTTTTTTTTAAATCGGAGTCATTCTCATGTTTAAGTCACTCGAGCTTGGTTTATTTATTCAATTTCAATGACAACCATTGTTCTCTTTCCGATTGCAGTCTCTGTTTATTGCTGCGCGCGACAATTGTGTTACGTTTGTTTACATTTCAATGGAATGTTTCATCGTTCCAAAGTGCGTCTCGCCATCTATCGATCATTTCGAGAAACATTTTTGATGAAACGGCGAATCTTTCTATATATATAAAGAAGGATGTTTGTGGGTTTGTGGGTTTGTTTGTTTGTTTTTTATACAAATCTACAGTTTTATTCCGATCTTAATAAAATTTCGCATACATGACTTCAAAGCATGAGGAAGGTCACTGTCTACCTCAGATTTCGAAAAAATAATAATTTATAAAAAATCGATATTCATGTTTATGGCAGGGCATATTAATGAGAAATATCTCATGACCAACAATGCAAGACAAAGTTTTTGCAACAATAAGTACCAACAATGGTATCAACACGCAATTCACACTACGCTCGGACAAGCAACAGATATCTCATGACTAACAATGCAAGGCAAAGTTTGTGCAACAATAGGCCCGTCGTGTTCGCATCAACAATGAACATAAAATGATGATGCAATGAGAGAACATTCGTTTCCAAGTATTATAACAATAAACATAAAATGATGATGCAATGATAGAAAGTTCTTTGCAAAGAATTATAACAATGAACATAAAATGATGATGCAATGACAGAACATTCGTTTCCAAGAATTATTAACAATGAACAGGAAATGTATATAATAGATGATATAGATAGGGCAGTCTCTCTCGATGAGGCAAAGGAGGTACACGTGTCTTCCTTCAGCTCCCTAAAAGACGATTGGGAAAAGTGTGTGTGTTTCTTTGTGTATGTATGTGTGTTTACCTACAAGCGTAATTATCCCGGGCAACGCCGGGTCCTCTGCTAGTAAATCTATATATATAAAGAAGGATGTTTGTTTGTTTGTTTGTGGGTTTGTTTGTTTGTTTCTTATGCAAATCTACAGTTTTATTCCGATCTCTATGCATACTTGACCTTCAAACCATGAGGAAGGTCACTGTCTACCTCAGATTTCGGAAAAATAATAATTATCGATAAAAAAAAATCGATATTCATGGTTATGGAAGGGCATATTAATTAGAAATATCTCATGACCAACAATGTACGGCAAAGGTTGTGCAACAATAGATATCAACAATGTTATCAACACGCAATTCACAACACTCTGCACGGACCGACCAATATATATCTCATGACCAACAATGAAAGGTTTGTGCAACAATAGGTATCAAGAATGGTGTCAACACGCAATTCACACTACGCTCGGACCAGCAACAGATATCTCATGACCAACAATGCAAGGCAAAGTTTGTGCAACAATAGGCCCGTCGTGTTCGCATCAACAATGGTCTCAATGCGCAATTCACCAATAACAATGAGCACAAAATTATTCAAAGAATTATAACAACGAACATAAAATGATGATGCAATGACAGAGCATTCGTTTCCAAGAATTATTAATAATGAACAGGAAATGAATGTAATAGACGATATAGATAGGGCAGTCTCTCTCGATGAGGCAAAGGAAGTACACGTGTCTTCCTTCAGCTCCCTAACATGCGTTCAGACGATTGGGAAAAGTGTGTGTGTGTGTTTCTTTGTGTATGTGTGTGTGTTTACCTACAAGCGTACTTATCCCGGGCAACGCCGGGTTCTCTGCTAGTTTTAGATAAAAAGATATTGATGCCTTACATTTTACCGACTTTCTCAAGGCAAATGAAGGAATAGCTGCAAATTACATTTCAAATTGGTTATACAATTGAGTACATGTAATATCAATTGGGAAAAGTAAAAGCTTTAACAATGGGAAAATGTGAATAAAGTAAAATTAAAGACCGAAATAAGCGTAAGATACATTAAGTCACATATGAAGTTTGAAGATTAACTACATACAAATGATATATACTAAATCGGATATAAAATATCTAATTTGGAATAAATCAAAATTGTTTTATGAATTTAATACTTGATGGATTTGAATATTTCAGCAATTTTGAAAGGGTGCATGAATGTATGGAGGATGTCGTATTTATTCTGATAAAAGACGCACCCTAATAAGCAGCGCAGTTTGAAAATAGGCATTTCCAGTTTCGATGCCTTTTACTTCAACATTTACGCCAAGATCTGTAATTTCTCTGTATTTATTTATCTCTGCATTATATATTTGTTTATTTCTATCAATAATGTATATCCGTTAATATTTTCCTCCACGTTACCATTTAAGCCATAATGTACAATTTTCTGTATATGTTTAACTTTGTATGGGCGTAGCCACCAGTTTCTGGTTAAAGCTCTTATACTCCCACCCCACCCCCTTGTATTTGGTGGCTTTTGCGACGTAATTTTTTTACAAATGTTATTCGACTTCCCCCCCCCCCCCTACATAAATCCTGGCTACGCCCATGTATCTCCGTGGCATCTATTATCCATGTTTTTCCTCGTTTTATTTTATTAAGCCTTTAATTATATACTCGCTGGCTATGTCATCCTTGACGAAATTTTTTTGTAATGTATTATTAAGTACCGAAAGATGCTTTATGCAATTACTAAGGGAAACGTGTGTCTATCTGTCCGTCTGTAGCCTGATCTCTTCGAAGCGTATGGAAGATTTGAAAATCTTTTTTCATCAGTCGATAAATATGGTTCATCGCACGAACCAGTTCGAAGATGGTCGAAATCGATACATTGACGGATGCTATATAGTAAGTAATATATCAAACAAGTCGAAACGATGAGCCATGAATGAATATAAGATTCATTATTATTAAGTACGGTTTTCACCAATCGATATAGTTCGAAGATTGTCGAAATTGATTCAATGGACATATTCAATGCTAAGATATCAAATAACCAGTAACGATGTGACATGAATGAATATATAAGAGTGAACACTAAGTTCTGAGATGATCGAATTTGATTCAGTGGAAAACCTATTGTTTTCAAAAACGATTCAAAATTTTTAGAAATGTTTCAAAAAATGGTTCATGTGCCGGCGATGAGTACTTGGTTACGGCATTTCTTAATAGTTTATTCTTTTATTAAACTTCGTCAAAAGTCTGTTGTGGATTTAAGAGGTTTTGCATATACCATATTTACAAATGAAATTGTACAGAGTGAAGAAAAATTATTTTCAAAATTACAAAATTTTATTACAAAGAAACTATTATAGTTACAGAAGTATGTTTGGTCGCTTAAATGAGAAAGACTAACTCAAAAAGATTTTTTCTTAATCAGTTACGTTAATGGCTAAGTTGGTACAGGGCAGTGCAGTCCAAGAACGTGAAAATGGTCGCAATGGGATGTGTTTGGGTGATCCATTGATCGGATTTTGGAAACTTTTCTTTTTTTTTTTCCCACTTCCAATTAGAAATTTTTGTCTATTTCTTAAGGATTATGCGTCAATTCAGGAGAAAGCGCAGTGTGTTGTATAGTCGCCAATCACTGTACAATGTAATTTTCGGACGAAATATGGACAATCACCACTGATTATAAAAGACGGGGAGTGTGGGCTCCCTTCCGCAAACAGGGCGAAAACTGGTCAGTGAAGAGACTGTTGAGATTGTGAAGGAAGAATTTAAACGAAATCTACACAAATAACACGTGTACCTGATCCGGACTATTACTGGCGTTACACAAGGAATGATGCAAAAAAACCATTTGAAATTGAACTGAATATCGCTTAGACCTTTAAAGGGCGACAAAAGGCGCACATGTAGAAGTGTATTGACATTGTAAAAAAAAAATATCCTCATGAATTAATCCTTTCTCTTGCGACTTATTATACAGCTGTAACTGCAACTGTTTCTTTGTAATACACTTTTGTAATGTTGGGAAACTTTATGAACACCCTGACCCTATAATAAACAGCTCCACTACTAAAAAGCGCAACAAAAAGATCTTTGAAACAAGAAAGTAAGTTATAAATGATTTATAGATAAGCTGAAAAGAAGCATATGCAGGCGTACTTACATAAATAGGAATATTTTTTTTTTATTTTAGTACTATCACAGCCTATAAATATCACTAAGTATCTATATCACTAAGTATCTATATAGTATGATGTGGGACTATATAGGAGAGAGAAAAAAACCGAGGCTTAGCCTATAATTCTGCATTTGGAGCTTCTTTTACAATTTTAGCTGAAGTTTGGTCAAGAAGAGCTTCAACCCTTGGTATTATTAGAAAGAATAAGTCTGCAGCTTAAAAAAAAATATCTAAATACGTCAAATAATCAAAACTGGCCTTTATATTTCTATTTCTTAACAAAATAAACAGACTCTTTTACAAAACAACATAGCTGAAGAGAAACGATAAAAATCGGCAACAACTTCATTTCTCCTCTTGAATTCCATTTAATACGATGAAGTGATAAAATGAGAGAGGCTTCCTTACTGCGCTAAAACCCCAAATATACCTTAATAAATAATTTTACATAACAACGAACTGAGATGCAGTTGAAATCTAGTTAATAACAGATCGACTTCTAAACACGCCTGAAGAACGCTGTGGTTTAAAGGAGTTCTCGAATGGAGTAATATATCACTATTACGTTTACATTACTAATTTATTGCGATTAATTAAATCGTAAATATCAAATTTAATATGCAACCGATTACACCTAATTACACGCATTCGCTGTTAGCTGCTGAGTTACATTCGTTGAAGAGTTGTTAGCATTCATTAAAGGGAGTGGGCGCGAAACTGCACAATATCCAACAGCTGTAAATTTAAAATATGCCTGTCAGTTTTCCAAAATTCGCAACTGCCAATACCGAAGACTTCGATTTTATTCTAATGTATATCTTTGGGACTCGATCGTTAGCACGTGCAGCGTAATCTTTCGAAGCAATCACGTGTTTATAAATAAAATAAACCGTCTTTAAAAGCAAACGCCGATTTCTTTTGTAACGCTGCGCTCGTAAGCCGATAAAACTGGGAAGCACGGGGTTCATAAGGTCAAAAGAATGGCCATTCTCGATAAAATCAAGTTCCCCCCACTATTAGGCCACGATTTATGGGAACTGGCCAACCAACAGCTGTGTTTTGGCTGCAAGTAATCTGAGCGTGGAGGTTCGGTGGCTGAATGACAGGAATTATGCCCTCCAAATGAATTACGTGAGCTGGGCTGTTGAAAGAGCACTCTCGGAGCATTGACCCCTTTTAATCCGTGAAAGAAATACCGAAGATTCCATCCCCAGACACTCCTCCACTTCGCAACTCGTTCTTCTTTCTATTTACAAAGACCAACCAACAACTTTAATTACGTATGCATAATGTACACTAGATCCATTAACAGGTCATCCATAATTTTTAAATCAAGTTCAAAGAAGTCATTAACGTACGATTAAAGAGAAAACCGTAGTCTTAATTGATTACTTTAAATCTAAAATAACCGAAAAAATTTCATTCATTCAAAATTAAAAATTAAAATAAAAAAAAAATTACCGATGACGAAATTCTGCTTGCCAAACAAGTGACTAGAGGCCCTACCTCCATGAAAATAAACAAACAAAAAAAATATAATAGCTTCCTCATAGAGATATGTTTAATCTCATTGGGTGCCATTATTGCCATCAAAATCGGATAAAACCAGTTTGGAAATAAAAACAAAAATGTTAGACTGCTTTTGGCTTTCAATAAAAGCTTTAGACCACCAAGCGCATTAAGCATAAATAAAGACATCAAAAACAATGGAATCGTCGAGAGGGAGTATTTCTAAAAATTTATTCTATAGGATTTATAGCGTCTTAATCATTCATTTTCAAGGCATACGAGCATTCCGACTTTCAAGGTGAGAAGCAACAGTAAAGCAAGGTGGACCCCTTAGTACTGCAATCGGGGATAACTACTAAAACAGCTGCTGTGATCTGCGGGAGCTATGTTGCTTTAGGCACTTGCAGATTTGTGTTCACAATTCTTCACTGCATCTATCCCTAGTGGATTCTGCAGTTATCGATTCCTAAATAAAAACAGATGAAAGTCGATGTCTATTTGGAGCTGCAACAGCAAATTTACTGAAGGTAGTGTCAATCTTCTGGGTTCTTTATTCACTGGTGATAAATCATTATTACACTATTATAACCCAGAAGGTGAGAAAGCCAGTAGAACCTGGAACTCATGATCCACACCAACAAGAGCCGATGTGTCATAATGGCAGGCAAAATGTTAGTCTTTTTTTTTTCAATTGTCATAGAAGGAAATACCAACATCAGATTCCGCCATATACAACGATTATAGAATACAGAATTATTAGTAGTATGGTATTAAATGTGTTCTACATATACAGTATGTCTATTGGTGCTACCCTTTACCATAATAATAACCTCCAAAAATTTTGACAAAATCCCCGCCAATGTCTGATGACTGTTTCTAGATGCTCTCACGTGCTTGCACTCCACATTCATTCCAGTATGTTCTACTGTTTTGAAGCCAAGAATTTAAGAAAGCCAATCCAGTCTTTGCAAGTTCATGTCTTCAAATCAGGCAGTAATAGTTCAGACTTTGAGACAAGATGAATTATCCTGCTGATGGCTAACTGCCCATCACTTACGGTAACCCTTACCAATGTAGAAAGCATTTAACTGTCCAGGAAGCCCAGAGAGCATTAGACGTTCATGATCCCTTCAACCACAACCTAACAATGAGAAAGTACACCAGATCATAGCGTCACTGTTTGTAGAAACACACCCCGGTAGATGCTATTCTCTGGTTTGACTGGAAAAGGCTGTAGCATATTTGTCGCTCCATCTTGCACACTTTTTTGCAAACGTTCATGATTTTCACCGAAAGTCACCCAAATGGGTGGATTTACAGTTTCGTGCACACTTTTGGCAAACGTTCATGATTTTCACCAGCTAAGTCTTTCCCTGCATCTGGAAGACAACAATTTGAGGTGATAATGGTAATCCTTGATCTTGTGTTCCTTATGAATATTGGTGCTGCCGACAATGGCACCTGCCACTTGCTGAAACTCCTACCATAATAACTGCGCTGTAAATGGTACACGGCTTTTCAAAACCAGGTTAAGACACATTGCGGTCTTTGTTGGTCACGCTGTGTGCTGTCACAGCCATGAAATCACGTTTCCCTTCCTACAGCTTTCCATTTTCAGCTATAACTATTGATTGTCACTCTTTCAAACATGTGAACACTTTTCTCAAAAAGAAACTCCTTCCAGTGAGAACGGTGTAGAGAAAGGTGTACAAACAACCTTTAAGAAATTAAATGGACGTGGCCTGGTGGGCTTTCATTGAACAACTTCTACGAAGTTAAGCTACATCAGGCACGGCTCGTCACTGGAAGGGCGACCATCCGTGATTACCAATCTTCAACCCCCCCGGCTGCTGCGACCATCATACAGCAGTCGTGAATCCAGGTCATAAATGCAGTCGTGAATCCAACTCGTCGGCCTCTGGCCATACAGGCCCTGGATGGACGTATTGGATCTAATTAATTTAATAATTTAATTTAATAAATAAGTGAAATTTAATAAATAAGTGGAAATGTTCTGTAAAACAGGTGTGAATTTGCTATGCAATCGACTGGAGAAGTGTCTTGCATAAACTTGGAACATTTGCATTTCTCATGATAGTAAAGTAATTTATATGCACGTACAAAAACAGCCATCTCAAAAGAAAAAAATCCTATACATGTATTCATATTACAAAAGAGGGGCAACAGTTAGTAGACCTTAGGAGGCCAAATGACATACTTGTTGGTATAGATTGAGTGCTGCATATTCATAGATAGCACTACTCATAGGTATGAAGTCTTGAAGGAGTGTATGGCTAATATAGCATTAACGGTGGGGAAGAGAAACAAATATGGTTAGGCAGCAGCTCATTGGTAAAGTCAGCAGGAGTAATTCTGATGGGAGCTCAATGGAGAAGCGACTGCATGTGCACTATATCGAAGAATTTCTGTTGGCAGAACTTCATGGACAGTTTTGAATGGTAAATGTCACCAACTGACATTGACGCTGTCATATAGTCAAGCACAAAAGACACCACTGTTGGTGGTGTCATAGTTTTTCCTCCCCTAGATACCGAAGAACGCATTATAAACGTAAAGAAACCTAATGCTTTTTAGGATATGTTAGAAAAATGAAGGATGTAAACCAGTTATCATCTGTTGATCACCCCTGTAAATCAACATTTACAGATTCCACTGTCAAAGGTCAATTGCTGAAGTGTTGATTGTTACAGTAAAGCATGGCAACAAATAAGCAGAAAAAGAAGCCAAGTAATGCATTTTGAAAGCTATGTCTTCATTCTCAATGGCAAGATTGAGACTCCTCGTTCCACATCACAGTTCATTTTTTAAGCTTTGGAAAAGTCTTGACAACCAAATCAGGGCCTCAACTATGTCCCTCTGGGAGATGAATTCTTCCAATAACAAAGTGATTCCCATGTATGGTCTTTGATCTTCTAGAAACTTTGCATCAGAACACTTAACCAAGGATTCTTTGTTGAATAATTTTGGAATGGCTCTCCATTCACGTCAAGAATCCTGTGGAACATTCTGGGGATAAGAAAAGGTTTTGTTCGAGTTTTGGTCCTTGACCCAGAAATGCAATAAAATTAGGAATTTTTTGTGATGTAATGTGTATGGGGGCAACGCCGCATAACGTTGTTGTTCATTAGCTTATTCAATGGTTGCCCCCTTATGTAGGGAAATCTTTGCACGCAAGTATTCCCCCCCCCCCTTTTTTTTTTGTTCATTCAGGGTATGCTTATTCTCAGTGGGAACTGGAATAATAAATATGAATCATCGTTTGGGTCAGAAGTGGGAATACACTGTGGATAAAGACATGATGCAAGAAAACAAACCTCTTGTCCACAAAAGTTTTAGTGGGGGAATACTTATTTCGATCTCTTTGAGATCATTATTCAACGCAAAAAAAAATTCGCAAAAAAAATTTTTTTTTTTTTTTTTTTGCGTTGAATAATGATCTCAAAGAGATCGAAATAAGTATTCCCCCACTAAAACTTTTGTGGACAAGAGGTTTTTTTCTTGCATCACATCGTTTGGGTGAAGAACAATTTTAAGAAATAAAGAATTCTCAACCTGAACTAATGAGATGATTGAATGTCAGTAGCGGATCTAGAACTTGGTCAAGGGGGGGGGGGTAGTCAGGTGGTTTGGCTAATATGTTATAAATTATTTCAAATAACCCCCCCCCCCCTCCCCAGGGAAGTGATGATCCTGAGGTCTTTCCTATACTGAAATTTGTAAATGTAAAAAAATAAATAAATAAAAAATACAATTTATCTAATTGATATAAGTTTAGGGCCAATGGGGGGGGGGGGGGGTTATAGCCCCTGTAGCTACCCCCTTAAATCCGCCACTGAATGTTAACAAATATCTCTTCTATAGAAACAGTTCCAGGAAACAAAGAATAACCAGAACAAAAAAGGTTGCCAGAAACTGCGGATGCAATACGACTATAAAAGAAAATGAAATAAAACCACTAATATTTTTTATTGAGGTTAGAAGCTATTGAAATTTACAAGCTGCATATCCAAAAAATTTACGGGGCCTCTTTGGGCTTTATCGATTTCCCTCTTAAGAGTGTTTAACTTAAAAGATAACTCTACACAAACATTCGATAATATTCTGTAGTTATTCAAAATACAAAGATTTTATTCAGATAAACTAAAGTCGACTTACGTCCTTTCGGACATAGTTTTATTCATTTATAACTGAAATTTTTTTAAATTTCTTACAATACGATTTTTAAATCTTAAAATCGTTTTATATTCATTGTTAATGTTTTACTGGTTTCATTGTTGTTATTGAGATAAACAATTTTTGTTTTTGCTAATTGTTTTATTTTATTCTACATTGTAATTTTATTAATATACAATACAGTATATGGTATTATCCTTTCTTAAGTTTTAATTACATAGTTCTCGTAATCTTTTGTTTTTGCTTAATACTTTATTTTCTCTTCTTTTAGTATTTGATTGAATAATAAATTACTGTCTACTATTTCTATATTATTTAAAATCTCTTGTGGATAAAATTGTTTAACATAGGAATAATTAAATTTTCAATGATTATTATTTCTCTCTTATCATTAATTTTGTAGATTAGTTTGCAAGTTTCTTCATAATTGTAGATTATGTTTGCTTAATAAAATGTGTTCTGCATATTTGGAGTGTTTAGTGCATTTTTGATATAATATACAGGGTGTTTCTAAAGGTTACACAGTTAGGGGATACCAAAAGAAACAGTTTTTATTATAGCATGGGAGGACAGAACCCTACCATTGTCAGGCTATGAGGGACAGAAGTGATGTAATGTGCAAATGAAAAAACACAATGTAACATCACTTAGTTTATTGACACGAGAAAAAACGCTTACAAAAGCTACTCAGTGTCCACCAGCCATTTCCCTCATCAGTTGCCTCATCAGTAAAGAGTAACTTGGGAAAGTCAGGATCACACTGCTGCAGAAACCATTGCACAAAGGCCGCACAGGGCTGATAATCATTGACGTCCAATGACTGGACCCACTGATAATGATATTGGTGCAGATGATGTTCATGGGCAACTCTGTACACGGTTACATGATCCACTCCACATCTTTTTGTCATGTGCATTCATTATCATAATTTACCAGTGTGATCGCTTCTCTTCCCCATAGCCAGACAATGGTACGGTTCGACCCCCATGCTATGGTAAAAACTGTTTGTTTTCGTGTCCCCTAAAAGTGTAAAGTTTGGTAAGTACCTTTAGAAACTGCCTGTGTATGTTCTTTGAATCTAGTTTCTAAATTTTGATAAGTTTTTCCAAAATACACTTTGTTACATTCTTTATATTTAATTTCATATAACCCACTTTGTTCTTTTTCTATAATTACTAATTTCTGTTGTTTTCTAATAATGTTAATAATAATTATTTTTGGACCTAAAGGCTACTTACATTTCTTTCTTTTGAAATAGTTTTTTAATTTTGTAGCTTATGTTTCCTTGAAAGGTTAAACAAGTTCTTCTCTAGCTGTATATTTGTTTCTTTCTGTATTTTCTGTTGCTATATTAGCGATTGTTTTATTTATTTGATCTTCTTTGTATCCATTTCCAATTCCGATTTCTTTTATTATTTCTAATTCTTTTTCTCTATATTCTTCTTTTGTAGTGCATTTTAAAGCTGTGTTAATTAGATTTCTAAACGCTGAGTTTTTATAGCTCCATGGTTGGTTTGAATTTGTGCATTTACTGTTTATACATGTAGTTTTGTTGGTTTTCTGTAAATGTTGTATTCTAGTTTTAGTTTGATTTCTTCTCGTTTCTCTATCATTAGGTTTAAATAATTTAATTAGATTTTTCTTTTTCATATGTGAATTTGATTTTGTCGTCTAGTCTGTTTAAGTCTTTTAGTATTTCTTCTATGTCAATTTATATGTCTAATATAGCCTACATAAGCTATCTTGTACATTTGAATAATTTTTTAAAATTTCTTTTAATTTTTCTTCTTCTAGATTTTGTAGGTACATTTCTGAAACTATTGCTAATTGGACTTCCCATTCCTAGTCCATATTGTTGTTCATAAAATTTTTTGTTATATTTGAAGTAAGTTTGTGTTTTTATCGTTTTAAGCTTATTAAAATATCTTCTATTAGTTCTTTTTCAATTTCTTTTAGGTTGTTTTCTATATTTTAATTGCTTGATGTACATTTATATTTATATACATATCTTTTATGTCAAAAGACACTAATTTTGAATTTTCATTTAATTTCAATTTTTTTCCAATACTTCGTTAGAATTTTTTACTGCAGAGTAATAATATAAATTTAGATTTTCTTTTAATAATTTTTGGATATATTTTGCTAAATTATATGATGATGAATTAATATTATTGATTACTGGTCTTATTGGGAAATTAATTTTGTGAACTTTGATTCTGGGTCTCATTACTGGTGCTATTTAATAATGCTGAGGCTGAACGCAGTCTCCAAGTTTTGTGGTAACACGCTCAAATACTGCTAAATACTGTGTCCAAGTCTAGAATCGGAGCTCTCATGTTAAACTGGTATATATCCAACTAAGCCACACTTTGAGGCTCATATCAGGCACAGTTCATTCTTCTCCACTCAAATAGCTCCCAACCCTTAACAACGTAGCCCCTACTTGGATCAGAAGAGGACAGGCAACAACCAAGATCCTTCAACACATAAGGACAAAGCCTGAGCTATCCATCGATACCACACTGAATAATCCTGCTTTAAGAAGAACTAAGTCGAGACGTCCTGCCTGGACCTTCGACGACCCATCCAGCTTATCCTAGTTGGAATATTGGTCCAATGCCAACTTTATCAAAAGCAGATCCAATAGTAAACCTCCTGGCTTTGATCTTCCTATGGACTAGGCTGAACAGGATCTGTACAAGACAGGGCAGGTGCAGAGAGTGGCTCTTAAAATGTGGGTTTATTAATAGCTCTCTCTGTGACAGTCCACAAACAATGGACCATATTATATCACAAAGGAGAAATGATAGTGGAAAAAGATGTTGCCCAGAGTGCCAGTTCACAGGTGGGCTAACAGAACTATACTGTGAGACTGATGATGCCCTGGCTTGGATTTCCGAACTGGATATTGAATTGTAATCCCCCTTCTATTTATCCACTATCATTTCTCCTTTCCTTTTGCTGTGATTTTATTTTAGGTACCATATACTTAATTGGATTATTTACTCTTAATTGTAATGTTTGTCCTTTAAACATCACTCATTTAAATTTGTTGGTTGTGCACTCCCTTCTCGTTGGCCAATTTTCTTTGGAAGTGACCTCAACGGATCAAAGCAGGGCAACGAGAAAGGCAGGCCGTGACGCAGAAAAATCGCCTGAAACAACAATCCAATCTTCATTGTTTTTAACAAATAAAAAAAATACTGACTGTTAAAATCCAAGATGGAAACAATAAAGATTACATTTTTACTTGCAAAATAAGTTACGCACAACTCCAATGATGTAACGGCCTCACCCAAGATGGATGCCTCCCTATTTCAAATCACGCTCATTTTCATGCATTTAGAGTTTGAATTCAAATTTGTTAAATATGCCATGATGTTATTAATAGGTTAGGCTTTCGATTTAAATGAAGATGTATATGACCATAAAGTTGTCCTTTAATGAATTAGAAGCGATTGTTAAAACATGGTAATTCAGAAAGATTTTTGTTAAGTCTCCCTACTTTGTTTTGTTTAATTTACATAAACATGTGCAATCTTGTTGTTTTAAATAGGAAACAAGAAATTAATCCTCCCGAGGAAGGTATAGAAGTATAGAAAAGTAGCGGAAGCCCTGAGATCATCTATTTTTACCCTTTTATCTCACTTTTAACCCCCCCTCCCCAATTTTTTAAATCGAAAAATTGATTTTCTTGAACGTAGTATTTAGAAAGTGTAAAGGAGCTCAAACTTCTTTCGTTTCTCATATTTTCCGATCGAATGATATATGAAACTGATATATGACATGCCATATGTTCCATAGTTCCAAAGACCAAGTAACTGCCACCCCCACAACTCCGTCCCCATTGGGACAATTTGGCCCAAATTTCATAGTAATGTTGATCTTGTTAGAGGAATCTGCATACCGAATTTCATTCCTTTATATGCATAAATACATGTAGACCTTTTGGTCCCCTCTAATTTCCACCCCCGAAACTCCGATCCCACTGAGCCAATCAAAACCAAACTAAATAGTGAAGGTGCACATGCCCATAGTAAGCTACATTCCGAATTTCAACCTTCTACCTCAAAAAATGCAGAAATTATGAAGGAGACGGACGGACATTGTGAAAACAATAAGTATTTGATGAAAAAAAAGAGAAACGAGTTTCTCAATGAATTTTTTTCATGAATTTATTTCATGAAAACCAAAATAACATGAAAAGTTAACTCCAAATTTCTACAGACCTTCACAGTTGTTTGATGTGGGCACCTTTGTGATATGGCAGACATCTATACCTTGTCTCAGCTTCAGTTGAGTGACATCACCAAAAAAAGTAGCTTGTCAGACATAAATCAGAGCATTGTATCCTTCTGGGTTTAATTTTTTTTTTTTTAATTCTGTCAAATGGCTTTTCTATTTGCCAATTTTTCGTTATATTGAGGAGAAAAATATGAATTATGATTGCAGACAGAAATTTTGAACTTTTTATATAGGAATTTATTCAAACTATTTTTTCATGCGGACAAACAGTAACCGCTTCACTCATGATGTCTCTCAACTAAACTTGTGACAGGGTATAGATGCTGATTGTACATCATTCAACTCAGTACAACCAATCCAGCATTCTAAAAGATGCTGGTTGAAATAACCGAATACATGTGGCGGGACACAGTCTTGCTGCAAACTGAAGTCGAGTACCCCTTCTTCCAACTAAGGCAACATGTCAAGATAAGTGAACCCTGTAATGGTGGACTCTGTGAAGAAGAAAGGCCCAAATACACTGCATTTGGTTATGGCACAGAAAAGAATCACGTTCATGTTCCAGTGTGACATGTAGATTTCTGGTGTCCTAAAATCTCATATTAATGAGAATATTAATCTCATAGCTTCATCAGTGAATACGAGCGTAACTGCAAAACCATCCACCTCCAGCAGTGCTTCCAAAGATAATCTAGAATAAAGTTTAAGTCCGACTTGTCTGAAGTGCTTAACGCGCTTGTGTATTGTGATACCATTGGATGAATTCTGACATTATGCTCGATAAACCAGAAGAGAAAGTTTTCACGTTAAAAAAAAAACAAAACAACTCTTTATTTGAAGAAAATTTATTTACCATTTTTATAAATTATATTTACAAATACCTGAATAAACGAAGTTATTATAAAATAATAGTGAAATGATTATCTCAATGTCTTAACTGCTAATGCCCAGGCCAACACAATTTCAAATCTTAACGAGAAATGTTAACAAGATATATGTTATTGTCCTTGTCTCTAGGTTCTTATTAAAACGTACATACATTTACACTAATTATAAATCCCTCCTTAAAATGGCATTTTCCTTATATTTAATTAAAAAAAAAATTGTATAAAGGATGAGAAATGTGAAAGAGTGAATGAGTTGTTAAGTGTCGCTATTGACATGTTTTGTGGAGGTCTCTCTATCATCCAATGACGTCAAAATACGAATGTGCACTAAGGCATTTTTAGCACTTCCAGCCAACTAACCCCCCAGCGTATTCTAGATCACCTTGGGTCGGTACCGTTTAAAATTTGCAAGGCTTGAAGTGCAGATGCTTGCATAGTACACAATTGCTTCCAACAATTAACTTCTTTGCTGACACAATATGATGACTTGCTGAGGCTTTGTGAGTAAGATGCAAGAACGTTTTCCATGACTTCACTGTTGACAGATGGGCAGCCTGTGCTTTTTCCCTTGCATAAGCAAACAGTCTTCTCAAACTGTTTCACTCACCTTGTGAAGCTGAGACTGTGAGGGGCTTCTTTTGATTATTTTAATAGCAAATTTTTATAAATTTGTTCAACAGTAACATTAATAAACATTTGATATCTTTCTTTAAACTTTTAAATTCTTTGTCTTTATTTCCTTAATGTGTATTAAGTATTCATTATTACTAAGTCCTTTATTTTATTGAAACATTTTAAATTAGATTTGAAAATAAAAATCTTACCTGAGCAAGTAATACAGATAATTCTAAGGCAAGTTCTTTACTAACAGGGAAGCGGCCCAGGCAGATGTCATCATTTATTTGATATACAAGCAGCAACCTTTCTTTTTCTGTTTCAGATTTCATATAATTTTTAAAATATAATCTGAAATTTAAAACAGGGTGAAATTTCAATAAACTGAATCATCATATGTAAAAAAAATTACAATAATTTCTTCCCTCAACATATAAACAAAAAATTTTATTTTCCCTCAAAATATTAATTACATTCATCACATCTATCCCAAGTAAAGAAGTACCCTTAGGACCTACCTTTAGTAAGTATGCTGATTATATTAATTACGAAACTAAACTGAACTCAACATGAGACATTTGCAGAAATACGCTATATCCCTCAAAGTCAGAAATGCCATTGAGACCATTTTTTTAATGTTATGAATTTGAACAGGGCAGTTGTAATAAGCATATTCCAAGTGCTGCTTCATGACAAGGAAGCACAGAGTGCCAACAAATCAAGACCTCATGAAGTCATTTTGTTATGAACAAACTGATTATCCCCACTACTGAGCTCCACTTCCATTATGATGCGACACTTCTGGGGCAGCCATTGTTTCATGGTCATAATGACCAGCAGCGCAATGAGTCGGATGTCCATCTGCCCAGCACTGGATTTATACATAAGCAGACTAAGCACGTGCTTAGCGCCCCGTTAGACTAAGCATGTGAATAGGGGCCCCTGAATCCTCAGAAAAACAGAATTTATACTGAGAAAGGTGTGTAGTACTTAGGGCCCCTAAAGGTATTAGTCCGGCCTTGCATCTGCCTAACTCAGAGGTTATACAAAGTGAGACCAGAAAGTTCAGTAAATGACTCGGTAAAACAGGAAGAGGTATTTCAGAGGTGAAACTTTACTGTCTTTCAAAGAAAGCCCACATGGCCACAATACACTTTTGACATCGTTCATACAAAAGTGTTGAATAGCATGTGAAAAATCCTCTTTCGGTACTGCTTGAAGTTTCCTCGTCACAGCTGTTTGCCTATTCGGAATGTCGAGAAATCTGTGTCCTTTCATTGTTGATTTCAAATAAGGAAACAGGAAGAAGTCCAGCAGTGACATGTCTGGAGAATACGGAGGGTGGTAAAGTTCTGAAATCTGCTTTCACACAAGGAATTGCTTCACCTCTGTAGTCATAAGCGGCCTTGCATTATCATGCAGAAGACACAAGGATCCCATTCAGCAAACTGTGATTCCATGTGAAGACCTCCATGTGGAAATCGCCATTGAATGTTTGGCCCTCAGAATGAATTCTTTATGGATTATGTCCTCTGTGTCGAAGAATGTAATGAGAATGGTATTCATTCTCGTTTTCTGGAAGAGAAATTTTTGCTATTTTGACGATGCAGAATTATGCCACTCCGTGCGTTGGCATTTCATGTCCAGATTGTACTGAAAGCACCAGCTTTCGTCTCCAATCACAATTGATTTCAGAAAGAGTCCCCGCAAGAGTCCATTCACAGTTATTTCTGTTCATATATCTTACACTATCCAATTTCTCAATGACAGATGGTTTTGATGATTTCTTGGGGAATGCCCAGTTCCTCCTCTATCATTCGAACAGATGAACCCTTTAGGAGAAGCTCACGAACACATTTGATATTGCGCGGTGATTGGCTTTTCACATCATGGTTCATCTTTGAGGGTTTCTTGTCTTCCGCAGAAATGCTTAAACCACTCACACCACATTTTCGAGTCACAACATCTTCACCATAAATGGTCTTTAACATTTCATGGGTTTCCTTTGTGGTTTTACCCAATCTAAAACAGAATTTATATTGACTCTCTGCTCCATTTTCAGTGATAAAACTCACTGCACTCTAACCACTGCTGCATGAATAAACGCCTGTCAACAATGGTGAAGGCATGTTTACATATGTTAGCCAAGATAGAGAAGAACACCTTTGTCCATGCTGCCACGAGTCGGGCATTTCCCATTATCACAGTAAGGGGTGACTCACTAAACCCTGTACGTTTAAAAGAGATAAAATTCACTTTTCTTTATCATCTCCGCCTCTTGTCTATTCACCCCCTCCCTCTCCCTCCTACATTTGGTATCAGAAGTGGGTAAACCAACATAGCTAGATTTCCAAAATCGAACACTGGTCACAAATGATCATCCACTCCATTTGACCACTGAGACCAATTTGTCATTGTCTGGAATGGTAGAAGTTAACTCCTGAGCTATTGGAGATGTCATTGCAGATAACTGCGAAAACCATCAGATCTTCGGAGAGTACAGACTCGCCCAACACTGAACTTCTTTGATGACATCGTCGTATTCACCAGTGGATTCAACTACCTGCTGCCAACCCTTTCTGTAATGATGGAAGAATTAAGGAACTATGGAACAACTTAATCAATATACATCTTTACCATACTTGCTCTGGAAGGCTTAGGACCTAAAAATGACTGCTATGGGCTATGTAAACCAGACAAACATATTGAAACCATCCGTGAACACAATCATCTAATCCACAGGAATTTCAAGTACTTTCAGGGAAAGCAACATAGTGTTTTCATAAGAACTGAACCTCTGCAAGACATACTAAACACAGAACCCCCATTTAAATGGATGCCTGATGCTGAAGAAGATGAGCTACTGAGAAGATTTACTCTTCATCCATACCAAAAATATGACAATCTTTAAACTCCTTACCGATTTTTATAAGTCAATTTCACAACCTTGGTATTTTCAAACTTTCCAAGTTTATTTTCTCTTAAAGCTGTTTCCCATTTGGATATCACATCAGCCAACTAAAAAATAAAGGGCTTTTTTTTTAGATTTCTAGAGTTATTCTAATAACAAATGCAGTTAGTTTGAATAACTTGAGGTTTACCTTAACATCAGCCTGAAGATAATGTTCGAGACTTTTGTCAATAGGGTCATCACTAAACAAGGCAAACCCTGAATAACACATGTCTCTAACTCCTATTTCTTGATTAAGAGTTTGGATAAATTCTTCCAATGTGGAAGAACCATCAAAACCCACTACCTATATATATTGAAAATATAAGAAACAAAAGTTAATAAATTTTAAATAATTATTAAAACACATGCATGGATGATCACATAGACACAAGACAACACAAATGCACTCAAACACACTAGACACGATGGTTTTTCCAAAATTCAAAAATGTAACATTGAATCAGTTTGAGAACTTTTGAAAAAGAAAAACCCTCATATACACCACATAACTATTACAGTCAAAAAGTTTGATGACAGCAATATTCATTATGCGAGGTGCTACCCAAAATATCCAAGTATTTGAATATTCCGCCAAAACCAAAAACAGTACAAAGTTCTGCACTAGATACCTTTGGTGAACTTTTCAGCTGCTGCTCTGCCAATTTTTGTAATCGTACGAAGAAATTTTTGTGTTATCGCTGGTTGTGTTGCAATGTGTTCTTGTGCTTCTGCAAACTTCCATGTCTATTCGACCTGGTCAGACTGTCAACAACAAGTTTTACTGCGAGGTTTTCAAGAGACTGAGGGAAAATTTCACTAAATGGCCAACTTGTGGAAGAACAAAGACTGCACACATTGCGCTTGCTGCAAAGGAATTCCTGGCAAAGAACAAATGGCAATGGTCTCCCATCCTCCCTACTCTCCTGACCTAGCCCCTTACGACTTCTACGTCTTCCCTAAAACGAAAGGGCGATGTTTTGACTCCATTGAAGATATCCAAGTGAAATCAAAACTGGTCTTGAACACCCCTCAGCCTACGGACTTCCAGGGGAGCTAACAAAAATGGGAAATTCACTGGGACATGCCAGAGAGGACTACTTTGAAGGTGACAGCGGAAATTAAGATGTAAGGTATGTCTTTGGTCTTTACAAGAAAATTCTTGGAAATTTTAGTAGCACGTCGTAAGGCAACATTGTGTCAAAAAAAGTGATAAAAATACAAACAATGTGTCAAAACATTGTACAAGATGACATGATTAAATGTGAGATAAGGCCATTTTTAGAAACGGGGAAATATTTTAATTAATTTATCCTTGCAAACAAACTGTAAAGAACTTTCAGTTTGAGAACTTCACTAAATTGTATTTATTAAGAATTACTTTAAATATCCTTACTCAAAAAAAAAATTTAACCGAGAAAAATTTAAAAAATCCTTTTTGGAATTCGGAAACTCAAAATTAAATATGAGGGGAAAAAAAACCCTGAACTGTACTAGAAACAAAGATAGAACGAGAAAAAATGTTAAATCTGCTAATTGAAACAACAAAATATCGTATTTTCCAGAGTATATGTCTCACTTTTTTTTCACAAAATTTGGCTCCTACAGAGTCCTAATATAGTGAATGTCTGATATATATGAAATTTATGAGAAAATTTTTGAATTTATTATTAATGAATTTCACGTGGGAAAAAAACTTTTCATAATAAAATAACTTTATTTATAACAAAGTTAAAATAACTTTATTTTGTTGTGGAAAAGCGATTTTGGCTCATTATGTTACCATTGATGTTATTTATCCACAGTTAAGGTAATTTGGTTTTTTATTTTGTTATAAACTTTATTTATATTTGTTTTATATCAAGGTTGTTTTGGCACTGAAGAGAGCCATTTTTATAATGTTTATCAGTTAATCACTATTAAAACAATGACAAGGATGCTGTTGACTGAAGGTAAAGAAAAGACTTTGAAATGAACAGATATCTAGTGCAAAGCAAGAGAGGGGTTAGCTGCTTAACTGATTTGTAGACTCTGATATCGAGAATCTATAAGACTCTTCTACTAATTTTAAGTTCACTGAGCTTTATGTAAAACTAGGAAATGGATGATTAATTACGTGAACACAATTGCTACACATACATGAAATAAGATAGGGCTATAATTGTTATGATTAAAGTGCTGCTTTTCTTATTCTTTTGGACTTTTGCTCTCTTTTAAGCCAAAACTTCAGAAGTGTTGAAAAACAATGTGCATGCACTCAAGAAATGTTTAGTTTTTTGACAACTGCACATTTACAGTTATTCATAAATATTTCAATTTTACTACTTACATTCAAAAACTCCATGCTAGTCATGTTATGTGTGACATGTTGCTAAAAGCTGACGTCACTTCCTGCACAAAGCATCTACTGTGTTGCAAAACGCCTAGCATAGAGCATGGACTTTTTTCTCCCATATTCATGTTAGTTCTCACAATGGCACGCATGCTCGTTGTGACATTCTTCATCTCTCATGAAAAGCTGTAATGGCGGAAAAATGTGTCTTTGCTGAAGATTTTATAGTTATATGAATTAATTGCATCATGAATAATTAGTGTAGAAGGAACTCTATCTGTTCGAGAACATTGGTTGTGAACCGAAACAAGAAAGAAACAAAGTTATTATTGATAATCAGAGTAGATTGGGTCGGCAGTAAAGTGCCTATCACTAAAAGCTCCATTATCCCCATGTGGTGGTAAAAATTGTAACCCTGATCGTAATTAGAATTTGTCGATAAAGCTTGAACATGATTTACCTTGAACACATAAAATGATCACGCTCAAGAATTATAGTATAGATATGCGAAAAGTTTCATCAATTAGCATCTTTTTTCGAATAGGTGTAGAATCGTTGATTCAGCCACCTTTATGCTGGATTGCTGCAGATTCAACTGTAAAACAAACAGGTGTTCATTCAAAAATCAACTTTAGCATGGGTCGTGCTTTAACTTAATATGACACGCGTTGCGCGACTAGCACGGAGTTTTTAAATGTAGCTACTAAGAACAGAACATACTGCCATGTTTATTTTAAAGAAAATTAAATACATGAAAGGTAAAAAAATAAGTTTATTTCAAATTTTTGTCACATTACTGTTTTATTATAAAGTTAATTTGAATCATTAATTAATTATTAATCCTTCAATATACAGAAACTTACCTGATATGTACCATTCAGGAAGTGGACAGGAATGCTATGAGGGAGGGAATGATGATATGGATTTTTGAGCAAAATAGAGAGCACTTCCATGCGGGACGGTTTGGCTTCTCGGCCACCACCGTTCTGTTTACTTCGTTCTAAGGCACGCTGACAGAAAATAGCATATTTTCCTATTTCTGTTCTAAAAACAGCAAAGACAAAATTTTTAAATAAAGAATTCAGCCAAAGAAAATTTTTTAAATTATACCATAGAAAAGATGATAAAAAGATAACTGAAACATTCAATAAATAAGTTAATGACAAACTGGAAAACAAATATAGCTAGTATCATGATTCTTATTAAAACTTACTGAATAATCAAATTTATCTTTTAACAAGAAACTTATTCCAGCAATGCTTTTTAATAAATTCAAAAAGGACAAAGTAAAACTAAGTTATCATCATCAACAATCGATTAGTGAGGGACATTACATTTTATTTTTAAAAAAAGCATTTTGAATTGTATTTTCTTTTACTATTTGCCATGCTGTAAAATGCAACCACTTGAAACAAAATTCAAATGTTTTGCCTCAGCATCTTGAAAAAGATCATTTAGTACCAAACATTGGTGAAAGTGCAGAATAGCATCTCCTAACTTTCTTAGTTGATATCACTAAAACTGGTCGCGTTCATGTTCTGCATTTATTACCGTGTCAGCAAGTAATATGCCTTACTTTTTCAACTTATTACGGATTACACATGGAAAACAGTCACTAAACACTGTATTGATGGACATCTGAACCGGGCAGCCAACTGTCACACTTTTTTTTATTTTTGGCTCCTATAGGGTCCTGCAACTTGTACAGCGAATGTGATTTATATGTGAAATTTAAATGAAAATTCAACATTTTTGTCTTGATACCGTTAGAACGGTTACTAGCCAATACTGGTAAAGTGCAGAATAGCATCCCATAGCTTCCTTGGCTGATATCATTAAGACTGGCCAAATTCATGTTCTGCATTTATAACTGTCTGCTCTAGTTAATGATTATAATCTGTCCAATGAAAGAAACACTGGACGTGTAATTAAATTTCCGGTTTCAATTGTTAGACATTGTTGCTAAGCAAAATTAACAATGTTTAACAATTGAAATTTGAAATTTAAATAGACATGCCTAGTTTTTCTTTCATTGCACAGAGTATAAGTAATTTGCCTTACTTTTTTGAGCTAATTAATTACGCAGATAAAGAGTCTCTAAACTACTGTGCTGCCAACATCGCAACTGGATGGTCATTTTAAATCGCTATTAAGAAAACCCAAAATGTTGCAGTTAAAAGATTGTGGAGTTTATCATTCATTATTAATAACATTTAATTAGGAATTATGGATATTAAAGATTATTTCAGTAAATCAATTGCAGAATGGTCTAGAAGGTTATCATTTGTAAGAGACTTAGGGCCGAATCACTAGGCGCTGTAAGAGTCGAGTCGAGTAAGGTTTCCTACTCCAGCGACCGCATTCAAGGGAAGATCTGCCCTCATCTCATCATTAACGCGTTATACTGGAGTGTGAAGAGAGTTTGCCACTCCAAATTTCAAGTGACCATTTTTGGCCACTTGAGGAGCGAATTCTCCACTCCACTTCGCTGATCTAGTGAAACAGCATGGCAGCCATTTCATCGCTTCGTAGTAAAAAAGTCATGCCATTGCATTGTTTTTACTTCAGCGCGAAAAACGAACAAGTTATAGAATGCCTTTAATTGAAAGGTATCATTTTATCTTGTTGCGAGATACCGTCGTATTAAAAACTTATTAAAAACGTTTATTTTGAAATGGGCTCCATACAGGAGGAGTTCAAACGAATAGAGGCGGGGGGAGGGCAGAAAAACTGCTGTGGCGAAATTTATTATGTATGCCTTTATTATTTTATAAACATGCATATATATTTTTAAATTATATGCACGTTCTAACATTTATGCTATTAAAAATTATTACTATTTTATACGAAAATATTGGATTACAATCAATAAATTAAATTAAATAAATAAAATAAAATTAAATAAATAAATAAATTAAATAAATAAATTGATATGAAGCAGTATTTAAAAAATTTTCTCGTTTATTTTATTAAGCTTATGAACTATTAATTCCCTTAATTAACCTAAAATGAATATTTAAGAAATGTAAAATGGTAAAATATATTTAACTATTTAATAATTTATTTAAGGCAAACATTTTTTGTTAAATAAGCTATATTTGTGTAGGCAACACTAAACAAAGATTTTCTTTTCTACTTCACTCCTTGTTTCATTGACCTATGTCCTCCATTGTTGTTGCCTAGCAACGTGACGCTTTCCATGCGAAAATTTCGTCACTTTCGTTAAAAATATCCTCAAACCCATGACTGGTTTCTTCAAGGAAAGCATCAAGCAACACTCGACAGAGGGAAGGCGGTAAATGCGTTACTGATTGGAATCTGGGTTTTTCGAATAGCCCTTGACCTTCAGCCCTTGATCGAGTGTCGTTTGTCACTCTTTCGAGTGGTGTGCTAGTGATTCGGCCCTTATACAGCTAATGTGACATACATTGTTTTTCACGATTTTACTTGGATTTTCAGTAGCGTGACTTATAATCCGGAAATACGGTATGTTAACCATACAATATTAACCTGGCGTCACTCGCGCGAGCGGTGTTTACACCGCACTTTTTGATTTTTTTGATATAGCTCATCATACACAGGCGCTAGCTTGTGATGACTTCCATGTATTTCAAGTACAACTTATTGGCAACAGATAGCACCGGTGTTGATATCGTTCATTTTATCGACAGTGAAGATTAAAGCTATGTTTTCCAGCTTGGTCTAACTTTGCGGTGCAAACCTGCTGCGCGAGCAGTCATGTAAGTAAATCTTTGACATAAACATGATTTCCTAAAAATCACTTTAAAATCACTTATTTTCTTCTAAATTGTATATGTGGTCATAAATTGCAATATCTTGAGTTATCAAATAAAATGGCACTGAGTTCTTTTTTTATCAAATAAAATCACTTTTAAAAAGTGCGATGTAAACACCGCAGCACGGGTAGTGATGTTATAAAATTCGGCGCGAGTGACGCATTCTCCGCGATGATGAATTAGTGATGATTATTTATGATGATGAATGAAGAATTTTGGCATAAAGGAATTTATAAATGTATAATAAAGAATATTTTATGTTATGTTATCTCACTAAGTTCTTTTTTTTTGTCAAATAAAATCACTGTTAAAAAGTGCGGTGTAAACACCGCAGCGCGGGTAGTGCTGTTATAAAATTTGGCGCGAGTGACGCCGGGTTAAAAAAAAAAATTATTTATTTATTTAACTTCATGGGACTTATGAGGTTAAAATTTCAAATTTATTTTGATTTTAGAAGGGTATTCAAGATTGATCCAGAGTTTTCTGCATATAAAATCGAGAAATAACTCTAGCGCATTACGTAATCCTTTTTGAGTATCCCGCCTTCAGCATGACGAATTTGACGCATGCGCAGCAGCTGCAGCAAACATGGTAGGTAGCAGTGTCTCTGTAGATGTGGAATAGCATTGTATAATCAAATTTCTTGTGAAGGAGAACGTTAAATCTGCCAAGATTTTGAGAAGACTTCAAGTACAGCATGGAAAAGAAACGATGTGGCGGGCAAGAGCGGACAATTGGTGTAATCAGTTTGGAGGAGGACAAGAGATGGTGAAAAATGCAATGAATGGTCACGTTCGTCTGACTGCAGTCACCATTGAGCAAGCCATTTTTGATAAAGGTACGACAATTAACAGCCAGTGTTACAACAAATCACTTCAGGGAGAAAAAAATAGACCCTAGGATGCTATCTGGAAATGGTATTTTCCTCCATTTGACATGCCTGGCCTCACATGGTGAATTTGACAGCAGAAACATTTGCCAAAATGGGCCGAGAGGTGTTGCCCCAAGCCCTTTGTATTCCCGACCTGGCTCCCAGTACTTATTTGTTCGAGCCCCTTAAAAAGCTTCTGGGGGAGAGGCAACCTTGAACGACTCTTGTATGGATTATTATATGCAATTTTGCATTATTTGCACATTATATCCCAAAAATTATGATAATTTATATGGGGCTTAATGTATATTATTATTTTAGTACTAGCATAACGAATAGAATTAGATAGTGTGATTATTCACCAGTAACCAATGATGAGGTGACGAATGTGTGAAATAACAGCTGTTGTCACTATCGAACAACTTCCAATGGCAATTCCGCATTTGGTGTTAAGTTTCTGTCATATATTTTATTCTTCAATATTTTGTTTATATATTGTTTGTTAAGTTAAAATAGTATTTTTACTCATTTAAAATATCGAAAGAAAAACATGAAAAGCGGCTTGAATGTATGTATGTAAGTCATTTTATATCTGAGAAGAAGTGAAAAAAGTTTTTTCGCTAGGCAAACAGGTGCAGATAACCTCATCTAAGCTGTGAGTGATTTCAGGTTCAGCAATAAAACTTTAACATTAAAAAAAAAAAAAAGCAGCTTCTAGCCATGTTCCCCAATGAATGATAAAAAGTAAAATAAACATGGAAATATTTTTGCAATACGTACATTATTTAAGACAATATTTTAAAAAAAATGCTTTAAAATATTTTTTTTATCTAGCAATAAAAATAAATGACAGCAGACTAATAATGATGGAATCCCCATGGCTCTTGATTCAGTAATAGCTTAACTAATAGAATAAGATTAGTTATGGTAAGAGATAAAAATACTTTAGAAACAGTAAAAAGAAAAAAGAAATCGGATTTGAAGATTAATTTTTAAAACTACAGTTAACATTTCATCTTTTACTTGAAAGCGAGTGTTGAAAATCTGCGATTCACTGTGCCTGGATGCAAGTAAGTGGGCGAAGGATGGTGACAACTTTTATGGCTTCCATTCACCATTTTGATCTCGAATGCATTCAGCCACGCATAGGGGAACACACATTTTTGCTCAAATACTTGTACAATACTAACAGTCTCGCTTGGTAATGTTAGATTTCTCTTTATTTGTCTGTTTTTCTGAACTTTTAATTGTTTGACCCTTTAAAATAAGTTACTAACATCGAATTTTAACGAGCAAAAACGATGCCTGGTTGTTACGTTCTTCATGTCGCAATCACTTTGACAAAGGCAGCGGCGTAGCTGGGGGGGAGTATTGGAGGACATCTATCTCCAGGTGCCAGCCTTTTTACCCATGCAAGAGGGGTGCTGCGAGAACAAATTTGCTGGACTGGGGGCCATTTATACACTATGCCCCCAGGCACCACTTATACCTCGCTACGCCACTGGACAAAGGTGGAAGGCTTTATCGCTTTCCTGCAAATGCTGCAAAGAGGAAATTATGGGCAATTCAAATAAAAAGAAACAAGTTAGATCCAGGCCACAGAAGATGAATATGACTTATTTCAAAAATGAACGTAACAAGTACTGAACATGGGATCATCGTATATTTAGGAGGCATGATCATTAAAAATATTCTGAGATGAATTAATAAGTTCCATATGCTACACAGCTTTACTGATGAAGAACGCATTTGAGAGGAGGATATTAATGGAGCCAATATGAATTTGGGCAAAGCTGTACGTTTTCATGGCCCCCCTGTGATGGCTAAAGAGGGAAGCCTGCTCATCAGAATTTGAGCTTTCCAAGTAAAAACCTGATTATGTGAGTAAAGCATGTGCAGGTGAAATATGGAATAGTGTTGATGCTAATTAAAATTAAAACAACAAAAACTAAGTTTCATTTTTTTGTAAATTTAAAATTGCATAGCTTCAGGCAACAATAAATTTGTCTAAAATAACGACGAATTTAGCATAGTTATTCAATTGTCACTTTCGACCACGGGATCAAAATGATGGTTCATGCTTTAAGTTACAGAATATGTTGTCACCACCCTTGTCTGCTCTTATCCAGGCACCCTAGTTCAATAATGCGGATGTGCCAGAAAACTATAAAAATAATCACAATTTGTAATCCTATTCATTATGGTGGTGGTGGTGATGGTAGTAGTAGTAGTAGTAGTAGTAGTAGTAGTAGTAGTAGTAGTACCACTGTTTACTCATGAATAAGTCGAGGTTGGGGTTTTTTTCCCCCCTTCCAAAAAATGACCCCTAAAAACCACATTCGACTTATACACGAGTCAGAGTTGATGAAAGTTTCTTAAAAGCGGAGAGCTCTTATAAGCAGAGTTTTCATTGCGAGCGCGTTTCATTTATTAAGTTTCCGTATATACTCGTGTATAAGTCGAGGTTTTTTTTTAATCCAAAAAATGGCCTCTAAAAACCACAATGAACAATGTGGATGACGAATAGGAGACTGAAGACTATGTGCATGAAAAATATGAGACTGATAATGAAGTCTTGTAGTCTTATATTAGTTGTAAAAACTCCCTGTAATAGTTATGTTGTATAAAACATTTTTTCCTCACAAGCGTTTATAAAATGTCCTCTTTTTGCCTGACTTATGCACGAGTCATGCTCTTTTGAGGGTCAAAAATCGGGGGTCAACCTATACAGGAATAGACTTTTACACGAGTATATACGGTAGTAATAGTATTATTAATAAACATTTTTTATCTATCAAATGTTTGTACATTTTACAGGATAAGTATTATGCAAAGACTGATTTATATTCTTGGATCTGTGTAGTAATCTTTTTTTTTCTCCTCTCATTTGAAAGCTAAATTAATATGTGATTTTGCTTAAGAGAAATAAACTTCTATAAATATGATATGACATGCATAGTATTTCAGATGAAAAGGACACAGAAATATGACAAAAATTCCAAATTAAAAACTTACTTTGGGTCTGCATTCCTCTCCAAATGCAGCTTCAGGTACCAGAGGAGGCGATTATTCTTTGGAAGGAAGAGCGAGATTGCAAGAGCCAAAAGCTGCCACCCCTGAATGAAGACAAAGTTAGCAGGATTCATCTTGCAGTCAGGAGGAGGTGGAAGGCGCTCAGCTACATTAGATGTAGGAGAGGTTTTCTCTGAACCCGAACTGTCACACAGGAAAAGTGACTGCGTGGCACACAACAGCAATTGCTGCAACACAGACAGGCAGGTGTTAGTTTAAAAAAAGAAGAAGAAGCATTCACTTATTTCTTTAATGGTTCTCATGCGCTTTAAATTTTAATTTTTTTTTTCAAAAAAAAAAGCTTTAAAAGAAATTGAATCTGAATAACAAAGAACCAATTTAGTGATATTAAAATGCAGAAGCATATGAAGCCTTACAAAAGCACAAATTACTTAATACTCATGGTATTCACAATGAGGTGCTACAGACAAATGTGAATGTGTGATAAAGGAAAAGTATTAGGTAATGAACACCGTAAGAAGAAAATACACTACAAGGTGTGTATTTTTTTATGTGACAGGCAAGTGAAAGCTAAGCAAACATGTAATGTGTCCATGAATTCACAAAATAAAATGCATTTCTTGAAATAAAACAATATAGTGTATGTTTAAAGCAACATCATCATACTGCAATGTTTCCTTAACACAAGCACAATGACAATAAAATTAATAAGGAGCATATATGGCAAATAGGAAGTTTTAAAACATCTGTGGCCTTTCATTTAAAGATCACCTTGATAACAAATATATTTTGCATAGCAGAACAAAGATGTAATATTCAGTGAAGAAATAACAAACGGGAACAAACCAAAAAAGCAAAAGTTGTTCTGCATTCAAGCAACATACAGCACATTCATTTACAAATATCCAGGGAAGAACAGACGACAGAGAAATCAAGTACATCATTAGGATTATAGTCATTATATGTACAACAATTTAAAATAATAACATTAAACACTTTTCATTTAAAATTGATCTTATAATTTACATTAAAATTTACTCTTGAATCAACTGGAAATCAAATCCCAACCAAAACTTTACTGCCAGACATCTTAAATGAATCTGTCAACTAAAGTAAGTAACATCACCTTTTACGAGGGGCACTCTAAAGTTTTAGTCAGGAACGCTGGATGCATCACACCAAATTTGTTTTATTTTCTCCAAGTACTTCACTCTATCATATGGTTGCATGCAAGATTTGAGCTTGCTATGCTACATTGCTTTCATATGCTACTATTCTAAAGCTCACACGTAGAAATAAAAACACATAAAACACAATAGAGCTGAATTAGCAGGCATGCTATGATTTTCTGTGATTATTCCAAAGACTTAGAAATATCAAATTGTTTTGAAACTTTCCAACAGACATTTCCTAGCAGAGCTCCGAGTAAAGCTGCAGTTTCGTCCTGCTCGATGCAGTTACGCCATAAAACATCAGCGCTGTATCGATTATGATTGCGAATGAAAATCGGGTAACCTATTCCTGGATTGAGGCAAGCAGTGAAAAGAATTTCGTATGAACAACTGCAACTCAAGAAGATTTCATCAAAATGGATCCCTCGTTTGTTGACTAAAGATCAGGACGAGCCCAAGTGCAATAGTACCAAGAAATGATCAAAAGATTCAACAATGGTGCATCAAAACGTGTCAAGAACCTACATGGCTCTATCATTATGATCCTGAAACTAAGAAACAATCCCAACTGTGACTCCCCAAAGGGCAAGGACAATCACAGAAATGCAAACATTCTCAGTGCTGGGATGGTGGCAATTTCATCTGTTCCACTTCTATATGTGCAGTGTTGTGCTTGAAAACAAAAAAAAAAGATGGTTACAGGAAAAAGATATGTAACATCCTGCATGCCGTAAATCCTAGAAAAATGGAAGGAGAACTTCCAAAGACAACTCAGTTTTTCAGTGAAAATTGGGTCAACATTTTGATACGTCCCTCCCTATTCTCTAGACTTGGCACCCTGTGAATTTTTTGTTCCCCACAATCAAGAGAAAGCTCAGTAGGTTCCATTTCAACAGTGACAATGATGTCCTAGCAGCGTACAATGATTACATTTTAGAGCTCCCTGCTCAAACCTAGGAAAAATTCATGTTTGACTGATTCAGGAGGAGGAGGCTTTGTATATAACCTGAGAGAGAGTACTTTGAAAGGTTTTAAAAGAATGGTCTTCGTAAGATGCGTGCAGTGTTCCTGGCTAAAAACTGTTTGGAGTACCCGTCATACAGCAAATAATAGATGAGAAGATTATAATGTATGAATTATTAAACCATTTGGACACTAAAGTTTTTTTTACGTGGTTTATATCTTAGATTACTCTAAGATGTTAACTAAATTTATTTACTAACAATTCATTATGAAAATAGTTGTAGATGTAAGGTTTTTTTACACTACCCGCTAATAAATAATCCTTACAATCATCACAGAAGTCCAGGAGATATAGTGAACAACAATGGTAATATGTGGCCACATTCATGCAGAGACGCTCAAATCAATTAAACCTGTTCTGCATTTCGTGGATATGCACCAGAGCACCAAATGGCATAGCCCATTGGGAAAACCGAGATACAAGATGTGATACATCTTCTGCATTTGAAGGGAAACAATGATACACGCACATCCATGCATAACTAAAGAGCATGTATGTGGACAACGCCCCATTGTACAAGGCTATATCAATGCTTCCTACGTGGAGATTAACATCTAGGATAAACATTCGCTTTTATTTTTTGCTTTAACAAAGGATAATCTCTATCCGAAACGTCATTTTTTTCCAATTTTGCAGATAAACATGGAAGAGAACGACTCCCCTGGGAGGCCATCCATCAATAAGGAGCTATAAATGATGCAGCAATTGGAGGCTCTGATCCTTAAAGACCAAAGAATCACAATGGGGCAGATCATGCAGAAGGTCCACATCAGCCACGGTACCAGCTGAACTGCAGAATTCCGCATGACAAAGGTCCCAAAGATAGATGCTAAAGAAAGAATGCTGCAGAGACATCTACCAACCTTTAGGCATAATCCTGGACCAAACTAAATGACTTTCTTGACCACCCCATTACAATGGATGATTGCTGGATTTATCGCATTGTTTCCAAGATGAAAGGAGGTCATCTCTGAGAGAAAATAGTACCTTTAGGGCCAAGCAGAGAACTTCCACAACAAGAGATTCGAACAACTGATTAACTCCGAGGGAAATACACGGCTTAGTATGGACATATATTGAAAAGGACTAACCACTCTTGGCTGTGCTTGCCTGATGCTTTCTTTCATCAGGGTGATTGTAAAATCTTTATGACTGGCTTTCATAGGCACCGTATCAGTCATGACAGCTGATGACCCATATGGGTATCACTACAATGCTTATAAGTGCAGTACTGGACTGTCACCTTGAATAAAAAACTTCCTGTTTTATTACGTTAAAACCAGAATGCAGATAGGGCATGAACAGAATAAGGAGATGTCATAGGTGGTTCTATCATCATCTGGGGAATGTTTATGTTGTATCAGGATAATGTTTCCTAACACATCTACCTCTTCATTGCCATATTCTTCACTACAAGCTATGGTCATTTTCAGTACAATAATGCCAATGTTTCACCAAGAGTCCAGATAATTCCAGGAACATGACCAAAAGCTCGCTACACTTCCATGGCCCTTGCCGTCTCCAGATCATAATCTCACCGAGTGTGATGAAATTCAATGGATTGTTCTGATGAATAATTTTTTTATTTTTTCTTATTTATTTATTTATTTATTTATTTATTTATTTATTTATTTATTTATTTATTTATTTATTTATTTTTAAAAGGAGGGTGGGATCTCGTCTACAATCTTGAATTTCCCTCATCAGCAAGGTTTCAAAATGAGAGTATAGATTTAACGGAAGGACGACATGATTATGTGTAAGAAACGCACGATTAAATTACAAATGGTGAAGCTAACTTGTCAGTAACTTTGCAGAAACATCCCACAAAAGATTACATTCTGAATCATTCCAATTTTTCTGGTAAAGGGACTTTATAATCACCCTGTTTGTCTATTAATTAATTTCAACTTTGAAAAACAATGTTTATATTAAAAAAATTGGTTTGTTTGGGGGTTTTTTTCCTCAGAAAATGTATTTTTTTTTTTTTTTTTTTTTTTTAGGTGAAGGCCCATTTATACTCAACAAAATTTTTTAAGCAGTTTGATTTATATGATTTGATCAAAAAGAGCCTCCATTTCTTTAATTCTCTATAGGAGAAATCATTCAAAAAAAAACTTGGAAAGAGATATAATAATTTTTTACCTGCATTCCAACTTTCTGTTGCGTATGTCTTGACGTTTGCTTTATTAATTGACAATAGAATTCATTCTGGAGTTCAGGTGTGTTGAGGCACTGCTGCAAGGCATTCTGAGCAAGGACTACATGGTAGTCAATACCAGCTGAGTCCAATAGGACTGACATAAATAACTGACAAGACTATAATAGGAACAAAAAATAAAAGTAAAATACAAACATTTCTAATTGCAAATAATGTACTTAAGTGAGATATTAAGATGTAAGATTGTGGAAATAAATCACTAAATTTGGAAATAAAACTGATAATAATATAACTGATGATAAGTTCCTATAAGCACAACTCCCATAGTACTGTATTTTCGTGATATGCCCTGCACCCTTGTACAACCGCATCTCTTGTATTCCCTGAGAACTATCCAATATACAATGAGTTAGCAAAACTCATGGGATAGCAAGCACATTGATTGGTGGGCATGGCTCACGAATTCACAGGGGTAACGGATTCTGGGAATGAACAAATTAGACTTTGTGGGAAGAGCTTGGATAAGTGATTAATCAGAAATGGCACGTCGTCGCGAGTTGATGTCTTTTGAACGGGGTATGATAGTAGGTGCCCGACGCATGGGATGTTCCATTTCGGCAGTGGTTCAAGAATTTGGCTTTCCCCGCCCAACTGTCTCCAGGGTGTATCGGGAATGGCTGGATGAAGGCATCACAGTCCACAACAAGAACCATACCGGGTGTCCGGCTGCCCTGAATGATCATGACCGGCGACACCTGTGATGAATGATTCAGAGAGACAGGAACGCAACAGTGCAGCAAATCACAGACCAGTTCAATACTGGCTGCACTAGAAACGTCTCTCAGTGGACAATCCGTCGGAATCTGCATGCCCTCGGGTTTGGCAGCCGTCGCCCTACACGGGTGCCAATGCTTACCCAGCGTCATCGGACACTCCGGCATGCATTTGCCACCAACCATCTTGGCTGGACTCTGCAACAGTGGCATAACGTCATATGGTCAGATGAGTCATGATATCAACTGTACCACGCTGATGGGAGGCACCGTGTGTGGCGCAGACCTCACGAAACGATGGATCCCGCATGCCAACAGGTGGTGGTGCAGGGTGGTGGGGCGTCAGTGATGGTCTGGGGTGCACTTTCCTGGTTTGGAATGGGCCCTCTGGTTATCCTGGATCAAACGTTGAATGGTCCACGGTATCGTCAACTCATCGGAGACCATCTGCACCCGTTTTTGACATTTCCACACCCTGACGACGTAGCAGTCTTTCAAGATGACAATGCTCCACCACATCGCTCCAATGTCGTCCGCGAATGGTTCGAGGAGCATGCAGGAGAGGTCCAACGACTGAGCTGGCCAGCCCGGAGCCCTGACATGAATCCCATCGAGCATGTCTGGGATGCTGTTGAAGTCAGGCTCCGGGCACTGGATCATCCGCCCATGATCAATAGCAACTATCTTCGGCTCTGCAGACAATCTGGTGTCAACTGCCTCCAGAAGTGTACCAGGGACTTGCAGACTCACTACCACACCGTATTGCTGCACTCCACAGGGCCAGAGGTGGCCCGACCAGATATTAAGTAACTATCCCATGAGTTTTGCTAACTTAGTGTACATAATACAGTAGAACCTCGTTTTTACGAACTTGGGTTTTACATAATTCCCGATTTTACGAATAATTCTGCAATTCCAAATCCCTCCTTTTAATTTCCATATAATAAACTTTAAATTTCACGAAGTGTTTTTATGATGAAATTCGGATTTTATGAAATTCAGATTGCTAATTGTTTAAAAAAAGCAGGCTTCATTTTAAGAATACAAATGAAAGTGAAACTGTAAGCCGAAGCTTATGATGATAGGCTATCACTGATAGCGAATTTGAAGGATTTTTAAGAGTGGGATATCGTGAAAAGTAAGCTTAATTTCAAAAATAAATTCTCTGAGTACGTAAATATTGATGCAGATGTCTTACATTCTCCGATGTTAAAGGATGACGAGATTTGCAATCTTGTCAAAGATGGCGGCGAAGAAGACAATGAAGATGACAATGACGTCGAGGAATTGGAAAATGTTGCATTCAAAGCAAAAGCCTCACAAATTAAAAACTGCTTAGAAACGCTAAAGAAATCATTGATATGCAGCTGAAAACATCTGACAATATTTTTGAGAGTTTTTTGAATTTTCAAATTATGTAAATAACAATATAAGTTCAAATTTGCATCAGACAACAATTCTAAAATATTTTAAAAAATCAAATAACTAATGTATAAGCTTATACAGTGTAGAACCCCACTTATCCAGACTAATTGTGACCGTAGGTAGTCCGGAAAATCGAAAATCCGGATAACCGTTCACATAAGAAAAAAAATGAGTTTCACAATTAAAAAAAAACCTTTATTCGCCATAACATTTCAGTTCAATTCTCCTTACAGTATTTTTCAATAGACATTTGGCGTAAACAAGATCTCCTCTTCATTGCAGCCAAATCTCTGATCCGTTTTAGTTGCAGCAATTGTATATTATCACATGCTGGTTGTCTCTCAAGCCAATTGAATGCCATTTCCAGGACTTGATAGGCTTCTGCATGAGAGGGTCCTGAATCCTTTTCTGCATCGTCTACTTTATCACATGACTGTTAAATTTTCCATGATTTCTTATTTATCTGTGTATATATATCTTCTTATATGTACTCAGTTGTGTATAAAGCATCAATGGGAGGCCAGCGCCAAAACTCGAAACCGGATTGGCTACTGTATCAGGACTGTATCCAGTAGGAGAACAGTGTGTCGCCACCCAGCGACAAGTCCGGATAACCAGTCGTCCAGATAATCGGGGTTCTACTGTATATTAAAAATACTGCCCAGTAAAAACTAACAATGCGTATTTGCTTTGTTTTTTACAAAGTTTGGATTTAACGAATAAATGTTACTGATCCGTCAAGATTCGTAAAATCAAGGTTCCACTGTAATAGTATTCCCTAGTATTCCCTGCAGGATATCCAATATACATGATAATAGTATGTTCACTTGTACTCCCCAGACCTTCCTCCTGCAGATATTAAAAAGTGTATAACCCAAGGGATAAACTTGCGAAAATACGCTAATTCGTATGTAGAGGCCTAATCTACATTTTTAGATACAAAAATTGTTTTGAGAGACAAATATAAAAATATACTTTGTCAGTGATTATCACACTAGGCAACATTTAACAAGCTATGATGATCGATTTAATAAATTTCATAGATACCTTCAAAGTTAATTCTTAATATCATTTAAGTTATTTCTGTTCAAGGGATACCCAAAGGGAACAGGGAGTGAGGGAAGGGGTTCCCGCCCTCTCTAAATCCCCTAAATTGAGCATTCTACTTTCCGGACTGTAAGTCGCAATTTTTTTTCCTCCTGCAGGATCCTGTGACTTGTATATGAAATTTAAATGAAAATTCAAACATTTTTGTCTTGATATCTTTAAAAATACCGGTTAATAACCAACACTAGTGAAAATGCACAATAGCATCTCTTAACTTCTTTGGCTGATATCATTAAGACTGGTTGTGTTCAGTATTCATTAACTGTGTCAGCTCTAGTTAATGAGTAAGTAATTTGCCTTAATTTTTTGAGCTTATTAATTACAGATTTCATGCAGAAAAAGGGTCTTCAAACTATTGTGCAGGCCAGCTTCACAACTGGGTGGCCATTTGAACTGCTACTAAGAAAACACGAAATATTGCAACTAAAAGATTGCAGAGTGTTTCTCATTCATTATTAATTGGTAAATAAATTGTAGAATGGTCTAGGTGGTTTTTATTTGCTGTGTCTTATAAGGTGACTCATAGAGCAAATGAGACTTATGTATTGTTTTTTTTCGCAATTTTTCTTGAATTTTTGCTAGTGCGACTTAATAGTCTTGAAAATACATTAAGTGGCCTTTTATATAAAAACATATGTATTTGACTTGTCTGGCTATGCCTATGTTTCTGTTTAGTGTATGTTAAGTTTATACAGTAATTTCATATAAGAAAATTAAAAAAATGTTACCTTAAATAATTTCACTGCTTCTGTTTGCAGCTGTTCAGAAGGCAGTGTAGTTAAAGGATGAGAAATGCTCTCTTTGCTATAGAGAAGAATGGGATGCTTCCAAATAACACAATCTAAAAGAACAAAGACAAAACATGAATGAAAGTATTTAAAATAAGTTACATTTTGCTGAAGTAAATATATCACCATGTAAAGTCAAAACTGCTTTTTGATTCTAGGATTTTCATTAATATCAATCTTTATCCTTTGGTTTAGAGCATAATATATTTATCAATTTTTATTTTAATACTTGCATACGTTATTCTACAGTGTGAAAACTATGGTGACAGTTTTTATTCAAAATCGTAACATATCAATATTAAAATATCTCTCTTGATCTACACCTTAACTCATAATGTCAAATAAACTTCTTGCATAGCAAACCATATCAGATTTATTAAAGTCTTTAATACCCGATTGAAAATTTTAAGAATCCTTTGTTTCATTAACAAAAACTTAAAATAGCCAAAAAAAACAAAAAAACTGCACATGCAAACATCTTCTACTGATTGAGTACACACTGCGTTAACCAGTCAGATTCCCTTTGAGCCAAAGTGCGACTAATTGTCCGTTCTGATATAGTTTTCTCGCTGCCAGAGTTGTAATGAGCAGTTATTTATGCAATTGTTGCCTTTCTGTTTTCGTGCACAAGTCTTGACATCCTCCTCTGACTCTTCACCAACAAAGGTTTTCCGTTCACAAAAGTCAAAATGGCTACATGTTTTTTTGTTCCTTGACCCACTCTCGATAAACCCTTGAAACAGTGATACGTGAAAAGTTCAGGAGAACCGTAGTTTCTGAAATGCCCATTCCAGCCAGTCTTGCACCTATCACCAAACCACACTTGAAATCAGTCAGATCACTGGTTTTCACCATTTTTTTTTTTTTTTTTTGGTTTCAAGCTTAACTACCGTATTGGCTTGAATATAAGCCGGCCTCAAATCTAAATTTTCATGGTGTTTTGGATGAAAAAAAACATTTTTATGTGAAAAATAAGTTTAGTTATTAAAATAAAATTAATAAAACAACTCAACAAATAATTAATTCAATAAAACATTTTGTTTTGAAAAAAAAAAAAAAAGGGGGAATATAACTTATACAAAAATTATAGTATTGTAAATATTTACCAAAAATATTAAAAAAAACATTCAGTTTAATTATTCACTCCAAAGTTGTGACTAAAATTTCATTTGATTTTTTTTTTCTTTAATTACATTCCGATTTCTCTGATGAATCTGAATATTAATAGTTTGTTCATCTCCGGTCGCATTCATCGTCTGAAATTATTACTGTATCATCTCTACGTAATAAAAAAATGGTTTTCCATATTTTGAGAATTTATATTAAATTCACACAGAAACGTCATGAAAGCTGGTGTCAATGAATGTTAGCGACGGACGGCCGTGAAGTTCCGACGAGAATCACGGCAGTCCATTGCCAACATTTGCCATACTGGCTTTCGTAACAATATTTTTTTCCATTGTAAATTCTTAATAAATAAACTTTATTTGCTCTTTATCATGTGCCAAATCATTTTTATAATCATCTAAAATAAAGGTAAAAGTTAACAAGAAGAGCTAACACAATACCGCAACAGGGGGATGCATGAAGGGGAGGGAAGGGGAGGGGGGGGTAAGAGTTTCTCCCGGAAAGTTAGGGAACACAACTCTCAAAATTTATCCATGAAATTAACCTCTTCCTTGCTTTTATTCCATTTAGGAATGATTTAGGATATCTTGCAAGATTTGTATATTTCAATCATTGGGATTTTGACAATTTCTAATCATGTACCAATCTCGTTTTTTGCACGTCCTTATTACAACATAGTCCCAAAAGTGTATTTATGCGCATTCTCTCACAGTAATAAAATATCGTGTCCCTTAAGTGAAATATGATTTATGAAACCCAAAATAAAAGTTAGCTTTAAAAATTAACTTTAGCCAAATTCTTCATGCATGCATACAGCAATTTATCCATATTCAAAAAAAAGAAAAAAAGTTTATGATAAAAGTTAGCTCTCCTGAAAGTTACATTTTGCTGTCTATCTTAAATTAATACAATTTGATTGATTATAGTTTTGAAATGATATGTAATTGATTTTACAATAGCAGGTTAAGTCGGAGGTAGCTGGATGAGACTGCTATTTAATGACATCGAGTTGGGGGGGGGGGGGGATCATTTGAACCGGTCTCGAATCTAAGCAGAGGGTTGGTTTTTGCGGCTTCAATTTTTGGAATAAAAAGGTCGGCTTATATTCGAGCCAATACGGTAACAGTAGAAATATTGCTTCAAGATATTTATACCATGATTTATGATCATGTGACATGTAAATCTGACAGTCATTCAGTTTGCATTTTTTGCGAGGTATATAGAATAAGGTAGTAGCTCAGTGCATTTGAATCCTCTTGCAATTATCTTATCAGAAAACATCACAACAATGTCCATTCATTCATCTGGCAAACAGAGACTAAAACATATTTATCAAAACAAGAATGATAATTTTAAAAAATTACTTGGATCCCCATCCATCTCCATAAGCCTTTGAATCAGTTGTTCATACTGGGTACCAACATTGGATGTACTACTGGAAACAACTGTCAAGTGATACAACCATGTATCCTGTTGGAAAAAATAATCTTTTAATTATGATGTTAATCAAAAACAGTTTAAGTTAATGTTATTCGAAATAATAAAAAAAAAAAAAAAAAAAGAAATTAAAACACAGTATCTTAAGAATGGGAAAATAACCGGCTAGATGATTTCTAATTTATGATCTGGTTAATTATTTGAGTAAATTGATATGGCAATTAAAATAATAAAATTTTATAGCATTATCCAGGACACCAGTATAGCTCTTATTGGTTTATCATGCAAGGAGTAGACAAAACTTTTAAGTTAACATAATTTTAAAAATTATTAGGCATATACCCACATATATTGGCATATACACAAATGGTCCACTTAAGCTTTGTATTGGGTTGAGGAATGATTCATGAGCATTTTTTCAAATTTAAAAAAGCACGCACTGGCAAAATGTTTTATTTGAAAGAGATTTTTGTTCTAAAAGATCGTGCATTTTGATTTTTTTTTTTTTTTTTTTTTTTACTTTCATTGATTTTTGTTTTAATGGCCATTAAAAATGGAATGACAAGTGGACAAAACTGAATATTTTCAACACTATTTGCTTTTTGCATTTAATCCAAAGAGTTAAGGCTGCCAAAGCTGTCAAAGTACCACCTGTCATTGGTTTTCGCACTTCAAAAATGGAAATTCTGATCTCAAGGACAGATCACAACCATCGAATAATTGAGTTTAATGAATCAACTTCTTCATGAAAATCCACATCAAACGGCACAAAATTGGCAGAGAGATGGACTGTGATCAATAAACTGTGAACCACCTTCACTAAATGGGCAAGTTTGGAAACTCAGCACTTGGATGCCATATATTCGAGCAAACACAACAAAAATCAGCACTCCACAATTGCTGCCAGTTCTCACTCGACATTGCTCAACACATGGTCACTGTGGAATGGACCAAGGGGACTAATTTAAAGTAAATTAGAGCAATTATCTTGTATATGAATAAATGTATCTTTGCCGAGCAAATGTTCAATATTTTTTGAACACACCTTATATATTAAGCAAAATGTCATGTTATTTGGAAAGCTAAAATATACCATTTGTAATGTTAAATTGTTATTTTCCTTTTTTTAAAATAAGGTTTTGATATTATCAAAAATGAAAACATCAAGATAAAATGAAATAAATTAGTAAAAAAAAACAAAATAATAATAATACTTTTTCTTGCTTCGATGGGAAAAGCAAATATGATGGTCCCTGATGATTGGGAAAGATGCCAATGGTGTATTCTCCTTCTCGTTTGGCACTATCTACCGTTTCTCGTTCCTCATCTTCATCACTGTCAGAAACATGTTCGACTTCTTCCACACGTGCATCCCTCATATTAATTTGACCAACTGGGGTCTACAACATATAAAAAAAACTATGTTAATGAAAAGCTAATGAATTAATTAAGCTAAGGTCTCATCAATGAATTTGAAGTAAAATCTACTATCAATTTTATTCTTTTTTATGGATATAAAAAAGGATATAAATTAGTTTATACTGAATTTGATTATCCATCAGGGTATTGAACTGAGATTATGACACAGTGTTCTCCCCAGGTCTTTTTTGAAGGGCATGCTATTCTGACGAATTTATGTGATGCATAATAAACAGTTGAGTCGCATTAATGTGACCATCATGTATTGGTGATGTCAGCACAAATAAGCAATCACAGACACACTAAATAAAGGTGGCAATAAATGATGTATCAGCAGACTGGCTGAGTATATACAGTGTGTTGTAGGCTTTTGAAAAACATTTCAATTGTTGCAATGCAAAAACAGAATGATTTATGAGCCATACAAAAAGGAATGATTATTGGCTTTTGGGCCAAGGCTGGCAGCATTTCAGAAACCACAAGCCAGAGATGAAAGAGGGGGATGGCAGCTGTGGTGATGCATTCAGGCAAATCAACATGCTACAGTAAAGCAACTTGCTGCCCAAACGAATCGAGGGGCCACTGCAAATGTGTGCAGAATGACAATTTTTTTTTTTTTTTTTTTAATTCATAGTAATCCAATACATCCATCCAGCGCCTGTATGGCCTGAGGCCGAGTTGGGTCTCTGGATGGACCTGGATTAACGACTGCTGTATGATGGTCACAGCAGCCGGGGAGGGGGGGGGTGAAGATCCTGAGCCACTGATGAGCCGCCCATCCAGTGACTAGCCATGCCTGATGTTACTTAACTTCACTGAACGTTACTGCATATGGGGCTCCGTAGCAGACGGATGGTGATAGCACCTATACCAAAGACTGTGCATCAGTGTAAGAGACTGGAATTTGCATGGTAGTATCGACACTGAATATCCACTGACTGGCAAAAGGTTGCTTCTCAGATGAATCATATTTTTTGCTCTATTAGACAGATGGACATTAGCACATACAGCGAGAAATGTGAGAAAACAAACACTCTTCAACCATTCCTGGACAATAATAAGTTGGCGGAGATAGCACTATAGTCTGAGAAATGTTTTCTGGCAATTTCTGGGTGCACTCATCATTGTGGATGGCAATATGAATTGATTTAAGGAAGTATCGATCCTTGCTGACCATGTACACTCATACATGGATATTGTGTTTCCTGGACATGATGGCATCTTCCAGCACAGCAATGTGACGTCTCATTTAGTGTGAATAGTTAGAAGAGCACGAGGAAGATTATAATGTACTTTCCTAGCCCCCAAATCCAATCGAGCATGTATGGGACCACTTCTATCGGGTTATTCGCTCTATGGATACTCCACCTCGCTCCCTGCAACAGCTATTAAAAGAACTGCAGTCAGCATGGCTCAATATCCCTGTGAACATTTACCAGCACCTCACCGAGTCTCTGCCAGCCCATCTAGCCACTATCAGAGCTGCACATGATGGTTATTCTAAATATTAACAGGTGATCACAAGTGACTCGACTGTTTATATGATGAATAATAGAATATGAAAATCTCATTTAAGTTAAATTTAAATTGAAATACCCTCGATTACAAGAATTATAATTTATTGCTTACTAACCATATCATTTGGAGTTTTGAAGTACAGAAACATTTTTCCAACTAATACACACCAACATCGTTTGGAGTGACCATGTTTCACCTAAATAGAGGACAAGCTTATTAAATGATCAAATTAAATAATGATATAAAATAAACTCTAAAATTCCCAAAAATATGAACAACCTTCATTAACCAGCCTTGAATGGTTGATTTATTTTCATCCTTGCCTAATAATAATTTGGTGGCATTTCTACGCAAAACATTCTGGAGAACTTTGAGAAAAAAAAAAAAAAAGAAATAAGCATATATGCACAAAATCAACTGATAAATGACTGTTGCTTTTATCTCATGTGCCTTATCTGAATTACAATAATACACAAAATAATCACTGGAAGCTGGAACTGCAGGTATCATATGACCAATGTTCAGTGCTATCCTTTTGCCATAATCTGCAGATACATGTATCATGCATACTCTCCATAAAGGTCTAATAACAGGTTATCAATATATATGCCGACTCCGTCACATGTTCCACCAGTTGAACATGTTCTGGATGACTGTCATCCTCACACTTGACATTTTAAATCAGGCCAAAAATGTTCTATTGGATTGAGCTTTCAGCTGGCCAGTATACTACAAAAACTGTTGTCATGGTGATGATGATAGAGTTGAACTTCTACTGGCGATCCTCCCTTAGTTGAAGTGATGTGTTATGACCCTTTTAACACACCAACTTGGTCATCAGCCAGTTATCAAAGCATCAGTTAAAATGACTAACTTTCAGTTAGTTAATGATCAGTTAAGTCCTACGGGAAATTTTGCACCAACCTTAGCTATTGTCTCGGTTAGCTAACTGGATGGAATATGAGTCAACTTCCAACAACTTCCAATCAACTTTCAGTTAGCTATTTGATAATTTTCTTATCCAAATGTGTATCATTTAGCTTATGCAAATGGCTTATCTATTTAGCGTAACCAAATAGCCGTTTGATTATTAGCTTATCCAAATAACTTATCCAAATAGGTTATCCAATTAGGTGTTTGATAATTACCGTAATTCTTCTTCTTCTGGTACAGAGGGTAAATCATCGCCAAGTGGGATTGCATCAAATATGGGGATCACATCCATCAAAAAATAGGGATCGCACTATAGGTGAATAATTATGGTAGCTTATCCAAATAGCTGTCTGCTAATTAACTTATCCAAATAGCTTATCCATTTAGCTGTTTGATAATTAGTCTATCTAATTGGTTAAAAAGACAGTATATTATCATTCTGTTTTGTATTGCCATTTTGTTTTGCTAACCTTGGAGTTAAAATCATCATCCAGGATTTAAGTTAAACTGCTACTTAAGCCCTAACTTCACTTGATGCAATGCAAAAATTTTAACTGGGACTTTAACAAATAGTTATTTTTAACTGATGTTGGTGCAACCCGCCGTAAGACACATCACAGCCATGATATCATGTTTTTAATCCTGTAGTTTTCATTTTCAGGTAACATCACCCTGTTGTAAACAGAAAAATAGCCGAAACTGTGGATACCTTAAATAAATAATGGAAAAACAGAAAATACTAATCCCACAAAGATAAATTTTACTGACTCAGATGTACATTTTTGAAATCCGAAATGTACATCTGAGTCAGTAAAATTTATCTTTGTGGATTAGTGTTTTCTGTTTTTCCTTTATTTATCACCCTGTTGATTTGGGCAGGTTGTACTTATTTGACAGCCTATCGCCACACATCTTTGGAAGTTGTTGATTTGTATTGACCATGTCATGCACATTTGTTATGCCAAGTATGCTTCCACAATCTGTTTGGGAGCATTTTATTAGTGTTCTCAAATTGACTTTTTGGTAAGGCATGATGCAGCTTATTATGAAGTGTCCAATTTCAAATGATCATTCCGTGTATGCATGTGGCAAGTATATTAAGATATTTGATACCTCGAACCCATTCCTCCATTATTGCCGTGTTTTCAGCAGACAGGTAATACGTTTTCTTATCTGTTGTGATCTAAATATTTAAAAATATAAGTTAACAAAATAGGAAACAGAGAAATGCTAAGAATAATGTCAAAAATAATAATTTTCCATACCTCAAATGTCGCAGAGCCTTCTGCTCGTGTCACTCTACACACTTCATCCAGAGTAATTTGCCCCTGAGACTTGCGAGTTGTATCATTCTGAAAATTAGTCATTTTTGCTAATTAGTAATACATGATATATTTTAAATTTATAGGGTAAAACTCAAAATCTGATCTCTCCCAAAACTAAATTTACAGGAAATAATAATGAGAAGAATATTTCACAATTCAATGGATCTGATAACATATCCACATTATCAATTCGTGACAATCAGTTGAAAACACCAAGTTATAATAAAAACTAACTCAATGATTGATGCTACTGTAATTTCTGACTATAGTTTATTCTAACATGTCCATGCTTGGCTTGCCTATACCAGGCTCTTATCCTGTTCATTTAGCAATGTCCTCCTGCATGAATCATATCTAGTGAACCAAACATGAAAATCAGAGGGAGCCTATCAGGACTATGCAGGAGATGAGAAACCGTGGCCGGGCATATCATCAAACAAAATAAAAATTTATTCATCACATTTAAAATTACATTATACCAGAAATAAATTTATTTAAAATCCTTCAAAATCACAATTCAGTAAACAGTGCTTTGTTAGGCTTGATTACCGTTTCTTCCTCTTCTTCAATTCTCATGATTGAATGATCCACATGAGGGATAATGCCTGCTTTCACAAAAGCATTTAGAATTGTATTTTCTTGTGCTCTTTGCCATGCAAAACGTACCCACTTGAAAGAAAATTCAAGCATTTTGTTTGTAGCAAACATCCATAAAAGTGCGGAATAGCGCTCCCTAACTTCCTTAGCTGATATTAAGGTTGGTCATGTTCATGTACTGCATTTAATACTGTTTCAGCTCTAGTTAATGTTGAAGTAATTTGCCCTATTTTTTGAACCTAATTATTACAAATTTCACACAGAAAAACAGCTGCTAAACCACTGTGCTGACAGACATCTCAGCTAGGCAGCCACTTTGAAAAGCTGCTGAGAAAACTTGGGATGTTACAGATTTTTTCTATAGACACCAATTGGGATGTGCCAGCTGCATAAAATATCGTCAGCTGCTAGTGTAACCATTACCACACAGCATGTGGAACAATCAACGCAATATCCTATACTGTTACACTTATCAAGCTATGCCATGCCTTGTGCGGTAAGGTAACAGAGTGACCATGTCTGCCTCCTTCATGACAACACAAGGCCACACGTCGCCATGGCGGTCAAGGAAAAAAATCGCTAGGTGGTACGGCTGGGAAATCATGGACTATCTGCCATACAGTCCAGATCTGCTGCCCTCGGATTATCACCTCTTTAGCGACATGTGGCCTTGCGTTGTCATGAAGGAGGCAATGTGGTCACTCTGTCGCTTATCACAAAAAGCACAGCATAGCTTGGTAAGAGTGGCAGTGTAGGATATTGCGTTGACTGTTCCACATGTTGAGGTTTCCGACAACGTTTTATGCAGCTGGCATATCCAAATTGGTGTCAAAGTGGAAAAATAAGTAATGAACTGCTACTCCTCCACACATAAAGTCATCTTGTTTGACCAATAAACTGACATGAAAATGATTCGATGAACAGACTTATTGATTTGCCCTCGTACTTATACATCTGTTCGGGACCATATTTTATTTCCAGAAAGGACTGGTTTCCAGATTACAGAGGTTCCCGATTAGATAGGTTTCACTGTACAGTGCTCCCTCTACATAATGGCACTAGGCCTATAAGCAAATTGATAATGGTATTTCATATAATGAACTATTTTTCTGGGGAAAAAAAACATTATCAATTTTATCAATTAGGATTTTATCAACCATCACCTCCAACCTTGAATGAGTCTGCAGTTTTTATTTTCTAGAAGAAAAAAAAACCCTTCGTTATATGGAGTTGCCATTTTAAATTTGCCAGTGTCGTTATTAGAGTGAGCACTGTATATACAAATTTGGGAAATGGAGAAAAAAGTGAATAAATATACGATAATGTATATTAAATATTATACACAACTTTGTATGAATAGTGACCCCCCCCCCCCACCTCATATTTTCCCTAGTTTGGTTGGTTTGGTTTGTTTGGTTGGTTTGGTTTGTTTGATTGGTTTGGTTTGTTTTCAACTGCTATGGTCATTTCAGGACGGCGTTATAGGGGCCCGCAAGATTTGCCTCGCAAGGGTTTTTTAACGTGCAGCCGGCAAATGACTACATGGGACCAACGGCTTTATTTCCCTTCCAAAGGAAGTGCGTGATCTCAGGATTTTCCCCCTGAAAAAATCCTCGTCGTCCTCGGCCGGGGTCGAACCCGCGTCCTTGGGTATCAGAGGCGATCACGCAACCACTGAGCCACCTAGGCCGATTTTCCCTATTTTCTTATCGGATTATTAAACATAATTTTTCATAATATGCAGTCAAGATTTTCTTTAACTTCTAATTTTGCATGATACGCATATTATACACCAAAAATTATTGTATTAAAAATTTTATTTTTCTTCCAAAGCTTCCAACATCTTGGATGCGTACAGTACTTTAGCAAAAATACCCTGCGGGTTATATATCTTTCTTCCCTCCAGAAGAAGGGGATGCGGGGAATATATGGGTGCAAGTTATAGAAGGTCTATTGTAACCCTTGCAGGGAATGTAATAAAAAAAAAATTGATGGATCAAAAAAAAAAAATAGGTTACAAGGTTAATAAAAAATATTTATTAACAAAAGACAGAAAATATAAAAGGGAATTAAGAGACATACTTGCCGATCACTTTTTCACATAATCACCAAATCTATTTAGGCATTTATCTGAATGCAGGACCAACTTGTTAACCCAACTTGTTTTAGAAATCACATCCCTGCCCATTGAGCCAGTTCTCGGCAGCTGTTTTCAAATCACTGTCTGAAGAGAACCTTGTTGCAGATAAATGTTTCTTCAATCTCGGAAAAAGGGAATAGTCACTGGGTGCCAAATTTGGGCTGTATGGGGGTGGTGGCTCCAGATTTCCCACTTGAACTATTGCAGCAATTCTTGAGTTGGCGAGCAGAATGGGGCCTGGCATTTCATGCAGGATTACACCATCACTCAACATACAGACGCTGCGAATTTCAGATGCAGACATATTCTTTGCCCATAAGAAATGAATCACGGCCCACACATCCAAGCAAGACCACTTTTCTAAAAGTCTTGCCATTTCAATCGCTCTGACGCATCTGCGAACTGACACTACCTAATCGCATACTGGCGCCTTCTGTCTCTATTCTGGGGAAAAATATTCTCTCCACAATAATACTTTTCAAATACTGCTGCTTGTAACCTTTTTTTTTGGATCCATCCTCATATATGTGGTATCTATTTCTATTTTTTTTTTTTTTGACATAAAAAAGAATTTCCAGAGACACATAGGGGTATACCGGTATTTGCAAAAATACATCATGTATATTAACAAATAAATAATCAATAAAACAATTTCTATTTGAAACCATTTCTACTGCAGTTAAAATTAAATAAACATCAAGAATAAAGGTTTTCAGATAAAAATGCTAGATCTACCTACATTTGATTATTTTGATTCACATTCCATAAAAATAAGATTCAGGATTAGAGAAACTTGCAATTACAAACATCAAACAACTATTAAAAACAGGAAAGAAACTAACCTGTGACTTATAATAGGTCAGAGTTCCATTTTTCAACACAAACCACCGTTTTCGCCAGGTTTTTAATTTCCCACCCAATTTAGTCAGATAACCACTCTTCTCTAGCGATTCCTGCAAACATTCACATTAGAGACAATATTAGTTTTCCTTATTTAAATACTTTGATTGTTAATAAAAATAATAAGTATTAAAAAAAATTTCAAGACAGTCCATTGCTTTTACTAACAAAAATTACAGTATTTTACTATTACAGAAATTAACTTATGCCATCTTAGGAAAAAAAAAAAAAAAAAAAAAAAAAGTGCTGTAAAATACATTCCCAAAAGAAAAAACAATTAAAACTAAGAAGATAACAATAACAATGATTTATTTTTTAAATTTTCTTTAATATTAAATAATCATAATGTTAACTCATTTAACCTTTTATAAATGGAGAAACCATATTGAGTGATCATTTCATAAGTATACCCCATGTAGTCAAGCTAACAGCTCTGACTGGGGATTGGCTATCGTGATCAGAATGTGAAGGTATTTAATCAATAACTTGTAGTAGCTGACGTATGTGACTGAACACTACAACAGCTTCGGTTGAGAAAATTCAAATATGGCATAATAAGTGACACCAGTTGGTGTCAGATGATATCGATCCAACATTTCTGCAACGGCCAAGATGTTGGGCTTTTCTTGAATAATTATTGTTTTTTAAACGTATAAGAAGTGCTGTGGCGTAAAGAAAGGGAGTGGGGACCTATGACCCCAAAAAAATCAGATATGAAACAAAGGTGTGGCTTCATTCTCGATGTCAAAATTGTCATTGAGAATTTAGGCATAGCCTTCAAAGATAGGTATCTATTATTTCATATCTCAGATGTTTTTGTATGAACAGAGGTTTTCCTTCCTTTACAAACTGTTGCTTGTGTACAAAGAATGGTGTAACACCCACAAAACTGAAACCAAAACAGAACAAATCAAAGGCAATGATTTAGAAAATAACCAATCAGTATAACAGCAAATTGGTTATAATTCATTGGACTATAACCAACTGGAAATGCATATAATGGTCTGATGAATCAAACTTTTTTCCAAGCTAGAAATTATTAGTGCAAACAATAAAAAAAGCATCTTTGATATTGCTGATATTTATTGGATGAGAACAACGGAGAAAGTCTGGCATATCGCAGGTATACAAGAAAGGGGTAGCCACTTAAACAATACGAGTCTGTGAAAGTGAGTATGGAAGTTTCCTGTTCACGTGATTTCACTTTTAATAAATGGAGAGATTATTCATGGCAATTGGATAGTGTTTTATTATAGGATTTTGTAGAACAAAATGTCCATATTTTGGGTCCATCTGTCCACGGTCCATAGGGACTTCATCGAATAGAATAACCATCAGAGTATTGTGGCAAAGCTTGTGAATTTTACAAAAAACCTGTGTGTGTGTAATTTTTTTTTTGAATATTAGTGTACCTATTTTATATATTAAAGAAAAAATTGAATTTTAAAAAGTCATATTTACCTCTAACATCATAGAAATAGCCTGAATAGCATGGGAAAATTTTAAAAATAGTTATAAAATTTTTTATTAAAAAAAAATGAATAATAAAATTAATCTGTCACAATTATTCAAAATTATGTGAGGGATATCCAAGAAATAACTGAGCATGCCCTTAAAAATTATATAAATAATATAACATATCTTAAAGGTATCTTAAACTTTCAAAAGCATTACATGCGAATATCAGGCATTCCAAATATAAAAAAGAATAAACAAACATGAGGCACAGAAATAAAATTTCCCAAATTTCACACGCTATTATTCTAGTATTAGCAAAGTGGGAACAGTTGTAGCTGGGTCTTCCGGTAGCATATACCTTTCCATTTTCAGTTGTCGTCCTCACTGTGTATGTGTACCATGCATTTCTTATTGAAGGTTTCATCAGAAACAACAAATTTGTGATCACAACGCAGAGAGCTTTTCAAATCCAGTTCGCATTTGATTAAATGATCCTGTTCTGGAATATCTACATTGAAATTTTGATCCTTGATCCTGTGCTATGTGTTATTAATTTCAGGTTTGGGATTAGCAAAACATGTTTGGAAGACCTTGCAGTATAGACAATCCCAATTTGTCAACTTTATTCAGCTTCCCTGGTTAGAGTTTGGGCTTTAAAACTTCCTCATGTTTCTATTTCACCACTACATTACTCACTGTTGCATGTGATGTCTAGAACTTGCTAGAAATCTCACTGATGGTGTGAGTGAATTAGCAGGCACCGATAATCAGGCCTTCAACCTCCTCGCCTCATATCGTGCTTCCACAACCACTAAGTGTTCAGTTTTTTTTTATAGGATCGTGACATTTATGGGTGATGTACAAGCAATCTATTTACGCTCCAGTGGGAATCTATGTCATTATTGGCAATATAACGTAATCTATTCTGGCGTGGCATGTTTCGAACAACTACTAAATTTATATGTAAGTCTATTACAAAAATATTTTCACTTAGGAAATAGTGAACGACGTTCGGCTTCCTTGCAATACATTAAACCAGTGAAATTAATCGATTCAGGCCAGAAGTCGAGTCCGACGTGATTCTAACTAAACTTCTTGCCGGAATCGATTAATTTCACTGGTTTAATGTATTGCAAAGAAGCAAAACATCATTCACCTAAGTGAAAATACTTTTGGAATAGACTGTACATATAAGATTACACTTCAATCAAGTATAAATGCAAAATGGATTGGCATTTAACAAAGCGAGAAATATTCGCTCGGGGGCCTAAGATGATGATGATGAAAATAGTGATCTGAAGTTATCTCAAGCTCACACATGAAATGCAGATTTGAAAATGAAACTAAATCTGAAGGAGCTGAAATTATCACTTGATTCTCAAAGACAGAGGACCAATTTTGATTAGCTAACTTCGATCACTTTAAATTGCACCACAGTTTAAAGATAACAAACAATTGGGATATCATTTAAGCTTCGAATTAAAAGGCTAATTTTGAAAACCATATCTCCCATACGAAAACTTCAATTAATATACCCTACCGGTTATACATTTTTTTTTACACTCGTGTGGGGGGGGGGGGGGGGTACAGGGAATA
>JAHWFO010004016.1:1103904-1139238 GCA_023313115.1 Rhysida immarginata | reverse complement strand
CAGAAACCCCACCCCCCCCAACCCCCCCCCCCCCCCCCCCCCCCCCCCCCCTATACCTTTTCCTCCCCCCCCCCGCGGGGGGGGGGCCCCTACAGGGAATACAAGGGAATATATTAATATCACGTATATTGGATACATAGCAGGTAACACAAGGGATACAGGGTTTTCAAAAAGTTTTTACATAAAATTCAAATTTTTAAGGATACACAAGGGTGCGGGTTATACAGGGTGCAGGTTATGCAAGGATATATATATTTGCGAAAATACGGTAAATAAAAGATAGTAAAACAAAGCCTTTTATTTCGATAATATTATGTAACTTGATTATGATACTGATATTTACTAATCACATTAAGTTATGATAAATTTTAATTTTAACTCTATTTAATATTGCAACCAAATAAAAGATTCAACAATATATATGCAAGTTAATGTCATGATTGTAATGCAGATCTTAGCTGGGCATCCCTCATTAAAAATACATTCATCAAAATTTCAGAATACTCATTTCACCTTTTTAGGGCTATCTTGTGAGCCAGATTTGATGAGCCGGGGTTCAATGGAAGAATCAATGCTTAAAGCATCGCTGGAAATTGCATCAGGAGGAATTGCATAATCATCAGTTAATGCATTTTCTACAGATGTGTCTATAAAAGAAATGAATGCCATTAGTCTTTGATTTCTTTTATTTATTTAAAGTAAATTTATAATTTGTAAACCTTTTTGTAACTCATAACTGATTCAGTGAATTCACTATCATAGAATTTTAAGAACATAAATTAAAATTTTACCCAATGGAGGAATAATATCAAGATTGCAAAAATCCTTGGTCACATCAGTACGCTTTAAACATTTGGTTGGTGAAGAGCTATTTTGTTTGGCAGGAGAAGGACTGCTTGCTGTTTTCAAACTTTTACTAGGACTGCTTGTAGAAAGACTAGAATCAGTTTCCCCACTCGTTGTATGAGAGGAGTTGGTTGTCATGGTAACTCTAACATCTTCGTTATCAGAAGAATCAGATGAGTCACCAGTAAAAGGAAAAGAACGTATCTGCGAGGCTCTCTGCAATTCAAACAGGATTAATTAAAAAAAAATATCAAATAGGAGCCTAACTTTTACAAATACTGATTGCAAAACTTAATAAAAATCTATGAATACTTAATAACAATTAATCAATTTGACAAATGCTCAAATCAATGATAATTATTAAATCAATAATACTGTAAACCCTGAATGATCATTTGAAACTCAATGCACTTAAAAATGTGCTGCTTCATGCCTTACATAAAAATGTATCGAATGCATTAATAAAAACACCCACACAAATTATGGAAGCTGTTATTGTAATACTATACTGTTACAACTGAACAGGTCATTGTCCAAACAGCTCAGTGACTTCCTTACAGCGATGTGCGATACCAATGAATCATCGATACTTCCGGTATCGAGTACTTTAATAAAATACTCGATACCAATATCGAATACTCAATGAGAAAGTATCGATAGTATCGAGTAAAAATGAGTATTTATTTAAATGGTAAAATGCATTTTTGAGAGGACGTCGAACCGATACTGGAGCACGTGGAGGCTAACATCACATGTCCGAATCATTAGCTTTTTTTTTTTTTTATTTCCCGTGCGCCCATAGAGCGAGGCGTGAGCTCGACAGCTCGATCTCGTTAGGAGAAATAAAAATAAACGCTTCGAAAGATACCCAATCAGTAAGCAGCCACTGGAATAAAAGCGTTAATATATTCAACAGATTCTGAATTAACGCTGAAAATCGCACATCTTCATTAGGTGCCTCATAGGTTTTTTCAGTATCGAGTATCGACATGCAAACTATCGATACTTGAGCCATATTACAATATACGATAATTGAGTACTCAATACCAGCAAGTATCGATACTTTTTGGTATTGGTATCGGTATTGGCACAACACTACTTCCTTAGTGGGGTAGTGATAGACTGTCACATCAGCTGCCTGAATAGGCGTGCTTTAGGGTGTAAGTCGAATCAGAGAAGTCAATATTTTGTATTTTTGAAAACTAATAAGCTGGAGAACTGGCCATATAGACTATATAGATTGTCTGAAAACAATGTATCATAATTAAGTTGATCCATCAACAGATGCACAACATAGTAGCACAACTACAGGAGGACTCTAGCAAGAAGTGGGATCAACCATCAGCATCATGTCAGAGGCACTGGAAGCTCCTAGGTTTGTAAGCAAATGTGAAATGTCACCTTGTCTAGTGCAAGGAAAGAATTTTTTTTGGCCAATTTAATGCTGGTATGAGATGTATAGAGTAACAAGTAATTCTAAATTATTTTCCAGTTAGATGCTCGAAGGATATGGTATAAGGCAGGAGAATGTCATATTCCAGCAGCAAATTTCCACAGTGGTAGTGTGGTAGTTTGGTTTTATTTTTTAAAGTTTGGTCTTGATCCACTGGTTATGATTGACAGCATCATGAACACCAATTTTATCGAGACATTCTGACAAAGTAATAGCGGTTTGATGAAATAAACATCCAAATACTGAACTGGTCAGCTCAAATACCACTCTTAACTCAATAACTTCTCCTGGATGATTTAAAGTGCCAAGTATAAACACGTGAGAAGCATCAAAAGCACATTAATCAATTGGTTGAGGCTTTGAAGGATGGAGGAGTGGGCAAACATACTATCACCTTATTATCAAATCAGATATTGGCAAAAAGTATCCACAGCATCTGCTGTAGGCTGTCATTTTGGCAGGAAGTAGCACTACTGGATAGTAGATATATTGAAATAAAGATTTCATTCGCTACAAAACATTTCTGTGCACGGTATGAGTAAATACAAGATGTTTCAAAATGCTTACTCCTTTCACTGTAGCATATACTGGCACACTAATTTCACAATATGGATGAGCACCATTTGCATAAGTTCCACAATTTTTAATGCTGGTAGTAGAATCTGGAAAGAAAAAACAAATAGTTAAAACATTACTGGAGGTATTTTGACAGAACACTAAAGGCCGATTGCCATAGCGGTAACAGGCCATTACTACTGGCCACTACGACTACTAGTGCGATTCACAAACTTGATTTGCAAAGCTTCAACACAAACAATACTTGCTATCGGCCTAGGAAGCAGATTCCCATAGGCACAATTGCAATTATGATTTAGCACTGCGCATGCACAGGGTGGAGTGAGAGCCTCTTGTCGAGAGTTTTCTTCCGTTCGTATGCAGGTTTAAAAAGCCGTATACCCATTAAAAATTATCAAATAATAGGGAGGGGGATAGTTTTACATTGTCTGTGATAATTTATTTGATATTCCTGAACACACAAAAGCAGGAGCATGGAAAATCACCAACAAAGCAGGGCCGTAGCCAGGACGTTATCTTGGGGGGGGGGGGGGGCGATTTTCAAAATTTCTGGATCTTTTTTCAACCAATTCCTCTGAGTCGGACCTTTTTCCATATTTGGGAGGCAGACCTTTTTCCATAATGGGTTGGTCATCGACCCCCCTCAACCCCCGACTACGGGCCTGCAAAGATTCAAGAATCTCCCAACTGGAACATGAAAAGCCAACTGAATTCTAGCTAGCTTTAGGAATTTATTATTACACTATAGCTTTAAAAAAAAAAAAAAAGAAAGAAAAAAAAGAAAAAAAAAAACCAGAGTTAGGAATTAATTATTTGACTTAAATTTTTCATCAACGTTCATGGTCTTTTAAACAGTTTTTTAATTAGATTATTAAAGTTTTGCGAGCTATGAAACAGACGTATTTTTATTGTTGAAATAAGAACGGTATCATGTAAACATTCACAGGTCCAAATACATCCAAGATATCGGACCTTCGAAATTTGTGACTGAAATTGTAGGACTGGAACTTGAAAAAGTTTGAATGGTTCAACTACTGCGATGTGTGATTAGTTGCTGTGATTTCGATCAGACCTTTGAGTCGGAACTAAAAATCGTAGGGGATAGAAAATTGGTTTCCATCGGCATGACTCAGTTGGATCGATTATCATAGGATCGCATGTGACATTGGAGCTATGAGACCAGCCTTTATGCCTGTCACAAATTAAGTCTTAGGCTGGGATCTTAAGGATGGTTTCTTGATGCAGAAATTCTGCATGAAAAACCATTGCAGGTTAGAACTGCAAGAAAAAGCATGGGAGGAAAAAAAAAAAAAAAGTCCACACGTTCTATAGGCCTCCCTTTGCTGTGAGTATTTTCATCGCTCATTTTCATCCTCATTTCTTCTATAGGATGATTCAATAAATTTAATTGTTCTTCCAATAACTGTTTATTTATGAGAGAAGATCAAAAAGTAACACACATCATCATTTTTATGGAATGTTCAAAGTTGGCAAATTGATGGTTTGAATCTTTTGCTAGAGACAGCAATGGTTTATCAGGTATTGCCCTGGCAGAAGGACCAATAATACTGAGTAAAGATGGCGCATTTGCTAGCATCGTCAACGTACGAAGAACAGCGAAGTGTAGTCCATTTAGTGGGCCAAATTAAATAACGCGGGTGAAATCCACAGGGGAAATGTTGGAGGTATATAGTGCTGATTATCTGGGCCGTGGCAACGTCTCCAGGTGGTGCAGATTCTTTGAAGAGAGTCGATAAAGCACATTGAGGAATTTGGCTGGGAGTTGCTCAAGCATCTACTCTACAGTCCAGACCTCGCACCATCTCACTATCACCTCTTCAGATCAATGAAGAAATTCCTAGGAGTCAATGTTTTGGTTCAGATAAAGAGGTTAAATCAACCGTGCATACAATCAGAAAATGCACAAAGTGTATTGAATCTGGTACCATGGTGGAAGAAACATGTCAAGAGACTTGGTGTATATGTCGAAAAATAGGAAAAACCTTCAGCTTTCTTAGGCATTGTTTCATTGTTGTTTTTTATTAAAAATGTTGCCACAAAAAAATTGTTGTGCATTACTTTTCGATCCTCCCGTGTTTTAGATCAACTCTGATTTGCAATTTTATCTTGATTTTCTGATACTACCCATAGAAACAGCCGATTCAGTGGCCAAGAACTCTACGGTGCAAGTCTTGTCACTCTCAAAACCAATGAGTCTCGGATCTGAATCCTGCCAAAGGCATGGATGGTTTGTTCCTTTACTAACAAGCTTGGAAGACCAAGCAAAGCTTCAGTAGGCTGATCCCCTGTTAGGCTAAATTTCCAATAGATCCATTGGTTATTTAACATCCTTGATACCAAAAAGGTAAAAGAGGAATAGAAAAGAGAGAACATAAAATAAGTTTGGAAATAACAAATTTTCTTGTCAATTTTTTACTAATCCAAAATTGTAATATAGCTGATATTGATGTTCTATTCCCTTATCTTTGTAAAGCTTTTTTTTCTTTATCATTTAATGCTATGATCATAATATAATTGAAGTCAAAATCATATCACATATAATCTAATTCTAAATGTTATATCAGTGGTAGATCTTCCTTGCCCTGAATCCCTACTGCTGCCTATGAAGATCAATTTCCAAAATATAAAAGATGCAAAAATTGTAAAATGCAAAAAATAAAGATGCTATAATATATTTCTTACCAGGTTGAGCACCGTCTAAGATATTTTCAGATAGAGTCATGCCATTAGAAGCAATTTCATAAATCCGAGATTCCTAAAAATAACCCATTAAAATTTAAATATGAATGCATATACTATAGAGTAATTAATTTAAAAACCTTAAAATTCTAATTATACTAATTCAAACATTATAACATTTAGATTCACCACAGAAAATTGCAACTTAGTAGAAAATAAAAAAAAAAATAAAATAAAAACATTACTGACAGCAAATGGGTTCTCATTTTTTCCAGACAGTTTAACGTAATTGACTATAAATCAGAGATCGGGAAATGGAAATTAATTGTTATGATAAGTGTTGTTATTTTTCCCCTCATAAATCATGCACCAAGGGGAAAAAATATAACTGCAAATTGACCATAGTAATTCTATGGCAAAAGAACTGAATCACAACTCTTCCTCCACACCGACACTACGATCTTTAGTGCTCTCTGCACTCATACAGGTGGTTTCGGCATCTACGTGTGGGATGCAAGCCTTGAAGATCCAAGTCAGTTTGGTTTACTGTATCAGTGGTTGCTATTTGCAAATATGGAAGAAGAATTCTCCCACTAAAACATAAATGTTATAATACAATATTCCAATTTGCGACTGCTGCATGCCATTGTCCTCACAAATCAAATGTTACCTCGGTGACACGTTAATTAGTCATAGTAACAATTTATATCCCTATCGGGGCATACCTGGAAACTCTTTTCAATTATGGGGGTCGATCCAAGGCAATGCAGCTTACAACTTCAGGTTTCTCTAAATACATGACAAGAAAACTGCCTTTAGGGCACCTGGAAACAGCCTTGCTATACCATGTTCACAATAGCTCAATTGGTAAAGGCTCATGGTTTCTGGTTTGAATCCAAGTCGAGGAATTTTTCCTTCCATTTTTTTCGGATAAAATATTATTACTTTATATTTGGAGCATTTTCTCCAGTTTCCATTTATTAATTTCATAAAGAGACTGGTTCGATCGTCTCTTTTAATTAAGGATCATCGCCATAAAAAATTCACTTTTTTTAATGCTTAGAAATGCATCTTAAAAATGTGATATATTTTTGTGTGTATTTTTACCGGCAATCATTTTTTTTTAAATATTTTAGTTGTTATTAAAAAAATATAATCAGTTCTGAAACTTCACCCCCTTTTTACCCTACAGGATGAAGAAAACCTATACTTTTCAACGAAAAAATAGAGGCTTTACAATACTGCATTATAAAAACGACGACTAGTTTCGGCTTTATAATGCAGTATTGTAAAGCCTCTATTTTTTTCGTTAAGAAGTACAATACTATGACCATTCCACTACAAGCTATACTTTTCAGTTTGTTGTGGGGGGGGAAACATAAAAATTTTCTGAAATATTCAAACAAACAACCTTGGACTTCATCATATGGATGATACCATCACATGATTATAGCTTCTTCAAATAACTTAAAGAAGTTGTGATTTATAATGTCAGCAAATTTTGCTTCATTTCTTGGAGGGAAGGGGGGGGGGTGATTGCAGTTGTTTCCTCACTATTATATTTGTAGATTGAGAGAGTAAAACTTTAGAGAGACTTGTTCTAGAATGTGAGAAGTCTTGAGATGAGGATAAAATGCCAACGGGAAGAGAGAGAGAGAGAGAGAGAGAGAGAGAGAGAGGCAAGAAGGAATGCTGAATGACAGCATGGGATGGCTGTTTCTTGTGTGTCATCAGCTGCAGTGTCATCTGTTACATGTGAAATCATTTATGTAATACAGCCATGAATACTCTTGTGGAGTATATGCTTAAAAAACATTTCAGTGTGCAAAATTTTGGATCTGCAGCAGTAGCAAATTGTTTCACAGCAGTCAAGCATGAACAAATTGATTCACAGTAGTAAATGCAAAAAAAGCAGTTTCCTTTGTGCAGTGGAACTTATTTCGGGTTTTTCAATTACACAGGATTTACCACACTCTAGAATCCTACATGAAACCAGAAATACATCGGCGAATTAACGTTTTGCAAAAACCTTTTTCTGTGTGTGTAACTTGGTTGCAAGTGCATATCAATGTTAAGGCTATTGAGATGAAAGATAGTAGCGTGGCAACTTATCCTATACGAATCCTAGCATATACATAAATGCTGCATAAAATGGCATAAGCATCTAATGCAGAAAGTTGTCTGATGAACTTACTGTATGTGCATTTTTCTTTGTATTAATGTATTAAATGACCCTAATAGTATAAGCAAGTGACACCATGTGGTAAAACATTAAAAAGAGGAAAAACTATGCAAATATGGCATTTCGCCATAATATCCAGGCTTTTAATAATCACTATTATTTCTCTGCTGAAGCAAAATGGGATAGTTCTCACAGTCAGTCAGAAACAATTTTATGTTACAAAAGAATTCTATAGTAAGGATTGGATTCAGTGTGCATGAAATATATCCTTGTCCATAATTTTAAAAAATCATTTGAAGACAGCGCATTACATCACTTAAAAACTATGCTGAGATAACAATATTTTAACTAATTAAAGCAAGATTATGTTTTCTAGAATAGGTAATGATTTTGTTAATAATAAATTTAATTCAGCTTTACAATATAATATAGTGCAAAGTGAAAAAATTTTTATTACATTATATAAAAACCAATTAAATTTTAACATGAAAATTGAACTAAGAGGATGCAGATTTTGTAATTAAATCAAACAGATGGTACTTCCCCAATGGGCCACTATCTAAAATTTGACAACTAAAATAACCCAGTTTTATTTCTCGAGTGTGCATAAAGAGAGGAAGGATTTACATAAGAGTTTACCTTACAATAATATAGTGACAAGTCGCAGTTCAGAATGTGTGGAATTGCTTTGTTAAAAGCATTGTTACTATATTCACAACATCAATTCTTCGGTCGCCAATTTTTTTGAATTTTTTGATTTGACATCAGATTCAGGTAGAGCATTATAAAGTAAGTTATAATGGGCAAACATGTGCTATCTATTCAGCTGAAAGGACCAAAATGATTAACTTTAATAGTCATTTTGGCCATGTTCCCGAATAGATAGGTCATGTGTGCCTATCATAATTTTACTTACTTTTTAATGCTCTACTCGAATCTGATGTCAAATCAAAAAATTCGAAAAAATGAGTGATGCTGTGCTCACAGACTTCGTGAATTCAGTACCGATGCTTTTAACGCTGTTGAAAATACGTAACGATGTACAGTAAAATTTCCCTGCTGCCTGCAACTATTAAATCCACTAAATTGTCTAAAAATCTTATGTGGATAAAGCAGATGATTAACTTAAGAATAAAATAAAACTCTTTTTCCACAACGAAACAGGAATTGAACAAACATAAAAAGAAAAAGACCGAAAATAAAATGAAAAAATACAACCCGAGTCTGTAAGCGCTTTTCGAAAGCTTTGCTTTCATCATTCAGCAGCCAAGGAGCACCTCGAGAAAACTTGAGAGAACTGACTTTGAATAGAACATGCTCAGTATTTATAACGGACAGAGGCCAATCAAGACAAAAAGATCCAACTGAAATTTATTGATTGGGTAAGTGCATCGCCCATTTGATCAATGGTGATTCGCTAATAGGGCCCCTATCTAAGTTGAGTAACAATTTTTTATCTATTTTTTGAATGGCTAAGCTTTCGAAGGCATCCAGAAGGTGTTTCTTGTTTATTGACTCAATAAGTTTTACATTGAGTAATAAGAATTCATGCCCGGTATCTAGAGAGTGTTTGGCTATGGATGACTGATTCCCTCTAATATATCTTGTATGTATCATGTGTTTTTCGAATCTTGTTTCAATATTACGGAAAGTTTGTCCTTTGTACTTTGTACGGGCATTGGGAACATCTGGCTTTGTATATTCCTGATTTCTGTAGTGGTGGAATCTGGTCCTTTGGGTTAGGTAATAAATGCCTGGTCTGGTTGGGATTGCTAAAAGATAACGAAATATTACAAGATTTAAAAACAGAATTGAGACCTTTGATTAATGATTTATTGTAAGGTAAGGATATGACTCTCCCTCTATTTTTAGTCTGGTTAAGGGTAGTGATTTCGTCCATGAACTTCTTTAACTTCCTCTTCCTGACCAAATCGGTGATGGTACGTGTGCTATAGCCATTTTTAACTGCAATATTCTGGATCAAGGAAATTTCTTTTTTGAATGAGGATTGACCTAGTGGAAGATTAATAGCTCTGTCAATCATCGAATTGAAAGTGAACATTTTTTTGATTCCAAGGGTAGCTGGAATCGCTTGGTATGTAATTCAAACCCTTCGTAGGCTTTTGGTATACCTCAAATGATAGTGAATCATGGTTTCTGATGACTAGGATATCAAGAAACGGCAACCTTTGATTGTTTTCCAACTCAAAAGTGAATTGAACGGACGGAAAATAACTATTAATATGTTGGACAAAAGTGTTGACATCGCAAGCATTGGTGTCAAAAATTGTGAAGACATCGTCCACGTATCTGAATTAACAATCAGGAAAGTAAAAACTGGAATTCTTCAGGATATCCTCGAAACTTTTAAGAAATATTTCAGCCAAAATAGGGCTAAGGCAAGAGCCCATCGGTGTATTGCCCACCATTTTGTAAACTTTCCCATTGTATTTAAAAATATTATTATTGGTACATAACCTTGTTAGACTTAAACATTCGTTGCGTATTTTTTCAGGAACTTTGTTCTTATTCAGAATATTAGAATTACATACCAAGCGATTCCAGCCACCCTTGGAATCAAAAAATGTCCACTTTCATTTCGATGATTGACAGAGCTATTAATCTCCCACTAGGTCAATCCTCATTCAAAAAAGAAATTTCTTTGATCCAGAATATTGCAGTTAAAAATGGCTATAGCACACGTACCATCACAGATTTGGTCAGGAAGAGGAAGTTAAAGAAGTTCATGGACGAAATCACTACCCTCAACCGGACTAAAAATAGAGGGAGAGCCATATCCTTACCTTACAATAAATCATTAATCAAAGGTCTCAATTCTGTTTTTAAATCTTGTAATATTTCGTTATCTTTCAGCAATCCCAACCAGACCAGGCATTTATTACCTAACCCAAAGGACCAGATTCCACCACTACAGAAATCAGGAATATACAAAGCCAGAGGTTCCCAATGCCCCATGATGTACAAAGGACAAACTTTCCGTAATATTGAAACAAGATTCGAAGAACACATGAGACACACGAGATATGGTAGAGGGAATCAGTCATCCATAGCCAAACACTCTCTAGATACGGGGCATGAATTCTTATTACACAATGTAAAACTTATTGAGTCAATAAACAAGAAACACCTTCTGGACACCTTCGAAAGCTTAGCCATTCAAAAAACAGATAAAAAATTGTTACTCAACTTAGATAGGGGCCCTATTAGCAAATCACCATTGATCAAATGGGCGACACACTTACCCAATCAATAAATTTCAGTTGGATCTTTTTGTCTTGATTGGCTTCTGTCCGTTATAAATGCTCAGCACGTTCTATTCCAAGTCAGTTCTCTCAAGTTTTCTCGAGGTGCTCCTTGGCTGCTGAATGATGAAAGCAAAGCTTTCGAAAAGCGCTTACAGACTCAGGTTGTATTTTTTCATTTTATTTTCGGTCTTTTTCTTTTTATGTTTGTTCAATTCCTGTTTCGTTGTGGAAAAAGAGTTTTATTTTATTCTTAAATTAATCATTAAATCCACTATGAAATTTTTAGTTTTCTATAACAGCAGCAGCTTCATAACTTCAGTGGAGATTTAAATGATACTGAGAGCTTCGTAATATATTGCCATTTGTAAGAATAGAAACAAACTATTCAAATGAAGTTTATGTTATGGATTACTTATGCTATTAGTAAAAAATGATCTAAATCACCATTTCTTAAACTTTTTGGCTCGCAACCCCCTTTCACAAATAAAAATTCCAAAGGACCCTTGTAACCCTTCTATATTCTATCTAAGTTAAGAAAAAATATGTCAAGGATGGGAAATTCAAAATTAGCCAATCAGAGCTATTTAGGATCATTCAAACGACTGCTCTAATAGTACCACAATGCATTGGGATTCAACGTGGTTTTCTCCCTTCTTAATCCTGAATCAGTTAATAGATATCGTGCGGCATCTTGACCTACTTTTTCTTTCCTTAGACTGAGGGAATTGGGCGTCCTAATATGTTTTATATATTTCACCAAAATTTTCTGTGGTCCTCCCAAGAATTTTTCACAACCCCCACTTTAAGAAACAATGATCTAAATGATCATGAGAGAAAATCGGTTAGATTTATAGAGTTGTGTAACTGTATTTAGACATCTCCATGAGAGATGAAATCATCTTATGCATTGCAAAAGTACCAGTCAGACGATACTAATCAGCATACTGTCTATTGACAAGCAGTGGCAGTTGGGTCTGCCAATGTCATAAAGTGTATAATGTTGATCTCCTGAATAAGTTCAGGACAGTTTTTGGGCAAATGATTATGAAATTTGCTATGACTCGTGTATAAGTCAATAATAAAATTTAAGTGCTTAGGAAATTTGAATTTCATAACATTTAGTGTTTTACATAGGCTTCCATAGCTAATCATGTTCGTTCATAAACAAGGATAACCGGATTTATCACCAAAAGAACAATTTTATAGATGTGAAATCAAGTTTAAAATACATGTAATACAGGGAAGTTGTTTTTAAGCCAAGTTTAAGGGAAGCCCTACATAAAGACTTATGCAATATTGCAGTGAAGCAAGTCTTACTCTTTGCATGTAATTAAGCAAAATATTCACATATAATGAATATTTGCTTTGCAACAATAGTTTGGGAAAAAGTGCATGTTGTAAGTGAAGATGTAAAATATTTATTAAAATGAAGCACACATTTTTATTCAAGTCCTCCGAAAACCCATGGAAGCAGCATAATTCATGGATAAGTCAATAGGAAAAAAACATAAAAAACCTAACTTTTTAGGATGAGTTTCAAGACTTATGAGTACGAGGTCTGTTCAAAAAATAACCGAACTTTTTTAATTACGCGGCAAAGGATCGCCGTAGCGACGAGCGGTTGGCAATACTGCAATTGTCATATCCTTCTGTCTAATGGACTATTTACAAGTTTTTACATGTTGTTTAGTTTCCTAGTTATTGCCATTTGAATGCAACATGTTTCAGTGGTCGTGACGATTTTTGCAATGTCCAATTTACGAGAACAACGATGCAACGTGAAAATCGAAAAAGTCGCAGGGAGCTAGGTCTGGGGCGTAGGGAAGCTGGGGGAAGACAGTCATCTGATATTGGCACAACACTGGCGAAATAACAAGGCTGAGTGGGCAGGCGCACCCATGAAGCGCAACTCTGAGTCGTCTTGCCGTCTTGGACTCTTTTTGCGAATTTTTTTCACGCAACCTTTTCCAAACATCTTCTTAGGACAGACGGTTGACTGTTTGGTCTTGAGGCAAAAATTCAAAATGCACAACTCTGTTGAAATCGAAAAAAAACCGGTGAGCATCACCTTGGCAGAGGACCGAACCTGCCTTTTTTTTTTTTTTTTGCCAGCCCACTGTGACCACTGATTTCGGTCTCAAAATTGTATCCGTAAACCCAACTCACATTTCCGTGAATGTTTTCTCCAGTTTCACACAAAATTTCACATTGCATCGTTGTTCTCGTAAATCGGACATTGCAAAAATCGTCACGACCACTGAAACACGTTGCATTCAAATGGCAATAAATAGGAAACTAAACAACATGTAAAAACTTGTAAATAGTCCATTAGACAGAAGGATATGACAATTGCAGTATTGCCAACCGCTCGTCGCTACAACGATCCTTTGCCGCATAATTAAAAAAGTTCGGTTATTTTTTAAACAGACCTCGTATATAGGGTAGTTACAGATGCTCCAATTTTACTGGCAGCATGATCTAGATCCTTGAAAAAGGACATCAGGATTGTTCCCAGTGAAGATGCATTCATAGCACTTTTTTAGGTAGAACTCACTGCAGAAAAGTCTGGTTTTGCTCATTCCAATAATCTTGCCTTGCTCAAAGTCTGTAAGGTTACTTAGTGCTACAGCCTTTGACCTACTGTCTAAATCATATATTGATTTACACATCTACTTTGTGATATCTTCTTCCCCTTTATACATAAAAAGATTCAGAGAATACTGTCTCAACTGCATTTGCATACATTTTACAAATATGATCATTTGAATAAACTCATCCAGTCTATTTGAACTTGTCTTAAGTATACAACCAGCACTGTATAAACAAACATATCTTGTGCTTTATGGCATTTGAGACATGGAATTTAAACCAAGCAAAAATCAAATGTAGAGACACCATGGAAGAATTATTAAAATATCTTATATATTTAATATTCAAAATCAACTGAAAGAATATTAATCCTGAACCAAAATTTCATGTTTGTGGGCAATGTCTGGCAAACTATATGCTTAATTAAATCTAAGCATTTCTTCATTTCGCTGTATTAAGTTTTCCCCTTTTTTTATTTTAGTATTCAGTATTAAAATGTAAATGTTTAAACATGCAACAAATCTGACAGACTTACATAGGAATCTGTCCTGATTTGAATGAAAGATTGGTGCATATGTACATCTCACATGGGTAAGTTTTCAGTTGCCGCCAAGCCTTTAAGGGGTGAAAAATCACTGATTTTTGTTTTTTAAATGAGCTATCCAAATATGTTTACACATAACAGTAATCCCCCCTCCCCTCCAAAAAAATACGAACATGATGAGCGAACATGCAAATATGTCACTACCAGACTGGATAATTACACAACATAACCAGGAATATATTTTTTAAAAATAAACATTATATAAACTCACAAAGATTGTGTTTTCTCACAACTTATTAATTTATTATATACTAATAACTAAAGTGATTTCCAACAAGTGTAGCAACACATGTTATGTAAGTAGAAGCATGTATTATGTACACCCTGCTACAAATTAATTGAAACAAATAATTTCAAGTTATGCGGGATCCTTTTTGCTTTTAAGCGTCATCTCTAGTTGTTTTCTTCTTACGACCACACTTTCCTTAAGTTTAGGAGAAACCAATCTGGTTTCCTGCTTCACCTTGATGACATGGCTGGCAGTTGCTAAACTCACACCAACCACTGAAGCAATCTCTCGATACATCTTAGCTGTGTGTTCAAGCAGAGTTATGATCTCCGTACGTTTCCTAAGTGTCACATCTATTTTGATCATACCTGGTCAGGTTTCTAAAAGCTGCTAACGTATTGATTTCATCAGCCAATGTATGTACTACGGCGGTCGGGCAGGATTCTAAATCTTATGGAATGCAGTTGCTGCCGACATAATGAATGACTACATCAGTCAACATAAAAAATGATCAAACTGACTTTTCGTGTTTGAGTACAGGATTATAAAAAAAAACATGCTTTGTTTCAATTAATTTGCACAAACGTATACTTTTGGGGTCTTTCAAGGGTAAATGAAGATCACAATATATTAAATATTATAGTCATTTTAAATTGCATTATGAAAGGAGTATTTTATAACAAATAGAAAAAAATTATAGTTGTACATCGATTATCCGAATCAATTGGGACTGGACAACCAAAAACCAAATATGAAATGTGCATAAAGAAAAGGCAAAACAATTTGCAATTGTTCTTGTAAAGGATCACCCCTCAACTGAAGATGTGTCGTCACCTTCAAATTCTATTGGATGCTGTACATTGAATACATATACACTCCGATAAAAGCATACTCAGCTTTTCATTTCCCTGAATATTTGTCGCTCCAGATAATTAACGTTTGGATAAACAACATTCTGCTGTATGTTTAAAGTGTAACAGAAAAAAGTTACTTCTCTTTATGGAAGGATGGAAGGGCTGGAAGTTTACTGTTATACATTTTTGGATAGCTCATTTGAAGTGCTATACAGCTGTATTTGAAAATAATTTTAGCTCCAGTAGGTACAGAATAATTTTTATAAAACAAAAATCACTGCAACTAACAGTTTTTCATATATCTCCATGAGATCTACACACCCACCAAGTTTCATTCAAATTGGGGTGTATCATTTGGAGAATTGTCCTGTATCATTTGGAGAAGTTCCTTGTTAGTAAAAACGGACTGAAACTACAGAATTTGGATTTTTTAAGTAAGATTTTTTGATGGTATTATTTAATTCTAGTTATTAATTAATTAAGAAAAATGTCTACATGAAAAATTTTAATTAATTTTTTTAGGCATCTTTCTAGGAAAAAATAGTCACAGCAAACCGAGAGGAATTCAATTTATCATTAAATATAATAATAAACACAAAAATTTATCATTATAATTAAACTTTAGAACTTCTGTAGTTTATATTAGCTTAAGGATAACATGATTTAAGGATTTGTCTGATATCATATTAATATAATGCAACAAGTCTTTCCAAGTAAAATTCAGCATCAAGTAATAAAGCCCCATGAGTAATTGAATTTTTGAAATTCCAGAGGATCAATTTGAGTACAGCCTCTCTACACATCAATTTAATCATCCTGCGAAGAAATTTTTATAATTTACTATAAATAAAAGATGAGAATCATTGAAATTTTCGTAATTATCTATCATTTGCACAGGAATGGAATATTTTAATTAACTTTGGATCGTGAAATATCAGAGAAAAAAAAAAAAATCATAGAATTTTGAACCATGAAAGAAAGCTAAAAATTGCAATGACAAAAAAAAAAAAAAAAAAAGTTAAATTCTGAATGAAACCAATAAAAATTACTTAAATTATAAGTACATATCATAAAACAAGAATTATATTTTCTCTTTTGTAATTTTTATCATGCATAAGAAAGCAGTAAATTGCCTACTAAATGTTCTCTTCTATGCATCAAGCATTGTAATAAAATTTAAGGATATAGCGTTTCCATCATACATCTAAAAAATTTTAGCGTTAAAAAACAAAAAAAAAAACAAATGACAACAACAATTTGAAATTTATTGATTAAAAACTTACCCAGGAAGGGAAGCGATGTAAAGGAGGTGTTGGAGGTTTATTAATATCCTGGTGATTCTCATTATTCCACTGTGGACCTCTTTCTTTGCTGGGGGTGTAGATTTCCGCATAATCATGCATCTCATCTTCTTCAGATGAACGGGGTAACCGTAGGTTTACACCTTGTGCTGCACGGTTACAACTCAAACTGGATATTATTTCTTCAACAAAGCTGTCATACATTTCACTTTCAGCACTCGGACTGCTCCTTCCAGATTCCTCGTTGTTTGGGTTGGAGGCTGATGCAGAATCCAACCTTTTTGGCACTCGGGATCGTGGAGGTGGCACAGGTTTTTTTTTCATGTCAGATTTACTTTTTTTGACACTACTACTTGTATCACTGCACAGCCGAGAATTACAAGGAACAGATGGTGGATGAGGAGTCAAAGGAGTCGATGGACTTTTAGGTGTCAGTGATAAAGGAGTTTCTAAATCCACAGAACCTGAATCAACACGAGAATCCCTAGATTTTGATGGCACACTCTCACCCTCAGAAGAAGGAGTGGAGCTTAATAAGGAAACATGATTATCCTGATATTTTTTACGTTCAATTCTTATCCGAGGAGGAGTTCCATGCTTGGTTGGACCTTTCTTTTTGGTGCTGCCTGCCTCTGCACAGATATTATCCGAGTCGGAGTCTCCCTGCTCGAAGATTGTGCTGCTGGCTTGAGTGCTATCACTGCTACTGCTCTCAGCCTGCTGGGCAATCACATTTGAAGCAGTGAATTGTCGTGGGAGGTTTTCCTCTGAGTCACAATGCTCTTCAAAACTTCCACGTGATGAATCCTGCATAGCAAACAAATGGGTATTTTTAAGAGATGCAGGATAGAAAAAATATATGTAAAAACATTCCATGCTTATTTTTTATTATTAATATACAGCTTTTATTATTATATCATTTATACCCATTAAATTTTTATTTTTATTTTTTGTTTATGTTTGATATTAATTTTTTTATTTGAATAAAAAAACCCTGTAATTTAAACATCAAATTTATGATTTAAATAAATTTAAATATTTATTATTTTTTAAAATTGCAATGCCTAAATATAAATAAAGTAATATCTAACATCGATGCTTTAGAGAAGATTGTGCTTTCAATTCAAATATAAAAAAATAAAAATTTATATCAAACATTTTAAATAAAAATTCAAAAATATTATTTTATAAATGAGTACGTAAGACTGATAATCAACTGTTTAAGAATTCCCATTAATTTAGACTGCCTTCTACTCTCAGAGGAATGGATTATTCCATGGCAGGGAAGATAAAATTCTGACTCATTCAACCCATGCTCATATTGATTATGCCCCTCTATCTCTCAGTTCTCTTTCCAGAGGAAGCCAGGTGCATATGAATGTTTACTTGCAATGATCAAACACTCTTACAGAATCCAGTTTTAATTTTATATATAGAGAAAAAATTTGTGATCATATTTTTTTAATTTATAATTTGTTACTGATAAAAATACAAGAATCAAAAAAAAAAAAAAAAGACAAAGACAATAAAAAAAAAAAAAAAAGGATGGTGTGTCGTTTAAAAAAATATACTAATAATAAATACAACTATAATTTCTTTCAATCAACAATAGAATATAAATATATTAATAAATTCCTTTTAAATGGAAGAGAGACTACTACCAACTAATTTTTAGAGCAAAAAAAAAAAAAGAATCAATTTAACAGTTTATCAATATAATTTAAAGCATTTAAAAATATAAAAAAATAACTCAATAAAAATTAAAGTCAACTCAATTTTATTTAAATTTAGGTTATTAACAATCTCATTATTTCTGTAGAAAATGTAACGTTATATAAATTATTTTAGTAAAAAAAACGATAATTAATTTACTAATAAATTAAATTCAAATTTAACGAGTATGATACACAAGATCAGATTCCTACCCCTTCACTTAAAAAAATTGCCTATGTACATAATGAAAGGGTATTAAAATAATAAGAGTACCATCCTTACAATGTTTGCTATAGATGCGATTCTTGTTTTACTTATAAGGAAACACTTAAGGACAGTTGAAGCATCACCTTAAAACTCTGAATTTATTTATACCTATCTTTCTGCTTTAATCAGCATCGAGGTAATACAGGATAACATAATGACCAACTTTATCCTATAATAGTTTGATGAGGACTGAAGGTCAAAACAAATTGGGGAAATAAACTCAAAATTTTGAAGAGTTATACCAAATATCCACCAATGCTTTTCTTTTTTTAAATGCTTATGAGAAAAGCTACTTCTCCAGATTTCTGAAATCCAGATTTACCCAATTAAACCAAGATCTCAAAATATGTTGCCAATCTCAAAATGTAAGTGTCCTACTGTAAAACTTGCATTAAGCAACTTACCATTTCATTTATCCTGTGAAAGAAAGTGTGACATAATCTCAAGCATCATAAGCTGTCGTGCTAATCAAGTTATCTATGATGAAAAGAATAATACCTTTTGTTCACCAAAACTTTTTTAATATGATACAACATATATATGCATATTAGCCACCCTGTGACCAGCATCATCTTATATGTATCAAGTAGACAAGAGGAGTTATATTTTTATCATGTTTATTCTCCACAGTTGATGGCTTTTCTCAATTTACTTTTTTAATCATTTTAACATTTTAACATTAATCACTTGAAATTAATAATTAAGGAAAGTATCGCTGCTGGTTGAGTTATTAGGCGTAGGAAAAAAAACTTTATATTAAAAAAAAACAACAAAAAAAACACCTAACCAACTTCCTAATATATTTTTCAATTATCAGTTATGTGCCAATTAACACTAGATACAGACATTAAATGAAGTTATTAATTAGAAAAAGATGCACTTTGATGGTGAGAAGAGGGAATTCAAAAAGAATTAGTTTTGAGATAAAATGTAAATGGAATAACAAAAATCGAAATATAATTGAAATCTATAACTTCTTTATCCAAAAAAAAAAAAAAGTTAAAACTGAATAATTACTAAATTATTTGAAAAATATTAAATCATAATACATCTAACCTAAAAATATACAAAGTCACCGCTTAATTTTTGTGACTCTAAGATGAATCTTGTTTACCTATTGTTATTAACTACATTTAATGTTTTCTTTTTTGAGAAATTATAAACTTAAAATTTTATATAGTAATTAAAAAAAAGTAATTTTATATAGTAATCAAAATTTTATAAACATTTTAATTTTGATTTTCCAAATGAAACTTCACTTATTATTTGTTCAGTTTTAATATCATTTAACATACCAATTATACATTCATTATCTTTACGTTTCATAGGTAACGTTCGTTTTTCATTGATATGTTTCCTCTGGTATTACCAAACTGAAAAAAGATTTGTTCCGTTTTTTAATGATTAAAAGCATATTTCTTAGATGTTTTCAATTTTAATAAAACACTTAAATTAATAAAACACATTTTTGCAGCCTTAAACATCCTTACAATACCAAAATGATTAAGAGAGACAAAATTTAATTGATTACCTCATTTGAAGATATCATACATAGTATAATGTACTAAAAGAAAACATTAAATTCCACTAGATTTGTAATCTTTGGATAATCAAAGCATTTCAAAAGCAGCAGTTTTACTTCTTCAGATTACTGTCTAGGAATTGCTTCCCACAAGCACTGTTTTGTTATGCAGTGAAAGCAAACTTTAGCACAGATGAAATTTTAAATAACTGCATTTTTTTTCCTCACTTGGTCCTTATGTATTTGATTTTAATATATGTTTTTCCATTCCAAGAAGCATTTCTAACTTCCCTAAGATTCTTATTGTGAATTACAAAAATGATTCCAACTACTTATTGTATTAAGATATAAAATTATTTATGCTTTGGTTTATAAATAAAAACCTTATATAGCACTATATTTATTTGAACAAGTAGTTCAACTATTTATGGTAATTCAGTTTTATATCCTTTGTTAATACAGTAAAAGAATTAATATTTGTTAGCAGTACTCTAAGAGAGAAACATACAAAGTCCACCATAAAAAAAAGCATACACACTTTAACAGATGCCATCTATGGGTGCTTCTCTGCCATACATAGACTTTATTGAAATGATGAATTTTTTTTTCACCAAGACATCACTTACAATTTTTCTTTCAATATCATCACAATCACCAGGGCAGTGAGTTTACCTGGATCAGAATTTAGAGGCTGCTAAATAGAACAAAGAGATGCAATTGGGTTCTCTGTACATTCTCCCAATTTAACACCTTTAGATTTTTACCTAGGGGGGGGGGGGGGCGCGCAAAGGTTGTCATGAATAGCAGAAAACTGCCTACACTGGTGGCCTCTCGAAAAGAAATTGAAATGACATGTATAGCAAAGCCACTAGACATTTTGACTAATGTTGCCAAGTAGGAATTCACCATATTAATAAGTGTCTGAAAGCAAATGGCAATTGTATAACTCAAAAGTAATTTGTATTCATCTTGTGATGTCTTAATAAGTTCACTATTAAAATGTAGATTAGGTGTAAAAATTCTTTTGCTGAAATGTGTGTACAATTTTTTTGATAGACTCTGTATAAGTAAATACACCTTTTTACATCTTTTTAACTAACAAATTTTACATATGGTTTTGCTTTTAATTTCATTAACTCAAATCTCTTGAGCCTAAGTGTATTCTACATCTGCAACATTTCAATATTTCCTATGAGACTGGACTTTTGAGACACACTGTATATAAAACTGGTAATTTTCTTTTTCTGAAATAAAATTTTTCCTACTTTTCTAAATGAATTTCTTAAATTTGTTTTCCGATATGTACAAATAAAATAAACAAAAAAAAAAAAAAAAAAAAAAAACACTTCAATTTAATTTAGATGAAGAAACTTTAGTATTTTTTTTTAAAAGAATACCTAACTTAGGCTTGAATATACCAAGCTTTTCTTACACGATATAGCGAAGTGAATAAAGGAAGAAAGCGAGTGTGTTTGTTATTGTTTTTTAAGTATCAAGAATGATATTTAAATACATTTATCTATGAAGTTGATGGAGACTTTGCAGTACATATTGGAAAAGAAAACACAGACTTCCAATAAGTACTGCAAGCCTCCATCAACTTCATCAAGAAGGGCAGTAGGGGAGAATAGGGTTCGTTCGGACAAATAGATTTCTTCAGTCGAAACTGTTCACACGCAGCCTAAAAAATTATCCCTAGTTGGTGACACTATACAGATTATGAAAATCTATTCACCAGAATGATCACAATAAAGGTAAATAAATAAGAAATAAAATTTGTTTTTGGGAGTGTGAAAAAAAATTTTGAGATAAGTTTGTACGTGAATTTGTAGAGAGGTTATATGAAAAATATTAACAGTTAGATATTTATTCCTGAGGGGCAATACTATACGTAAACGTGTTGCAGTTTCGTTTCGGCTACATGCGTCGTTAGGCCTTAACAAGGTTTTATTTGATTTCTGGCGTGGTGGGGTTGATTCAGACACAACAAAGAAGGTTCGGTTTGGACGCGTTTGGTTATAACTTATAAAGGAAAAGAGGGCAAAATCTGCCTTCCAGGAAGACATGAAGCAAGCACCAGAAGATACAGAAAGTGAAAGCCGCAGTAGAAATGTCACGTCTGCTAGCCCTGCTTCTACATAAGTGAAACAAAGCTGCTAGTCAAGCGATTATGATTTTTTTATAATGTTAGGCAAGTTGTGATAACATTTTCGTGCTCTTTTGATAACAAAGTTACCTTGTATTTCATTAAAATGGCAAAAAATCAGTTTATTCGAAACAACCAGACATCCAGGGGTTGCTTCGGATATTGCAGAGGTTTTTTAAAATACATAAATATATAGATTATCGTGTGACTACTGGAAAATCACATGTACAGTAAATGATGAAGGGTAGAGCACAAAATATGATATACACATTCACTATTTGTTTCATGATTAACCCACAGGGAGAAAAAAGTTGATTTTCGTCCAAACAAATCTTACTCTCCCCTACAGATAACTCTCCATTTCATAACATTTACTTATCTTTCCATTTGCCTATGGCTATGATACCCAAAGAAACATAAAATAGCTCAATTTAATTCTTGTTCAAAATAGTTTCCATAATCTGATCAAAACTAATCTTAATAATGTTGAGCAGTGCTCTCTGCAGAAATTTTTTAACAGTTGGGGGCTTAAAAAAATAGCCAGGTTGGGGACAGAAGAGCTTATGCAGCATCAGGAGGATAAAATTAGTGAGTCAATATTGTGTGGTTATTTCTCCACCATTCCAAGTGCAATCCACTGCAAACGCAGCCCATGATTTAACTATAATCAAACAGAAGTGGGCAAAAATTTTGATGTGCCTCTCTGGTAGATCAATGAGAGAGAAAAATATTATTTGGTACTTCAGTATAGATAAAAAAAAAAATAAATAAATAAATTTATATTTGAAATAAAGTATGTGATATCATCAGTCTTTAAATTAATATTCATAGACTGCTTTTCAATGGTAGACCAAAAAGCTTAGTAAAATAAACTAATCCAGGAAAATACAACAATTCTCCAAACAAATTAGCCAGGTAGTCAAGAAAAACAGCCAGATGGCATACCCATGCAAAAGGTCTGGGGAGAACCCTGTTGAGGTATCTAATATATAATATTGATGCATTCTTGTGAGTTTTGAATTAAATCATAGTTGGAAAATATAATCCTGATATAATTCAAGAACCTCAACAAACAAATAAATTCATTACTGATGAAAATAAGAAAGAAAATTCCACACCTTGCATTCGAACCAAGAACCTTAAGCTCTTCATGATGAACGCGCTAACCAATTGCGCTACTGTGGACATGGAAGCATTATGGTATCTATGTATCCTTAGGGCAGTTACCTAGTTCGGATGTTGGGACTATCTTTCTTAATGGCGTAATTTTATTAAAGATTATCTCATGAATGGTGGATGAGGGTCTATCCTACAGCACACCTCAGGTGTTTAAATTATTCATGAAAATAGGTTTTCAGTACATTTTGAAGAGCTGAAGGTTCCTGGTTTGAATTCAGGCTGTAGAATTTTCTTTCCTATTTTCATCAATAATTTAAACATCTGAGGTGTGGTGTAGGATAAACTCTCATTGACCAATCTTGAAATATTCTGTAATAAATAAATACAATTCATACTAGCAAGATGTTTTAAAATTAGATAAACCTGAATACTCTTAGACAATGCATTTTGAAGAGAGTGTGCATCAATTAATTATATAATGATACTTAAATAAGAAAGCACTCTTGGTTTAAGTACAGTAGTGCTCTCCTGCAGAAGTTTTGAAACAGTAAATTGCTTTGGAAATTTACATACCACTTGGCTAATTAATCTGTTAACTGATAATGAGCAGTAATTTTAATTTTTTTTTCTTTTGTTCACTTGCATACTTCGTTTCATTTCTATTTATATGGATAAACTATTCCGCAAATTTATAGAAATAACTATTCATAAAATGGAAAAAATGAAACAAATAAGCATTTTTTTTAACAGAATATATTATAAATTTTTATCCATTTGGGCATCAAATATTTTTATCATGTAAATTAAATGACAGTGTGCAAGCTTATTGAAAGCCTATAAAAGTCTGTATAAATTCTCTCTCTCTCTCTCTCACTCTCTCTCATGTTGCATTCAAATTGAAAAAAGATAATTTCATCATCGAAGTGAACATAGAATGCATTAAATTTATTATTATGGAAAAGTTTTTTCATCTTCTCTGTTCTCTGCCATAATTTAAGTATCCACTATTGATGCTTGCAAAATAAGAAATCACACTATTTTGTCTCTTTCAAAATAAACCACGAAAACGAAAATACTTCTTTATTTGTATGCATATAGCCATACGAAGACTCCATTGTTGCACCCATAGGTGAAGCGATGTGTGCATTAACACATCTGTTGGTGCTTGACAGAACTTCATTCCTCCTCCACTCAACAATGTGCATGAATACACTTCACATGAAAGCAATGGAACTACTTCCTATGAAGGAGCAGCAGATGACATTGAAGGGATTCTCAATTTCTAAAACTTTTGTTTTTTAAAATAGATTATTAAAATTAGCGAATTGTCATCCAGTAAAAAAAACTGTATATTAATTAATAACAGTTTTCTTAATTTATTATTTTATTTTATTAAATTTAGAAGAACTTTTGCAAGTGCGTACTGTAACATTTTGCTTCGATAATCTTCGTACATTTTCCGAGGCTGAATGAAGCACTACTGCCACCATTTCCAGTGTATGCTTGTGCACAAACAAAGAGTTCGGTTTTATTTGTGGTGCATTTAAAAAAAAAAAAAAAAAAATAGTGTGATTTCTTATTTGCTAAAGGCAATCGGAGCTTTAAATGAATAAAATATTTCAATTTGGTTTGGAACGATGAGATACAAGTTTGGATGTTCCCATATAAGTATTTGCAAACTTGTTTAAATTAGTACGATTAGTAAGTTAGTGTAATATCAATCTCTTATTTAGCCAAGTTCTTAATAATATCGCATTTATCTGCTGACATAGAAATAATAATTGTCCTTCACTGATTTTATTTCAAAATCTTTAATAATAGATAATTTATTGAAGCTTATTCCAGCAATAGCCATTATCAAAATCTACAGAGAAGAAGCAGCTTTGTGATTTCATATTGTGATAATGAAGGAAAGGGTTTTAGCTTTGTGGTCTACCATTACAGTGAGTGATCAGTTAACGAACAGTTCGGATTGCGAACAAGTCAGATAATGAATATTTTTGCAAAAGATTTCATGTTTGAATTATGAACACTTCACAGAACAAACATTAGAAAGAGTGATGCTGTGTGTAACATTTACAGAACTATATTTTTCTGTCACTCTATATTTTTTTGAAACAAGACTTTGACATTTTTATACAATAACCAGATTCATTAGAAGAATAAGGTCTTAGGATTCCTAATTTCCCCAATGTTACGACGTTTCGTGTCCAATGCATATTAGCATCATCTGTTGGGCACTTACTGAATCACTGTCAGTTGTAGAGCAAAGTAAAATCACATTGGACAGATTCTTTATGCCCCACAAACAAAAAAAAATAAAAAATGACTGATGAAAAGGCAATATATAATAAGAAAAACAAAGGTGTTTTTATGGTTTATGTTATTATATATAAATAAACATTTCATATAGTAAAAATTTATTTGATTTTTATTTAATTTTTGGATCTCCAGAATGGATTAATCAAATTTCCATAATAATCTACGGTAAATCGATGATTAGTTAACGAACAATTCAGATAGCAAACATCATCTTGAACAGATTTAGGGAGTGTCTAAAAAGTCCGACCAGTCACCAACAGATCACATGGTACGATTGGCGATCGGTCGGCAGCAGTTTGCTTCAGTTTGTTCATTCATGAGCATGGTCGTGAACATTCTGCTTCAAAATGGCGTCTCAGCAAGTTTCCTCATCTTTTAAGTTAGTACAATTTAAAATTGTGTACATACAGAAATTTTCTTCACCAGTCTTTTCTTTTTTCGTATTCATTCCTTGTTTCTTGCCGCTGTCCAATATGTATTTCGCCATCTCCTTTCTCCAAAATATGTTTATTACGTATCGGACACTTGAACACTTGAATTTTTTACTTTTGTCTGCCATTTTGATTTTACTCACCGAGGCAGCCAACCAGCATTGGACTCCGGTCGCAATTAGTGCGACTGGTCACGTTATGTAAACGCTCATCGTGACCGGTTGTTACTTTATGGACAGGCTGTTTGCGAAGGGCTGCGACCGGGCGCAACCAGTTGGACTTTTTAGACACACCCTATGTTTGTTAACCACTGTATTTAAAAAAGGTAGAAAGGAAATATTAAAGAAATCCTTTGATAACAACAGGAAGGCTTTAATTCTACAAAAGAATTTTTTCACTGGTATTAAGGAAGCTTCCATTTGATATACTGGTAAATATTTCAATCCTCCTTTCTATAAATTTTGGAATGACTTCGGCTATTATAGAGACTTTATAAATACTCTGTTATATTATTGTAAACAAATTTTATTATGAATCTACTTTTTTTTTTCCCAAATTGTTTCCATTACCAACAAATGTATCCATGTACATTACAAGTGAACTTTAAATGGCATCTATCAATTAACCAATATACTGTTCTAAAATTAAGTGGCTAAATTATCATCAAAGTTAAGAATTGCAATGCAAGCCTTACCTCTGTGCTAAGTCTTTCTGCCTTTTCTTTATCCTTGGAAGAAACTTTGCTATTTAATTGAGTAGATGGAAGATGGTGGAATCGATTCCTAAGCAGTTCAAGTTGTTGATTACATTTTTGATTTTGTTCTTGTAGATGAAGATTTTGTTCTTCCAACTAAAGAAGATTAAAGAATTAAACATTCACCAAAAAAAAGATGAGCATAAAATGGATAATATGAATTATTTTTAAAAGAAAAAGTAATCAAAGTTACACAATATTCGACACAAAAAACACATTTTTACCCTATACAACTTATTTTAATAATAAAACAAAGAAAAAAATACCTGATAAACTATTAATTGCATGCAAACGTTTAATTGTCTATAAAGAAAGAACAGTTTTAGATATAGTGAAAGTATTTAATAGACTATAACAGGTACTGAGTAGCTAAAACAAATATTAAAAAAGAAATGCTACTAGCAACTTGTGCATGTGCTCATAAGTACTTCTTAATTATAAAATTATATAAACTTCAATTAAGATTTAAAAACATTCTTAACAAAAAATAAATAAATAAAAATAGAATAAAATACAACAACATGATGAATAGAAATTCATAAAATATATTTCTTTACTTCTTTTAATTTGTTGGTGACCCACTGCTTAATGCGAGCAGCTTTGGCTTCAACTTGTTTAGCATCTTTAACTCTTAATTGTTTCTAGAAAAACGAAGAAAAAATATAATAGATATATAAATTGTTTAATTAAAACATTTTGGTTAGCTTTGTGCTAATAACGAAATGCAATTAAAACTCAATAAAATTAGCAATTTTTGTATTATAAGAAAATATTAAAGGGAGTAGTTTTCAGCAAGGCTTTCTTTTAGCTATAACTTTTTTTAAAAATTAACGAATTTGAATGAAATATTTGTGGGTTTTTTTATTTTTGCTGTAACTTTTGGTTTAGTTTAAAAAATTGGCTCTAAATAGACTAAAGTGGATTCATTAGATTCAGACCTTACCAAAATAGCCTAACACATCAAAATCCATAGAGTAGCTGCAGAAATATAACTTCCTAAAAAACTAGTTTTTTTGTTTTTTTTTTAATTTTTAAAAACTAAAATTTTTGGCCATTAACAAAAAAATTTAATGGTCAAAAACTGAAATCAATGTTTTGTCTTTTTTGAGTTTTCTGATAGAAAAACTTATATTGCGAATGGAGAGGGATGATCAAAAAGAATTAATTTACGGTATAAAATGAACAATGTCAAACAAATCTAATTATACAGATTGCTTTTTGAAGACCCAAAAAACAATAAAAAATTTTCATATTTTTTGATATTTTGATTCAAATTTCGTTTTTTCCAGGTGCGACTCCCCTTAAAAGCTAAAAATCGTGACTCTCTAAAATAAAGACTCAAAACAAGAAGAATAAAACACTTAAAAAAAATGTATATAGAAACAGTCTTGAATTTCTGGAGTTCTCATCCATCATGGTGACACTAGAAACACAATCTTACCAAGATGTTCCATAAATAAGGATCTTAATATTAGTTGATACATGTTTTAGTTAAAAAATTTGCATTATATTAAGAAACCAATAAGCTGGGAAGGATATTTATTTTTAATCAATTCAAATCTTTAGATACAGCTTTGGCTCTACAGTCGAACCTCGATATCTCGAAAATTTGTTATTCCCCACTATGTATTCACTATTAATTCAATGTAATTTTCCATCGTTATCGTAATAAATTTATCAGGAAAACCTTGCTTGTTGAAGTTTGACTTCGTGTGCCAGCAAAATGCAAAGCATTAAAATTCATTAGAGTCAACAATTTTTTCATTATGAGAAATTTTCATACAAAAACGAAGAAATTTGACATCACTTCCATTAAGGTTATAAGAAGAAGAGAAAAACGAAAATATTTTCAATCTGCTTGACAGGTCTCTGTTGCATACAAGATGTCTGAGCATGTGGAGTTTGTACATTTCTGATATTAGTGGTGCCATTAAGAATGGCGTAACTCTATATACGTATATTTTATCTCCTATTGTTCTCTGTACTCTCACAGTACCTTTATTAACCTAAAAATCTTGATTAAAAAAAAAAAAAAAACTCTCCATATCTCAAATTTTTTTCTGTTCTCGTGAAATTTGGGATATTAAGGTTCGACTGTATTAATTTTTTGACTTAAAAGAAGTGCCAAAGAGTAACGTGCTAGATAGTTCTCTGAAATGTGTTTTTCATAAAGATCAAAATCAGAATTTCTTTACAAATGTTGATGCTTAAGTCAAGAAAAATTAACATTTAAAAAAAAAAAAAAAAAAAAAAAAAAAAATCACAGAATGTCCACGATCTGTTTACAAAAACGTCATAAGAAATTAAAAGTATTACATCAGCTACATAATTATCAAAATTATATTTCTCTTTTTGTCTGCCCATAAGAATCGATTTTTAGAGTCCATTCCTGGAAAAATTCTTGTCATCCATGTTTTGGCATTGTTTTGTACACAAACGGCAAAGAAACATCGTCTTACAGGTATTGACCAATCGGAGCAAGATTTTTGACTTATGATCATTGTAATGAGGGTACAGCTTATCTAGGGAACGTTAAATCAGAACGTTAATCTTAAATGTACATTATTATGAAGTATGTTAAAATTGAGACTTTTTAACATTAAAAGAATAGGATTTCTGACTGGGATTTTAAATTTGAACGTTATTTTGAAATTACATTAAAATGAGGTATGTTGTAATGGGATTTTAAATTTGAACGTTATTTTGAAATGTACATTAAGATGAGGTATGTTGTAATGGGATTTTACTGTGATAAATTTTTTATGAATTTTAATCAAGTTCAGTGTTTGAAATAATTAATCATATTTATTAATCTTCTGATTTACATAATATTACAGTATTTCGAATTTTTTTGAGTCACTAATATATTGGATACACTGCAGGAAATACAAGGATGTGGGGTTTCCAAATTTTTTATTTATTTATTTATTTTTTTACATAAAAGTCGAATTTTCAGATGGGTATACAGAGGTGTGGGTTATAGAAGGGTGGTTTATCCCGAAAATATAGTACTACTTTTATCCTCCACGAAAATGAGAATAAAATTAGTCTCATTATGCTAAAGATAAATGGATCTTTTCAGTCTTTCAATTACCACATTTTTGTCATAGTTTTATTTAATTTTATTCTTGTTTTCTGGAGATATTAAAAATCTCGTGAAATCGGTTTCATTTCTATTATATTATTAGCCTGATATAAATGCAGAAGTCAATATGAAAACGAGAAAGAAGCCATATTTTTTAATATGCACATGAGACTAGAGATAGCTTATTCCACATTAAGCTATTCTCATAGAATCTGCATAACGATATCATTTCTATCATTGAATGGAACGTAACTCTGAGCAGTCTCATTTACCTTGCTTTTACTATTGATACAATCTATTTTTCTGAATCAAGTCATTCTTTTTATTGCTTCCATCATGCAACAAAGATTTTATCATAAATATGTGTTCCTATGTGCAATAATGTGAAGATATCATGCTAAAATTGAAACTGGTCTTGTAAAAAATAATGAACATTTATGTCATATGTACACAGTTTATGTTAATGATTGAACATTACTATAAATAAAAAAATAATAATAAGATAAACTCTAAGATAAAAAAATGTGCTCATTTTACTGATAATTCCAGGAAATAATTGAAAAAAGAATTTTATTTTGCTTTTTGGATGAGGATTATTGCAAAACTATTTTTGTAGTTTTCAATACAGAAAAATTTTTGAGACAGGTAATTTTGAATGACAAAGTTACAATTCACTTTGCTGAAAATCATTACATACTCAAAATGATTACCAACCTATAATGAAAATAAACGTTCATAAATTTTATGGAGTGAGATTTTTCATTATAAATTTAGGAATTAAAATATTTTCAGCCAAAAGTTTTAAAGAAAAAAATATGTAGTATAAATATCATATGCAGTGGAACTATAGTCTGTCCCACTTTGAGAAGAGGGTGATATCATGAGTGAAGCAGTTGTGATTCATCTGTGAGAAAAAGCATTCTCACAAGCAGTCACATATAAAGTTTAAAAGTCTTGCTACAATTGTAATTCATAATTTTTTTTTCATGAATTGTATAAAATTTGAGGGTAGAAAATAATCAAAATTAAAAAAAAAAAAAAATTAAATAAAACAGGGGAGAAAGCCTGTGACTATGAAGAGAGAGTGACTATGTACCAGCAACATATATATCACATTCAGTCAGTGGTATTATCAGTCTTCCACACAAATTATACGACAAGTAAAGTACTTGGAAAAAAGTCACGGAACACTCTAGTGTTTGCAACCAACAGCCATTGTGCAAGTTTTAATCTGATATAGGCCCAAATACGATATACCATGCAATCCTACGGGGCATACTTTCTACAAGATAATGATGGTGTGGCTGGAGTATTAGACCATTCCACCTTGAAAAATATATTCAATTCCTGAATTGTTGTGAAATTGACATCAATTAATGCTCCAGTTCATCCAAGAGACATTCAATAAGATTCAGGTTGGGGCTACGTGGAGGCTAGTCAAATGTAATGGTTATTTGTCCACAAATCACACAGTTATGCTGGCAGTCAAATGGCATGGTGCATTGTTAAAACAGACATGCCACAAGATAGCCAACATTTCGTTATCCAGAATGTTTAGATACCTGTCGACATTTAATGTGCATGGCATGACAACTAGAGGTCCGAGGCCATATCATGAAAAGCAGAACCACGTCATCATACTTCTTCCTCTGAATCAGACTGTGATATGAATTGTTCTCCAGGCATTCGCCAGACATACATCCGTCCATTTGACCAGAAAAGGCTATAGCGTGATTCATCACTCTATAAAAGTTTTCCAAGTCACATTCCACTGTGCCTGCCCGTTTCTCCCTGAAATCATTTATGTTGGTCTGGATAATAAACGGTTTTCACAGGGCAGTCTTACCATGAAAACCAATGTTGTGAGCCTAAGTGCCAAATGTTTTGTACAAATTTGTGTTCCATTGATTCCTGGAACTCTGAATTTAAAGTCAGCTGACAAATTGAGTTTGATGCATATAACCCTTCGGTATCAATTGTTGAGATTGGTGGGTCGTCCACTTCGGGGAGTATTTCAGTTGACCCCTGGCACTTCCATCTCAATATGGTGTCCACTAACTGTTGATTTGGGATGGCCCAATTTCTTAACAATTGTATGCACAGACAGACTTGCAGCATGATACCCTATTATAACACCTCATTCAAACTCTGTCACAGTTCCCTTTCAGTAACCATTTCACTAAGACACGATTCCACCGATTTGGGAGAAATATGCAACAAACATTTATACTGGTTATGAATTGGCACTGCCTACTTTTTTTTCTGGGGCAATAAACAATGAACTTTTTCCAAGTAATGTAAGAAGGCATCTTCTTCATTTTTTATTCAGTCATTTATTTTTGTGAAATTGGTAGAGACTTTACAATACAATAAAAGGGAGAACAGAGTTTCTGACTAGTTTCGCCATTTATATCCTTGATAAAGCCAGGAATAAATGGTGGAACTAGTCGGAAACTCTGTTCTCCCTTTATTGTATTATAAAGTCTCTACCAATTTCATTGATAGAAACAATACTAAGAACTCCCAATTTATTAAGTAGTGGAAGAATGGAGACACTTATTGTTTTCACGATGTCTGTCTGTCTGTCTGTCTGTCCTTCCGTCCGTCCGTCCCCTTCATAATTTCCGCATTTTTTGAGGTAGAAGGTTGAAATTTGGAATGTAGCTTATTATGGGCATGTGCACCTTCACTATTTAGTTTGGTTTTGATTGGCCCACTGGGATCGGAGTTTCGGGGATGGAAATTAGAGAGGACCTAAAGGTCTACGCATATTTATGCATATAAAGGAATGAAATTCGGTATGCCAGTTCCTCTAAGCAAGATCAACATTACTTTAAAGTTTGGGCCAAATTGTCCCAATAGGGTCTAAGTTATGGGGGTGGCAATCACTTGGTCTTTAGAACTATGGCAACATATGGTTGGTTGGTTGGTTTATTAGAAACTTGGCGTCGACTACTAAGGTCATTTTGCGCCTTTTACACAAGTTATAACAGTACGCAGCCCGGGACAAACACAAACATCCATGCCCACGGCGGGATTCGAACCCACGACCAGGCGGACTCGAGTACTAGAAAGCCTACGCCCTAGTCCTCTCGGCCACCTGGCCGGCGGCAACATATGGAGTGTCATATATCATTCAATCGAAAATGATGAGAAAGGAAAGAAGATGGGGTTCTTTTATATTTTCTAAATACAAGGTTCGAGAAAATCAATTTTTGATTAAAAAATGGAGGGGTTTAAAAGTGCAGATGAAGGAATAAAAAAATAGATGAACTCAGGGCTTCCGCTACTTTCCTATACCTTCCTCGGGAGGCTTAATTTCTTGTTGATCATTTATATTTCACTAATATTACGACTTATAGAACCATTTTGTGTGTTTATTTGTAATATTATATATAAATAATTATTCACAAATCTTTATATTTCCATTTTAGAAATGGGTCCTTAATATTAGTAATTACACTGATGACCCATTACATTATGACCCAACTTAAGAGTACTGAGCTCACCCTGAGAAAAACATGCAGCACAAACATGGCTCATACCACCGTATATAAACTGTCAGTAAACTGAATTTCTAAATCTAGAGTGTTTGGCAGCAGCATGAGAAAAGCAGCAGATTTATCAGACTTCGATAAAGGACAAATAAATCGTGATGGCCAGGTACCTCAGAATATCGATCTTGAAAACTGTGCGTTCTATGTAGTCATCGTGAGTACATGTACTTATCAAAAGTGGTGTACAGATGGAGAAATGAGTTGCCATCCTGCCATTTGCTGTCCACAGTGTGTTGATTCCAGAGGAGAGTGAAGACTAGTACTCAGGGTACATTCTAGACTCAAAAAAGGGCAGGGTGCTAAGGGCTAAAAAGGGCATGACGTTGTCAAAAAAAGGCACTTAATTTTCAAAAAAGGGCATTATGCTTTCAAAAAGTTTGTTTTCTATTAAAAATGCATAGTTCTTTTTAAAGTTCCTTAACCCTTTACAAGATTTTTAGATTTTTCTTTGTGGGCGCATTTTCAGGTGTCGGAGCACGCGATCAGGATCAAAGGGCAGTGGGGTGGAAATTTTTCATCAAAAGGCAAACGGGGCGGCACACCCCGTAAACCCTGCCTAAAATGAACCCTGTATTTAGTGAACAAAGGGCTACAGTAGGCCAAATCACCAGCAGCTACAACAGTAGTGACCCAGATAATGTGTCTCAGCAGACAGTTCAGCATAGCATTCTGTGTAGAGCCTGCGAAGCCCTCGCCCCAGGTGAGTGCTTGCAGTTACAGATTGCCATCACCAACTGTGCCTACACAGGGCCAAGGAGCACAGCAATTGGACTATAGGGGACTGGAAGAAAGTTGCCTGGTCCAGCAAGTCCTGTTTTCTGGTCCATCACATGGAGGGTCGAGTGCAGATATGCTGTGACACCTGAATGCACAGTTGGACACATGACCTTGCAATGTATGGGAACTGGAGGACCAGCTGATAATCGCAGATTATCTACCAGCACCTTGTTGAGTAAATGCCTCACTGCATGTCCGTGGTTTTGTCGAAAAGTGGTCCTATGTTGCAATAAACATGTTGTCATAATCTAATAGCTCATCAGTGTATATAATAGTGGTTTATGATTGAATTATTAGAATTTTTTTTTTAATTTAAATCATAGATATTTTGTCAAGAAAGTGATTTCCAAAAAATTGACTTTCAATTTTTACCTGCTCTTCCACCTGCGTTTCCAATTGATTAATAATGCGATCTTTTTCCTTCACAGCATTTTGCAGCTGATGATATCGGTCATGGGTTTCCGACGGAGTCCATTTTGACTCTGACAACTTCTGCTCCATCATTCGCACCTAAAAAAAAAAGTAACATTCTTATGAATCATCATTTACTGTTTGTCTTCATCAAATACACTAATCCTTCCATTTGTGTAATTAATTAGTTTCACAGAAAAAAAAAAGAAAGAAAATCACATAAATGGAATTAATGAAGATACTTTTATTTCTGTTGAAAAGTTCTAAGTTTGTTTTTTGTTAAGTATAGTGTACGTTTAAGCAAGAGGTTATTGATAACACAAAAAATCTTTTCATGGTAATTATTATTATTTTCAAAAAAATAAAGTACTACAAACTTACAACTTTACTATCACCTCTCACTAGACGACTCTACTATTCAACAATCATTCTTATGGTTGTAGATGTTGATGGATAAAGAATCTATCCCGAGTTTGCTGCGTGCCCACTCATTCCCTTTCCTCGAAAATGCATCAACCACATTAAATATACTACACTACTGTTTATAAAAATCGCAACACCCTGATGGAATGGTCTAATCCACATGCAATTTGCAATATTTGCATACAATGGGTCAGAGTATAAATGATT
>JAHWFO010004016.1:1079278-1103504 GCA_023313115.1 Rhysida immarginata | reverse complement strand
TTGGGCTATTCCATCAGGGTGTTGCGATTTTTATAAACAGTAGTGTATTTCATATAGCTTAAAATCTGAGTAAGAGAATCTTATCTCTTTAAGACTATTTTTTCCTGGCATTTTTCAAATGCAGCTTATGTATCAAAGAGGAAAGAAACATCAAATGAAAACAAGTTGAATTTAAAGAAAATCACAAGAAAAAACAATTTTCCTGCTTGTATATATTTTTCTTTTGTAGCTTTTTCATTTTACATGCAATTTAATAGTTTTAAATTCTATTTCTTTCGATCCTTAAAGACAAATGGCCATAGTGTTTACATTACATCTACCCTCGTTTTTCACAGAATCGTTTATCACTGATCTGGGTTATCACGGTACCCTTAATTGCATCCCTTGTCATGCTTTTCACGGATTTTTCAGTGTTATCATGGGTAAGCCAATGGTCATGATAGTAACTGCGACCTGAAAGAGATGGCAGCACTATTTGTGATACTTATACGATCGTGACACCAGAAAGCAAGATGAAGATCCTGAAGCTAGGCCCAATGAGTTGGTTAAGCAAACCCGAAAGTGTTATGATACGAGTAGCGACAGGAGAACAGGGGTGCATGATGCCCCAAGTGCCAGTCTTGATACCCCTGCTAGAGGATGGGAGGCGACCTGACGACAAATTACAATAACATGGGGCAAAAAAATGAATTCCATACCCCGGGCGCCATTTACTCTCGCTATGCCACTGCGTACTTTTCACAGTGGTTTTTATTATTTACTGATCATTTCATATACGTATTTCATATAAAATTTTACTGAAATATTAAATTAATAAACATTTAATTATTAACTATATTATACGTGTGTTTAAATTTATTTAGTGGTAAAATTTGGGTAAGTGAAAGGCAACTTGGGGGGTCTTTGGATGAAATCCTAGTTTTCCCATAGGTTCTATTATTATCAGGGTTGTGCTTATCGCAGTGTTTTTTTGGAACCAAACCCCTGTGATAAACAAATAGATGTAAATGGAAAAAAGCATTCAGAAACCTGACGAAAAACGCAAATTTTGTTTGGAATTCAAATTAGACGCATGCATATAACATGATATGCTCCCATATATAAGACAATTCTCCCTATTATAAAACTAGTTAGTTGGAAGAATGCAATACCATGCGGAAGCGAGTTAACAGAGTTTCAACAAGGTGTGCTGATTGGGTGCCATATCAACAATGTTTCAATTCGAGGAATTGCGAGCAGTCTACAGATTCCAAAACCAACAGTAGCCAATGTGATTCGAAGATGGAAAACTAATAATGCAACTACTGTAAAATCGCATCCTGACAGGTCTCTTAATCCAATGGATTGAGCTTGGAGAACCTTGAGACAAATGGGAAAAATCACACCAGTTCCCTGCAGTTGATTTAACATGTGAAGTTGAAAATGCCACCGGACTTCTTGTTTGCACTAAAACTATCTAAAAAGAGCTGCATTCATTAGGTTTTTATAATAGAGAAGCCGCACACAAGCCTTACTTTGCTCCTATAAATGTTAAATGATATTTGAACCGGTGTTTAGCTCGCCGTTTCTGAACTTTAGAATATCGAAGAGCTGTTTTGTGGTGTGATGAATTGCAATTTTCACTTTGGAAATCAGATGTGTGTCTGTGGATGTGGCAATTACATGGAAAACGATTCCATCTATACCATATAGACATAACGGTGAAGTTTGGAGCATTTTTTGTGTTTTGGACTTGGGCTATTGTTAGTATTGAGTGAAAACAAGAAATCTAAGAACTATTTCAACATTCTGGTTAATTCCATGGTCCTTACCACACTATGGCAATTCTTTGGTAGAAATCTGTCATTTCCAGCAGGACAACGCTCCAAGCCACACTGCAAGGATTATAACAGAATGGTTTGGCCCAAAACCCAGACCTCAACTCAATAGAAAGCCTTTGGGACAAATTGGAGCATAGAATTGGAAGCTTGGAAAATAGACTTTCAGTGCTTGCTTTGGGGTTTGCTTTACAGGGAGAGTGGAAAAGAATTCCACAAGCAGTTTTTCAGAATTTAGTAGAAAACATGCCACGATGCAGAAGGTGGCCCCACAAAGCACGTGTCTGAATATTTTTTTCCATGTAGCGTGCATGTAGCTTCTTGTTTTGTATATTAATATTTATTTTAAACCTTTCTGTTGCATCATTTTTGATTCTATTATAACATGCAAACATGTACTAAAGAGTAATATTATTAGAAATTAACACAACAAAGCTCATATATTGATGCCAGCTACATTACAGGGAAGTCAGTTTCCTAAAAAGGCTGACAGACTTTTTGGCAGTACTGCATTTTCTATGTAGTGAAAGTGAAATACTCAGACAAAATCCTTAAAGGTAATTGAAATGGTCAACATTATGTAATGCCCAGTTTTTCCTTCCAATCCAATATCTTCCATTGAAATATTACACAGGAAGCATGCAGAGTGAATACTCAAACTGTTCTTGAAATATCTTGCCATCTATTGCCAAGATTTCTTTCTTTCTTACCAAAAGGTAAAGAAACCAAATAGCCATATTGGTTTACAAATCAAAATTTTAAAAAAATGGCATAGCCCTTCCATTAAAATGTGTTCTTTTTTCTTACTATGAAATTCCCTATTTTTTCTTATTTTATATTACTTGTCATTATGGTGTGTATCCATTAGGATACACACCAGACTTTATTCTAACTTTCTGTAGAAACTATTAGAACTGTTGACCCAAAACTCAAGAATCTTGATATGCTTCCATAAGATTAAAATATGAAAACATAAAATCAAAATTATTGATGAAAACAGGAAAGAAAATTCCATAGCCTGGATTTGAACCAGGAACCTTGAGCTCATCATGCTGAAGCGCTAACCAATTCCAAACACTTCACAGACCATTCTTTAACGAATATTACACGAATAGGAAAGATAATCCGAATCTATGAACTGGGTACTGCTCTACCAGTAATACTTCCATGTCCACAGTGGCACAATTGGTTAGCTCTTCAGCACAGTGAGCTGAAGGTTCCTGGTTTCAAATTTTCTTTCTTATTTTCATCAATAATTTAAGTAACTAAGGTTTGGCTTGCAAATATCCTCATGGACCATTACTGATTTATAAAATCAAAAAATAAACAGGAAAAGTTAAAATTTTTAAATTTTCAATTGCTGCAACAAGAACCTCACTGTATACTGAATTAATTAATTAAAAGATTATCACACATTTTTAGTCATTTTTAATTTGCTACATTTTAAATAATGCATTTTTATTTATAAACAAAATTTTAACTTGGAATTAAAATAGTCACTTTCAAAGAGCCACCCATAAAAATGAAATATGAAGACCCACCCATAAAGATCTGAACTTGACCTTCTTTTTTTATAGCATCATCATTCCACAATGGCAATGAATTATGCATTGTGAGAATCACTGCAAGGTTTATTAAGAACTTCTTTGCTCTGTTTAGAATGAAGTTTTTGTAAGCAATAACGATGTTTACATGGGTTGGTTGAAACTGGAGTAGAATATGATGCATTTTTTGTCAATAAATAAACATGGTAAATAAATATGCTGAAAATTAAGAAGTTATGTCTAAATTTATAAGCTGAATGAATTTTTTTTCTTAGATAAAATATTTGAATCCTGAACGTTTTACAAAATATCACAAAATGAAAAATGGTGAATTGAAAATTATGCTCTGGAATGAATTAACTAAATTAAATGTGTCAGTTACTATGAAGAGATGATTATACAGTAGCACACTAAAGAGTGACATGCTAAAATTAAATGAGACAACCTGACAGATTATTCCTAAACATTTTTTAAGTTCTAAACAATTTAAAAAGATGTAAATAAAGGTGTGCATGCAGTTTTGTTTTTTTTAAATGATCATCAAATTTTGAAATTGTAGAAATTTTCTCATTTGTTATTCTTTAAAACACAAATTTTTATCATCCTATTCTTAAACAACCAGCAATTTTTTATTTCACAAAACAGAAAATTTGTCTAACACAATGTGTTACAATCATAAATAAGGATCTTGTAATATGGTCGAGTTTTAAAGCTCAGATCCCTCATAATGCCCATCTTCCTATTGAAGTACTAATTTGACGTATGACGGTTGCCCAAATGAAAACTGGATGTGTCCACAGTGTCATAACTACAGCAGTGACAACAGCGCTCTGGTGAAGAGGTGTGTTAGTAGATTTCAAACATGTAAAGGAGTGCATAAATTGTGACATCATCTGTTCATGTGTATACAATGAACATTAGAAGATATAAAAATGGATGTGTCCAGGATGGAACAGCGAGGAGTAGTGCTGACCGATTTTCTTCGACCACCGTGGACCGCTGCTGACTGATTTTCTGCCAAAGAAATGGACCATCAGTTCTGCACAGCACTGCAGTACTCACGAAACATTGGCAATCAATCAAAAACAAAGGCCCAGGTCTTCTCTTACAACAAGTGATCCTTCTGCATGCCCACGTCTCCCATGAAACCACTATGATGTTAGACATTCCTGTGGGAAGTCTTGGAACATCCTGCCTACAGCCCAGAATCTCACCATGTCATTACATCTTTGGGGCACTTAAGAAGACATTGCAAGGGGACATTTCAATTCGGATGAAAAATGAAGAATAGAGTGAAAGACTTTTCAATAAACAACAATCCTTCTATGCCAACGGGATCGACCTGTTTTGTAAACAATGAGACAATACCTCAAGAAACTTGGTGATTACTTTTAAGTTTCAAATAAAGGCATTACATATCTAGACTGAATCCACTTTTCATTTGAACAACCCTTATATTAAGAAATACCCTGTCATGAATAATTATGAGGACCAGTCATAAAATTTGTATTATTGTCCAAATTAAGTCTCTAAAAATGAGAACATTCATGAACAGTGTTCTTATTTAAAATTCCACACGATGCTGCTAAAGGGTCAAAACCAAAATGATGCACTCAGTTGATAAAATTGACATGCATGCTGTTATTCATTTCTTGCACTTGAAGAAAAGAAATGTGAAGGAGATGTGCACAATGATCAGGTTGCCTTGCATGGTTAGGTTAGATTAGGTTAGGTAAGGTTAGGTTAGGGACAAATACAAGCTTATATGGCAAGACTTGAATCCACGGCCCTACAGAGTTGAGAACTGGAAGCTTACACCCCAATTCTCTCAGCCACATGGCCAGCAATTAGATTTTGATATCAGCATATTTCTGAATATCATCAATAACAAATTTGACTTTAAGAAATTAATAAATGAAAACTGGAATTAATTCTGCAAACATAAGGTCATGATATTATTTGAAAAATAGAAGGAAGAACTCTGCAACCTGGATTCGAAGCGGTAACCACGAATGTCATGCTGATACACATATGGTACAGAAACGTTGTCTCCAAGTGCTGTAAAGACTACAAAGTAGTCAAGATGGAAGCCCAATGATAGGGTAGGTACCTGGCTCACAGAAAGCTGATGAACACACATAAGAAATTAATAAATGAAAACTGAAGTTAATTCTCCAAACATAAGGTCATGATATTATTTGAAAAAAAAGACACAGCCTTTTTGTACTATGTTTGCAATTGCCCAATTGGTAAAGGCGATGAGCATGATACTTGTGCTTCGAATCCAGGTCACAGAATTTTTCCTTCCATTTTTTTCAAATAATATTATGAAATTTGACTCTGTCCAAACAGGAAAACTTGTTCCACTCAAAAGAGGATGCCTTTCCTGATTAGCTTTTTTCCAATACTTTTCTTTAAAGATAATTATTTTCTCGATTTAAAATTCAATTAAGATGAAAAAATTCATCAAAGGTAAATATTATAGTATTTGTTCTCATTTCAAGTAAATCAAATTCAGAAAAGCTATATAAAACAGAATTTACTATGTGTATATTATATTCTGAATTAAAACATGATTCAACAGGTACAATTCAGTAATGAGAATACATTTTCTATGGCAAAAGAAACCCAATAAATCTGCAATGCAATTTTTTTTCAAACCACATTTAAAAAAAAAGCAATAAATAAAAATTAAATTTTATATTTATTTTGAGCAAGTATGCTTTCCTTAGAAACAATAAATAGAACTGTCCATTGCTTTAACCTTCCAAGATCAATGCCAAGGTGGCATCATGGAACAGCAATGCGATTTGTCCATCTGACAAGTTAATGATGTCACATATCAGAGGAGGATTTTCCCACCTGCACTGTCTGAGAGGCAATGTTAAATGATTATTGCCCTACCTCAACTGAATGGCAGGGATTACCAAAGCAGCAATTTCACAAGGAACTTCAAATGAGTCACAGTTTACTCTCCCTTAAATTTAACAGCCTTGGACAGAGGAGTGGAATGTTCCCACTAGATTTTCTCAGCTTATACCCTGTAATTGTCTCTAAGCCAATATCAAAAATAGATTAAGTGACTGGTTATGCTCATAAAAGTACTTTAAATAGTTATAATTTATTATCAACAGAGTAAAAAAGGCTTAATTGCTCAAAAAACTTAACATTAGAAATTATTCTTATAATCTCTTAAAATTCTACTTTAATTTTCATTTCAAGTTCATCTGTCAATGTCCCCAACTTATAAAATGAAAATCAATATTAAACCAGATAAAAATTAAAATGAAAAAAAAAAATTAAGAAGATTGCAAAATATTGTGTAATGTTTATCTTTAGAAACTACTCTTCTATTGAATTACAACTTCAATTTTGTACAGCGGATATTTATAGAAAAATATTATAATTCAAGATCAGAAGAACTATAATCTGGAGGAAATATTTTAAATTATTTTAAATATCTAACTAAAATATAACTAATATAAACTAAACGGCTATAATTAATAGCAAATGCTTCCTCTAATTAAAACTGAATTCATCCCTAACCTAAAAGTCATTCCTACAACAAAATGCTATACAGAGCAGTTCACCTTAAATCTGAGCAATGCAGACAGCCTGGCACCAGTTGGGTTCATGGCCCTGTGGCAGACATTTACCTCAAAAATTGGAGCAAAGAATTTAAAGTCGAAAGCAGTTTGAGAATGAAACAGATGAGGCAATCACAAATACAAAAGAGTTTGTTTGTGAAAATATATGTAATAATAAACAAATTTACTATTTAAATGGTTTATTGATCATTTAGTTGAGCAAATATTTTCTTTACTGTATATGAACATTATAGCAGAGCACTTAAAATGCTTACTCTCTATTTTCTCATGTCTTTTCAAAGAATTATATAAATCTGTCTCAAATATTTTCAGTGTGTTTATGCAAGTCTGCCTTTACAAACCAGGTGTCCAATAAGTCTTTAGATAGTTTTAAATATTTATTAAAATACAACTGAAATTGGATTTGAAATTGGATTTCAATTATTATGGATTTGAAATGTTTCATAATATCAAGTAAATAAAGAAGTCCTTTTTTCCAATCATTAATAAATTTCCATATATGCTCCAGTTGTCACATGAAAAATGTTAAATAAAGGTATATTGAATTCAAAAATGACCATGTAAATTTTAATTTTAGTTTTTAATTTTTGTAAATGTTTATTTGCTCTCTGTAAGAAAAAACTAATATTAATGTAAACGTTAATAACTTATTAATATGAGAAAAGACTTATTTTGTTCAGTCTCATTTAAGTATATAATAAATTCAGAAATTGTCTATAGAATGTCTAGACATACAGTATATTTTGATGTTGCCTTATGTATTTCTTTTTTAACTAAAGGTCTTGTTAGGGAAATTTACTTACAGACTTAAAAGCTTGCCATTTAACTATCATAAGATACGTTCTTTGATTTTAGATAATTGAAGACCAATTGAAAAACAAAGTTTCCAATTTATCTATTATAGTAATAATCATTTATTATAACAATAACAATTACTATGCCTTATTATCTTTTAGTTTACAAATTTGTATTCTGTTTTTATAAGGATATCAGAATGAAGAGAAGGTGAAGAATGAAGAGAAGTAAGAGGTTGTATATCCACAATAAAACTTATTTATACATACAAAAGTATATTCCGGTATATGCCCAGCGTTGATCAGGCAGTTTGTTTAATGAAATTTTGAAATATCTGAATTGAATACAAGTATGAATGCAAGCAAAAATCCTTAGAATTAATACAGTAAATATTCACTATAGAAAAAAAATGAAAAGAATTCTTTAAAATGCTCGCATTGCAATTTTGTGTCCAATTGGGTTTGCCCAGGAAAATTGGACATTGCATCCTTAACATTTTAGAATATCAAAGAAAGGCTATGAGTATTGAATTATTTCCGTCTATATTAAAAAATACTTCATAGATGGATTGAGAGAATTGAGAAAGACTGTTTATAGCCTCTTCAACATGTAACTGTTTCAATGGAGTTATATTCAGTTACAGAGCATGGAATCATGTCCTGAACATGGTTGTTCATATTGACAGTATCAGTTTTAGCAGCAAGAATTGCTCTCTCACACAATCAGTCGTGATTTTTATAATTTTCTAATAAGTTTAGATAAACCTTATCTATAATTTCTCTAATGGAAGTTATTACATTTCAAAAAAACATATGAAAAATTAATTTGCTCCAGTCATTGGCTCATTAGGAAAAGTACCTTCACCTTTTCAGCAAAAGCTTGAGTAGTTGCATGCCTTACAAGTTGTATTCTCTTACTTGTTTTAGAATAATTTCTTACCATCTCTCCAAAGATTTTAATAAAATTTATTTATTACTATTTATAATTATCCCTCTTAAAACGCAAATCATTAAGACAAGCATTAATTTCAACAGCCATTGTTGACGCAACATACAAATATGACCAGCCGATTGTTGATGCAAATACGACTGGGAGATTGTTAGCATACAAGCAAACAAACATCTATTACATATATATATATATATTATTACTTATACACTAATTTCATATATTATTATTATATATATTGATTATTACTTTCCATGTATTTGAGAAGCTTATCTCGAATTTTGGATTTTTTCCATCATTGTGGTCGTATTACATAGATGTGTTAAATTTCAAACTTTATAACTTACTTCCAAGTTGCATTTTAAAACCAGACAACATACATAGATAAATATAAACATTGTGCATTATATATTAGTATAGAAGAATTCTATTATGGATATGTGGACCTCTTGCTTCTCTTCAACTCTTCACTCAATATCCTTATAAAAACAGAATACAAATTTGCAAAAATAAAGGATAATAAAGATTTAAATATTAAAGTAAATAATTTTTTCAAATTATTTGCAAATCGTTTTCTTATGGACTGTCAAAATAAATCCTTTTTGACAGTACATAAGATAAGTTAAGTACATAGATATGCAACCTCTTGCTTCTCTTAACTCTTCACTTTGACAAGTTTCCCGCAGTTTCTTATAAGGTTTATTTTTGCTTTACTTGATATCAGAGTGGTCAGAAGAAAAGATTAAAAATATCCACAAACTTTTCTTATATTTTAAAAATGAATTTCCTACGTAAAATCATTATACTTTACTTAAGCCTCATCAGCCAGAGCTAAAATCAAATTTTATTCCCATGATCATTTTTACAAGCGTCAATCTTATTTTTAAAAGTTTAGCATTTGTAAAGTTTTAAATCATCATTTTAACACTTAATATAGCAATCATTTGATATATTACAAATATTTTGTACATTTAACGAAGTAAAGGATGAAATGGTCTGAAAGCTTAAATGAAAAATCTCTTCAATTCTCGTCTATATAAATTTTTAAGACTATTACTGAAGAATTTATTTTCCTAATGTTTAATGGGATAAAATGATAACATAACAAGATTCTTTTCTGAGGGAATACAAATTCTTCCTATGATGACTGCAATAGTCTGATGAACATAAATGGCTTAATCTGATGTTATTGTGATGTTAATAAAACTGCAAGTGTCTTCCAAATCCTTTTACGGATTTTATTAGTAGAGTCTCTATAAAATCTCTCAAACCATGCCAATTATAACCACCATATGCAAAATTATTACAGAATTTTATACAGTATTCATTTGCACCATAATAATTTGCAAACTTTAAAATATTTTCTTTTATTGTTAACACATATATACCTGTATACAAAACAATTTGCTGTAAATACAGGTAAGCTTTATAGCTCAAGGTGATACCCTAGTGAAGCCAATGGCCAAGCAATTGTATTACAAACCATGGAACTTGTTTCTATTAAGAAGGAAGAAGTAAGACAGCAGGAGACAGGAGACTGCTTGGCACCATTGATACTATTGCCTTGGCCATGACCCATTTCACACCAGGGGAAGATAGCAAGAATTGTGCAAGGTGATAATAGAACAACATTGCAGTTCATTATGATGTAATTGTGTTTATATGTATATAGAGATATAATAATTTGGTAATAAATGCTCATTGAGTTAAAATAATAAGTATGAATTTTTTTCATGGGAATACTTATTGCAATTAAAATGACAGTGCTAGAATATAAATACCATGTATACTCTTATCATGCAACTCCTATTTTAAACTGCTAATATATCTAAATGTTTATTATTAGTATACAAGGAGATATAATTTTGGTTCTTCATATACAATCAAAATATGATTCTAGAGTTTTATAAATAGCACTAGTGCTTTATAGAAAACATCTTTCCTTAACATGAACAGGCAGCTCTTATAAAAGTATGAATCTAAATAATTAGGTTCTACTTAAAATTAGCAATAAGCAATGTTTACCCACAACAACGTAAATAATTCAATAACAACTAATCAAAATTAAAGCATATATTTCAAGGATCATTTTTACACCTTGCAAAACAACCCACTGCAATGTAAAAAAAAGATAGATTCAAACTAAAACCCATTAAAATTTGGTTTAAAAAAATAAAATAAACAAACTTAATTTCATTTGAATACCTATGAAAAGGTTAAAGCTCCAAAGATAAAATACTTTGCATTCAAACCAAATTATCAATTTTATTTTTAAATTTTTTTCCCTAAAAAAATATAAAACAATACAAATTTATTTCTCTTGCTAATAAATATATTTTGAAGCAAAATCATTCTGATACTGATATCTCACAATAGGCATTGTCTATTCCTTTTTGATGCAGGTGACTCATGCCTAGCTTGCCATTCATTCATTGAATATAAGAAACATCCATTCTCTATTCAAAACCTTTCTGAAAATAACACTAAAGAAAGAAAGGCTTCCCGGTAAAGCAGACACTGGGTTAATTCAAGATGTAATTTTATCTAGATGCCTAATGGCTGCTGAAAACTCACATGCGAATCAAACCGGCAAAACATGCCTGTGTTTCGAACGATGTCTAACTGAGCACGAAGGTGAGCAGAGAGCGAGCGTGAGAAACAGAAAGACTCTTACCTTCCTCATAATCTCCTCGCTAGGCCTGGCTTGCATGGAAATTTTTTCTCAAACATTCAAACAGTTCTATAATTTAGGGGGCTATAAACAAAAGGGTGAGCTACACACTCATCTCTGCCACTTCTACAACTACGTGCAATAACATCCACTACGCACAGTATCCACTCATAGAAACAGAGCACTAGCTCAGAGGCAGGCAGCGCACACTCACTCACGCACACACATACGGTTCAATAAAAATTGGCACTACATTGAGACAAGGCTTGGGCTTCACCATACACAATACACACAATAGAGCCTTAGGATGCTGAAAAATCAATGTTTAATGAGATGACATGTTGCTATGGTAGCTAATTCCAAATAACCAATCAGAATACATCATGGTCAAAAGTATTGCTTAAAGTTTTACTAATGCTCCCTAATTTCTCTCTCACTTTCTATTTGTTTTTTTCCTCATTGTTATTCACAATACGTGAAAATCATATAAAACTAACAGGGAAAATGCAGTAAATACAGCATCAATTTTTTATTAAGAAAGGGAGAATAAGAACTGTCATGCAATAGCATATCTTTAAATTTATGTAAACTATTTAAGTATAAATCTTTTTTTTATTATTCTTTCACACTTAAAAAAAATAATAATTTAGCATGTTTATTTCTTTTTAAAAATGTTTTCCATTTCAGAATATAAAAGATAAATTCTTATTCTTTTAAATATGAAAAAAGCACTATATTAAAGTATTATTAAAATTACATTATATTTAATAAATAAACTTTTTTTAATCTCCTTAAAAGTAAGAAAAATTAAAAAAAAAAATTATAAAAGTTCCAGTCACAAACTTTTAAACTTCAAAATAAATTTCTAATTCTATTTTAATAAATGTTATACCAAAAAAAAAATTTATTTAATAAATGTTACATCAAAAACATACAAATCATCCTCTCCCGTCAATAGTTTCTTAATTTAGTGTGCATTTCTTTAATAAAACTTAAGTCAATGGTCAAATTAATGTTTACGTTAAATAAACACCAAATATATTTACATTAAAAAAAATGAAAGCAAAGTTGTTTTAAGAATTTTATCCTAAATTTACTTCATTATATGCATCAATTTGTATTTGTTGCTTATAATGGTTAAATATAGATTCTTTTTAATAACAAATTGAAAACATTACTCAATATCAATATTTAAAGAAGCAAAAGTATATAATTCATCATTATAATATCAGTGATAATAAAAAATAATCTTCAACATCCAGTGAATTAATAAAAAGGACACACAGCTTTGATGAATATTTTAAACTCAATTCCTCGTTTAAGCACAAATAAATAAAGCAAGAATTTTTTTTCCCACCTAATTTTCTTAAGAGGAAAATGCCATATTATAATTTACTCCTTTAAAAAAATAATAAATCAAGACTGACCTTTGTTTCTGCTTCATTTGCCCTTTCTTCAGCTTCAATTACTCGATGTTCCAAATCTTCAAGCTAAAGAAAAAAAAAAAAATAGAAAATATAACATTAAATTAGTAATAAATTAGGCTAAATAATTAGTTCACTAATTGCTGCATATTGCTTTGACAATTAATACCACTAAAATTCAATTACAATACTAAATTTAATTAATGAACTGTTATTTTTAACACCATCAAAAATTTAATTGTAAGAAAAGGGTAAAAATGATAAATTTTTTATGAACAATAATGAAAATTTGCAATTTATAAAAATAGCTTTCACTTTTTTTTCATCATCATTATTATGATGATTTGTAAGAATGGCTTAAATAAATTCTTTGATGTTTATTACATTTAAGTGAGGTTTTTTCTACAGAATGAAAGTTGGTGATTTTGGTAGTATTTTTTCTGCTGTTTACAAATATGTGAGGGTCACTTACAAAGTCTTGGCAACTATTTTTTTGCAGGCCAATTTGTTGTTATACAAACAGTTCATAATATACAAAAAAAATATGCAATGTACTTTACCAATAATGCCTGTTACACCAGTTACTCATGAAATATTGTAGACAAGGGAGACGAGTAAAAAAATCAAAAAAGAATTCATCTTCCATAATAATGTTGAGCACAACAGTCCTAAAGTAAAGATGGGAAGTACTAGATCATCTGTCTACTCACCCTATCCATCCCGCCTGTCACCATGCGATTTTGATTTGATATCGAAACTGAAAGCTCCATTGCGTGAGAGACATTTTCCAACAAGAGAAGACATTGCCAATTCAGTGTGAGACAAGATTACCAGAATGGACAAATGGAGCAGCTGATGCTATTCATCACCTTCCTCACTGAAGTTTATTAATGTGTTAATATGAATGCAAACTATTCTGCTCAACATTATTACAGTAGATGAACTTTTTATTTTTACTCTTCTCTCTTTTCTACAACACTTCCTGACTAATGCATGTAACAGACATTATTGGTAAAGAACGAGGAAAAATCAAAACCTAACATTATTTATTTTTTTACGAAAATATTATAGTAAGTGGTGGGAATAGTGGATATACTCTTTGAACTTGTCGCCTTCCCCTATTGTTCAAAAGCACCGTGAAGGTGCAGAAACCCAGTGGAGGCGGGTAATTGCAATTGGAGGATGGCATATTCCACGCTGGAAGAACAAAGAGCTGTAATTCGTTTCCTTCATGCGAAAGGTCATCCACCCAAGGAAATTCACAGTGAAATGCATAAAGTATACGGCAACAACTGCATGGTCTACCCAAATGTCTGGGCATGGTGCGCCATTGGCTGTACTCACAGAAACTGATTTCTATGCAATGGACATTCAAAAGTTTGTACCACGATGGGACAAATGCCTTAATCGCAATGGCTGATACGTAAAGAAATAACCAGAACATTGATGTGTGCTTTGTATATTTTGTTTTTTCATGTCTGCTCCAGCACTTTCGAAAAAAAAAAACGTTACTTTTTGGTTTTCCCTCGTACATTGTGTATTTTCATATGTACAAAGTGTGGCAATTAAATACTTGGACAGAGGTTACTGCATAAAATGTAAACAAAAATTCAACATATCAAGACACAATAAGCCAATTAAAAACCTCTCATCCACAATATAAGATAAATTATTATCACATATACGTATTTTGATCACCCTGTCAGTAGTGTGCTGGCAAATGTTTAACAACCGGCTCCACAACTGCTCGATTGGAACCAGAAGTTGTTACTGAAATATTTCAGGCCGGAACCGGAAGTTGTTACCGGATATAAGCATTGAGACTTCAAATCTGCAATAATTTTTGAGACTTTTTACAGATTTGTAAGATTTGTGGGACGGTGTACGAGATTTTTCTGTATGACGTACCCCTTGGTTGTCTCTCAGTTGCAGTGTTAAATTATGCGATGGATTATTTTGACTAAAATCTCTGGGATTTTTTCTCTAAACAATATACAGAGTGTATCTGAACGGTCTGTACAAACTTGGAGGGGAAGTAGTATGGGTGATTCTAAGCAAAAAAGTTCATATGAACATGGGTCCGAATTTGAATGCTAAACTGAGATATGAACAGAAATAAAAATGCTTCCAGCAAGATCAACAAGTTAATAACTCAAGTTCTGTAACATCTAGAATGATGAATTTTGTTAAACAACAGGGTACATAAAATTTTGTATACCGTTAAAAATTGATCAAATTCCAACCAGTAGTTTCAGGGTTTCACATGCGAGTACTAACCAGCACGTGTTACGGTTTTGAATGTGTAACTCGGAAACTATTCATTGGAACTATTCATTCGATCAAATTTTAACGGTCCACAGTTTTATGTACCCTGTTGTTTTACCAAAATTCATCATTCTAGATGTTACAGAACTTGAGTTATTAACTTGTTGATCTTGGTGGCAGCATTTTCATTTCTGTTCATATCTCAGTTATCGTTTAAATTCGGGCCCACGTTCATATGAACTTTTTTGATTAGAATCACCTATACTACCTCCCCTCCATGTTTGTACAGACCATTCAGATACATCCTGTATATATGAATTAATGTATAAAAATATTATTATTTATAATTTTTCATGTCTTTGTTGAAAATCAACAAACGGCTCAGAAAATATTATGAAGTTCAACAACCGGCTCGCAAAATCTTAAGAAGTTCAACACCGGCTTGCGCGAGCTGGCTCCAGCACACCAATGCATCCTGTGATCATCTTTCAGTGTGAACTCACTTTTTTCCCCTGTTCCCACAATTGAAAAATAATCACAAATATTTTGTAATTAGCATTAAAACTACAAGGAACACCTATTTTAGTTCTGTAAACATTTCAGCTGTTGAGCAGTGTTATTAGAGTACCATTATGACAGACAAGAAAAAACCTGCAGATCTACAAAAATGTTGCTTTTGACTTTTAATTTTGCTTAAAAATAACACTTCAGTAAATAAGTATTATATACAGGGCGATTCAGAAATCACTGTACAAACTTCTAGGGGGTGGTAGTATGGGTGATTCTAAGCAAAAAACTTCATATGAACATGGGTCCGAATTTGATCGCTAACAGATATGAACAGAAATAAAAATGCCGCCACCAAGATCAACATGTTAATAACTCAGGTTCTGCAATGCTTAGGATAATGAATTTTGGAAGAATAATAGGGCACATAAAGCTGTGTATACCGTTAAAATTTAATCGAATTCCAACTAGTTTCAGAGTTACGCAGTCAACATCTTAACACATGCTGATTAGTACTCGCATGTGAGCACCGTTACAATTTTGAATGCGTAACTTGGAAACTACTCATTGGAATACGATGCAGTTTTACTGGTATACACAGTTGGATGTACCCTATTGTTCTTCCAAAATTCATTATTCTAGGCATTGCAGAACCTGAGTTATTAACTTGTTGATCTTGGTGGCGGCATTTTTATTTCTGTTCATATCTCAGCGTTCAAATTTGGACTTATGTTCATATGAAGTTTTTGCTTAGAATCACTCATACTATCACCCCTAGAAGTTTGTACAATGAATTCTGAATCACCCTGTGTACAAACAATTGAACAAAATCAAAATAATAAAATTAAATCAAGTCTTAATAATTTGACCATGGATGCGGTACATGGATCCAGAAGAATTAATAGTTATGCCAAATTTTTAATAAAGCTGACCAAGTAAATACAAGACTGGAGAGAATAATTAACGTAAGTTTTAAAGTTATTATGTAATTCAAGATGCACTGCAGTGTTTGATGTACATACCATATAATCATAAAAAAAGTCAAGTGTCCTTCTCTTTAGGATCAATCAAAACATTATGAAAGGGAGGAAAAAACATTTTATTCCATATAAGTGGTTTGGGATAGGGAAGAGAGGAGAGAGATGGGAAAAACAGTCAGTTAGCATTTAGCTGGAAAATATGGAGAGTGAAAAGATTTAAAAAAATATGTGCAATATGTCCTGAATTATCTTGCATTGTCTGAAGAAATACGATTACCAGTATTTTCTGATGACTTAATGCAGGCTGTTTTTGAAGCAAAGCAACCTGAATCTACTATAACTGAGCTAAATACAGGGTGCAGCAAAATAGAGTAGCACATTTCAAAAGGCAATAACAAACGAACAAAATAAAGTTATAGATAAAAGCTTCATATTTTCAAAAGCTTTTAACAATCTAATTTTTTGCAGGTAATTTACTTTTTTTTTTTTTTTTTTTTAATGATATCTGTCAGATAGCGAGCATTATTGGCAATGCACTGCAGAAGCCATTCTCAAAAGTTATCCATCACTCACCTGATTTATCCCAAAGCAATTTTTTCCTGTGGGGATTTAACTTTTAGATTGTTAATGGCTTTTGAAAATATGAAGCTTTTTTCTATACATGTACTTGTTTTGTTCGATTGTTATTGCTTTTGTTGCTACATTCTGCCGCACACTGTAATTGTTCCCTGTGACTGTAAATTTTCCGAGAGTGAAAATTCATAACTAAAATAACAATGTTATGTTATCTAACCAATCATGCCCATTTTTATACGTGCACGTAATAACACAAAAATATAAAATAAAACAGAGTATTATCTAAATATCACTGTAGATCATGTACACGGGCGAGTCAAATGAAAACCACAAAAATATTTTATAATTTTAATTATTGAGCAAACGTGAATAACAACTGTATTGTTATTCTACATAAACTCCATCACATTCAATACACGTTCAATACAAAAAATTCTTTTGGTTGCCTGCACGGCCACTCATGCAGCGACTGCTGTACCTGTTCATCTGAATGTACTTGGAATTTCTTTCCACCCATTGCCTTCTTGAGTAACCCAAACATGTGGTAATCACTAGGCACGAGATCTGATGAATGTGGTGATGTTGAAGACACTCAAAACCCAGATCCTGAATGGTCGTCACTGTTGCGCAGGCAGTATGGGAGCGTGCGTTGTCGTGTTGCAAAAGGACACCTGTAGACAACGTCACCATACTGAATTTCAATAGGTTTCATACCTTAACTACTCCAAAATTGGATAACTGAACGCTGTGATATTGTTTGCTGGTCTCTATTTTCCTGCCACCTACTGGATATTTCTACAACTCATTTTTAATGCATCTGCAGACTTAAAACACTGTGGGGCAAAATCTGGATTTTTAATTACACTTTTGCAGTTTACATTTGACTCGCCCTCGTACATCCCTATGGTACCTGCAGTTAAACAATTTCAGCAAGAAAACAGACTCTACTAGTACATTGCCCAAGAATAATTGGAGAAATATAAAGAAAAAAGTTCAAGTCTATGTAAACTCTGTAATTTCCAAGATCTCATTATCTGAGGATATGCTGGAATATGGGCTTGAGCCATGGCAGCAAACCTAACACCTTATAAGAGGTCTGCATCAATTACTTTGATGCAAATACTACAAGATATCTTCTGACTTCCCCTCGTAATAAATAATAAACATAAACTGGAGCCAATACTCCAAACATCAGGTAATAATAATATTTGGATTCTGCAACCTGGATTCGAACTAGGAACCTCGAGTATCATAGGATTAAAGCCTCTACCAGGTCGGGTTCGAATTTAGATCACAGAATTTTTCCTTCCATTTTTTCAAATAATATTATAGATCTATTCAGCAATATTGAGCAGCATGGATATAATGAAATGATTCAGTTATCATAGTAGAAATCACTGATTCTTAAAATAAAGGGAGTTTCTAAATTATCTCCTGTATTATACATGTTTATTACTCAAAACTATTACAGATTTTAACATGATTTTTTTTTTTTTATTCACAAAGAAAAACTCAAAAATTTTCTTAGCCTCACATGAGTTAATAACGAAACATGTGGTTGGCACATGGTACCATTGTTGGTACGTTGTTCCATTTTTCGTAAGATGCAGTAAACACTGGTGAGTGTTCAAGAAAAAGCTCAATGCATGTTATGGCTTGCGGAATTTAAGTCAATGATTACAGTTCAGAGAATGTTCAAAACAAAGTTTAAAAAGGGTCTTTCAAATCATAAGTCAATTAAGCTATGGCATGAAAAATTTTTAAACACAGGCAGCCTGTTACACGAAAAGGGTGCTGGTAGACCTTCAGCGACACACAGTAGAAAAGATCAGGGAGGCGTTCAGTCGTAGTCCTCGTAAATCGCTTCGCCAAGTGGCTCGTCAACTGGATATGCCAATGACATTCGTACATAAATTAGTGAAGCACTGCCTTCGTCTTACACCCTACAAAATCCAGATGATGCATAAAATGAAACCAGATGACTGACAAGAAGTTTGCTGAGGATATGCTCCAAAAAATTGACAATGTTCCCAACTTCCTTGAAGACCTTTTGTTTTCTGATGAGGCAACATTACATACTTCTGGAGCAGTAAACGGACACAACTGTTGCATTCGGGGCTCACAAAAGCCCCATGTTCTAAGGGAGCATATACGCGACAGCCCAAAGGTTAATGTTTGGTACGGTTTAATGCATGATCGAGTAATCGGATCTTTCTATTTCGTTGAAGACACCATTACCTCTGCAATCTACCTAGAAATGCTAGAGAACTACCTGATTTCACAGGTGGAAGAACTGCAGCCCAACATAGTCTACCAACAAAATGGAGCACCTCCTCACTGAGGCCTGCAAATTAGGCAGTGCCTTGATACGAACTTTCCAGGACGATGGATTGGAAGGAATGGGCCAAACCTTTGGCCTCCTCGCTCATCTGATGCGAACCCTCTGGATTTTTTCTTCTGGGGATATGTGAAAGACAGAGTGTACAAGACCAACGTTGATGACATTGAAACTCTCAAGAACAGAATAATTGAAACAATCGCTGAAATCACCCCCGAAATGCTAGTCCGAACATGGAAGGAAATAGAGTTTTGCTTTGACGTCCTTCACGCCATAAATGGGGGGCACACTGAAATTTATTAAGGCATGCTAGGAAACTTTTAGAGTTTTTCTTTGTGAATAGTTTTTGAGTAATAAACATGTATAATACAGGAGATAATTTAGAAACGCTCTGTACATCTATCCTCGTTTATCATGAGGGTTTGGTTCCAAAATAACAGTGATAAATGAATAATGGAACAATGGGAAAAATAGAGTTTCGTCCGAAGATCCTCAAGCTTAGCCAAATATTACCACTAAATAAATTTAAACACACGTAATGATATTAAATTTTAATTATTTAATACATATAATATGTTTAATAATTTAATATTTATTAACTCAATATTTCAGTAAAATTTTATACATAATACATATATGAATGATAAATAAAAATAAGTTAACTGTGGCGCTATAAGCCATTAAGGCACTTGGCCGCAAGCACAACCACAAGGCGAGTGCTTGTTACGAGACGGTAGTTATTATTTTTTTACGTGGTAGGGGTGTCGGCCCTATGCACAACCCTCATTTCTGGAGGATCTGACAACTGCTGTATGGTGATCACAGCAGCCAGGACCAACAGCTTTATATGCCCTCCGAATCACGGGGAAGATGGAACTTCACTGGCTGTCACCCAGCCAGTGACTAGTCGTGCCTGAAGTTGCTTAACTCCACCGATGCAGCGAGCTATTGCAGAGACAACTCTACCACGACTATTCCAATACAACACGGGAAATACAAATATGAAATGATTAGTAAATAATAAAAATTAGTGAGTATGCAGTGGCATAACGAGGGCAAATGGCACCTGGGTGATGGTACTCATTTTTGTGCCCCGTATTATCGTATTTTTTGTCCCCCCCCCCCCTTCCCGTCATTATGCCACTGAAAGTACATATAACATTTTCGGGCTTGCTTAACCAGCTCCTGCTCACTGGCTGTATATTCAGAAGCTTCGTCTTGCTTCCTTCTGTCACCATCATTCTGCATCACTGACTGTGCTCCCATCTCTTGCAGCTATTGCGACCATTCGCCGACTCGTGATAACACGGATCAAACGTGAAAAGCATGAAAGGATCACAATCAAGGGTATTGTGATAACCTGGATCAGTGATAAACTAGGATACATGTACAAATTGGAGTTGTTCTATAAATGGCATTTTAAGGGCAAACAAAAATATAAAAAAAAATGTTTTAAAAAGAGTTTTCGTTTTCAATTGCAGTTTTTATTTCCATCAATTAATAGTTTATGGTGACAGTTTTTAATTTATATCAATCAATAAAACTTGATTGTTAGCAATAATTTTTTTTATGTGGCGTTAAAGTCATATGGTGCATATTTCATGCAAATTTGGATTTTCTCCATATTACGAAGCATGCATAAGAAATGAAGCTATACATAACTAGCTTTTGAAAGTCAGGTTTCGTCATTATACATATATGAACAACACAGTACACTGATTACATTCAAGTAGTGGGCATTTAAGTTTTCGGTAATCCACTTTTATCTCCTCTGATGAGATTCCTCGATCCATCTAACAAATTCCATTTCATTGCGACTCGTTGATACCTTCCTCACAGGATGTTTTATTAAACAATATGCAGTAAAACCTGTGCTAACGACCACCTGAGCTTAACGACCACTTTTGTTTGGTCCTGCAGAAAGTTACTTGGGAAATCTGTTAGCGTAAGACCACGCGTCTACCCAGCGAACAGCATTTTCGATCCCCTATGTATCTAAACCTATACTAAAAAATGACCACTGTTTATAACAACCACTTACAAAAACAATCAGGTCATAACCTAACTGCCAAACAACTTCACTACACTTTTTTCTGTAATCAATCATCAGGTGCTAAACTAAGTGCCAATTATACTGGTTCTTTTAGCCTACTGATATTGTTTACTATGTCTAACAACCAGAGAGTGGTTGCGAAAAATCTTGTCTAAAAATGACGACTGCTTCGCAGGGAGATTGGACTTCAAAGCCAGGCTCTATCTGGTCAGGAATCATTAGTCAACTCTTTCAGCTGTTTGGATAATGAAATGTATTTTAATCGTAGTTGTAGTCAACCAAAATCAGAGGGAATCTCTAATCCACAAGGAGATTCCTTCCGATTCTGGTTGTTCCATTCCACAGTTTTTGCTTAATTTTTGGTAATCGTAGTCGCCAAGTTCTAATGACATAGTTTCAGTTTTGAATAATCATCAAAGCTGTCTAAAAGCATAAGTGCACAGAATTGTCCACTTGGAAACCATTCAACTGTATCACGTGACCTCTGGCGACTAGTCGCACTTTATGGAAAAGTGCCCGAAAAGCATTTTGAAGATTTAATTTTTCACTAGGAATACAAGAAAGTGCAAACAAAATAATTTAAATTCTTTTATAAAAAAATGAACATATCTGGTTTTAATCATATTTGTTGATTTGTAATTTTTTTTTTAATTAATAGTTATTAAATAAAAATGAAAAATGAAATAATAATTAACAATTAACAAAATAATTAATAAATAATAAGTAAAATCAAAATGAAACTATAAAATCAAATAAAAAGCTGTTTTTTTATTTTCACTTCAGGACTTTTATTGGAACTTCAGGATAATTCTCCAATATTCTAATTGCCTTTAGAGAATTATCCTTTTTGCTTTGATAAAGGATAGTCTATCCGCAACATCAGCTTTTTATTTGATTTTATAGTTTTATTTTGATTTTACTTATTATTTATTAATTATTTTGTTAATTGTTAATTATTATTTAATTTTTATTTAATAACTATTATTTATTGTATTCCAGGGTTTTTGTGTCTCATCCTTTTCTCTTATAATTTTTTTTTACTGAACCTGTATATAATGACCACCTGAGCTTAACGATCGCTTTTGCTTGGTCCTGTGGATGGTCATTATAGACAAGTTTTACTGTATGCAGTAATAAGAATTCAATTCGCTTTTTTTATGTGCAGTTTTCTGTGCAACCACCAAAATAAGAGATTTGATTGGATTATTAATAAATTTCTAGCTACATAATAAATAAAAATATATTTAAAATTTAAGCTCTTGAAATACAATAATTTGTCTTTTAAAATATATGATGTCTTCTACTATCAACAATTAATTCCCTACATGAAACCTAATTATTGGAAAATGTCAGAAAAAAAAACCCAACTAATCAAATGCCCAAAAAGGGGGGGGGGGGTCAAAAAAAAAAGGAAGGAAAAATACACAATTAGCTTATTAACAATGAATTTTTTCTGAATTTCAATGATATACTTTTTCAAATTATCAATTCTATTGTTCTTCTTTGTTGAATATTTGTTTAGGATAGGGACACATTTCAATTTCAATTCAATGTAAAACCTAAAGTAAATTATTTTTGCTATACAGTTCATTCATAAAAAAATATGATTAAATATATCCTCTATTAATATAGTTTTTAAGATCTAAATTCGCTATATTATTTCTAAATTCAGAGAGACAGAATTTTTTTTTTCTAGATTTAAAGCCTGATTCTTATGCAGTCTGAAAAGTAAAAAGAAAAGCTGGTGAATCACATATCTCATGTGTAATGTATTCAATAGAATGAGGAAAAAGTAGATGGCTTTCGTGAGTAAATATGACATTTTAATTGATTTATCTGAGCAAACTTTAAGAGGAGACCTCTTTTATGATAATTTATTATACAAAGGTGAAGACATGAATGAAAGTACAGTATTATAGAAAAAAAATCTATAGAAATATCTGTGGGTTTAATAATTCAAAACAGTAAATTTTTCAACGAACTTTAGAATTTTGGAAAAATGTACAATGGAATTCATTATGATGCAATATACTAAGTAGCATCGAACAGCATTATTCATCATCTTTCAACTGTTGATTACTGTTCAAATTTGAAAAAAAAATTATCTGCATACAAAAAACAAAATGTAAATTTTCTAATTACAGTCTTTAAAAAAAATGATAGCATTTTAAGTCTTAACGATAACATGAATGTTATTAACAATATGATGAATAAATATGCTTACATGAAAATGTTTTCACAATCATTAAGTAAAACAAAAGTTATTTTTACTAAGGCTGATTAAAATTATTTATAATTTAATTGAATCAGACTTATTTATTGAACACAATATGTTTTTTTTTTCCTTGCAATTAAAGTAACGATGCAAAAATCAATGCAGACAAAAGTATCTATATCACAAGGAAATAAAGTGCAATTAATATTTTCTATTATATCACAACAGCACTGCCTTATCAAGCATTAAGTGTGATCCAACAGATTGTTTTGTGTTTCAGTTGGAAATGCTACCACATTCTCAGTACTTTCCAGCTATGTCATTATCAGGTTTTTACCCATTAGGCATTTTAAAATTCAGTTAAGGTTGAGAAGGACATAATTATTTAGAGAACTTTATTAGAATCCATAAAATAATTTTCTAGAAATATCTCAAGTGAATAATAATAATAATAATAATAATAATAATAATAATAATAATAATAA